>JBAIZL010000006.1:4567500-4720000 GCA_036971475.1 Prosapia bicincta | reverse complement strand
TTTGTTACAATATATATATATATATATATATATATATATATATATATATATATATATATATATATACAATATCAAGAGTACAGTGGTACAATATAATGCAATAAAAATATTGGAAACAACCCCAATATCACAAAAATAATAAAAAATATTAGATAATACAAGTTATTTAAGATTAAACCCTCACTGGTTACAAGGTATTTAGTAGCTCAAATTCAGGATGAAAACAATTTGAGCTTGTTTAATGTTTTTTTGTGTATCAATAACTACAACATGATTGCTTTTGAATTTTTTAAAAGCTGTTTGTTTCAAAATGGAATGAAAATGATTACATTATGTTGCAATTTAAAAATTACTAATATTATTTACTAAATTACAATTACGTTGATTTCATTCTAATAAACTTTTTCGGTGCAGGAAGGTGAAGATGGAGATGAAGGTGTAGATTTACTGGAACCACCGTGTACTGCAACAACTGTTGGAAGTGATGAGGACAAGTCAGAGCAGCCAAATAATAAAATTAAGAAATTTACTTTTAGCAATCCATTTTCCAAAAAGAAAAAGGTTTGTTAGTTTATATATATTGTAGATGTATAACATATGTTTAGTTAAAGTAATGAAGTTTTGATTTCACTGTGTAAAAGTAAACATTTTTGTCCATGAAATTAGTAAAATCAAAGTTATAATTAAAATAGCATAAATAATAAGCTGGTTGAACATCGAGTGAAAATTGTTTTTATTTATTTATTGGAACTTTTGGGCAACTGATTTGTTGCCTTTGTCAAGCCTGAAAATAATTTTACTTAACATTATTAAATACAAGTACACTCATAATTTGTTTTCAGGCTTGATAAGAGCAACAAATCAGTTGCAGAAATGTCGCAATAAATAAGTAAAACAATTTTGACTTGTTATTCAACCTGCTCATTATTTATTCCATTGTTATTTCTGAGTGGTCAAATTAACATGAATAGTAAGGTTAAATTAGTTATATGGTTAAACAATTAATGTATTTCTATTTATCCTAGATGTTTATGAGTTTTGTACATGTCATATACTGTGGTAGGCGAGTTGGGAAACAAATTTTTAAGTATTTAAAAAGTTTTGAAATTTTATTAAAATCATTTCATATTATTTGTCGTTTTTAATATATTTTTAACAACCTCAACAATTTATCAAGTTAATTATTGATTCAGTTAATTTTGTAATGTAATAGTTTTAAAAATATGTTGGTATATTTCTTATATTATCAACTAACTTAATGGTTTCAAATCAATGTTGAGTATAAAGAGGAAAACATGTCTTCAAATTTAGTTTTCTTCGTTACCAATAAGAACCCTCAAGTTTTAAAACTATTTCTAACGATTACAAAATCTTTCAGACAATTTAATGTTTATTTTCATATATTATTGTATAAATTCTGGCAACATTACTGTCCATTTCAGCCTGTTAGGTTTTAGCAAATATAACACCTTTTAAAGAGTAAAACGATATGGCTATTGTAATTTTATATAAACATTTAATATATCCAGTTATATATAAAAATGTAATTGGTTTTTTATGACTAAAATTTAGGTTTTCATGACTAAAATACCATTATCCAATAAGTTAATTTAAAAAAAATAATAATAAATCCATCAATTCTTGAGGATTTATAATATAAATATATATTTTACAATTATGTTTGATTTTAAAATACTTGGTTAAAATAAAAATTAGCTAAAATTATTTTAAGATTTTAAATTTTGCAAATTGTTTGGTTAGTAAAATTTCTATTATGAAGGCCTATAGTTAAAGAATAGTTATGAACATACAACTTTATAAGAATATGTTGTATTTTGACAATTAGTTTAATTATGTCTATTTATATGTCTTGTAAAGGATACAAGCTATTAAAATTGCTTATAAACATTTATACTCTATAGAATATGCTATTTAATACAATTCAATTTGATATTGATAAACTGAGCCTCTAGTTTACATTTATTTACTTAGACATACATTATTAGTAAGTGACACACATATAGTAGCACTTAATTTATGAGGACATCTGTATTTCGGGATGTGTCCCAATTTTACCTTCGATCTTAACTAACCATTTAGTTACACAGAAACACAAAGAGGAGGTTTTGATCTAATTTAAAAACAGGGCTCATCTCCTGAAACGATCCTTAATAATAAAAAGTAAGTGCTACTTTAGACAAGTCTTACATGTTAGCATATGTCTAACTGTTAATGTTTCTTAGGTTTTCTATAAATTTACACAATGGTATTATTTTCAAGATAATTGGTTCCATACTACCTAACAGACCTTGAACTTTCATAATTATGTGGATTATAAAAAAAATTCCCTGCTTTATAAACAATGATACTTATATAAAATTAAGAAGAAAAATTACTCTGTACTTCACAATCTAGCTAATACATTCTTTATGTTAAATATTTTTGACCATTTTAAGAGAATTTTATGTAAATCATCATTGTGTAAATTTTAAGTGAAGAAATAATTTAAAACTTAAAACTGTCTAATTCTGACAAATCTAATTAATATGAAAAAAATAATTTAATACAAAAATTTTGTGAGGAGCAAATATAGTGTGAAGCGTTGCTAATGAGTAGGTAATTGGTGGAATTAAATTTACAATAATAGAAAAAGGTAAAAACTGTTAGTTTATTATAAATTAGTAAAAAAGGAACTGTTATATCCAATTTAATTTTATGTAAACAATTTGAAAAAAAATTAATGGTAATTGGTTTTATAAATGCTAATAGTGTTTAATTGAAAATATTGGAATGAAATTGATTTTTCTGTGCTAATTTTCAGGAACAACTTAATGACAATGGTGATTCAGATAAAGATGGTCAAGGATTGGAAGATGTTCCTATTGAAAAGAGGCCTGGTTTCTTAAACGCTATTAAACTACCATTAGTGTCTGTTATACCTAGAAAATTAAGATCAATTAAGGTATGTATAATATACATTCAGTTATTTTTGTGTCAGTTAATGAATATTCTTTTTTTACAATAAACATTTTGAATGACAATTGTAGTGATAAAAAAAATTCATCAGTATTTTCAGACTTTATTAGTGCTAGAAAAAGTACTAATTAAAATTAATATGCCATGATCAAGTAATTTAACTGATTTAAATTTAAAACGTAACACATCCTTGGGTTCTTGTAACATTAAATTTATAAAAAGTATTTCCATATCTCAAAAGTTATAATTAAGTTAAAAATAAGCTGGTAAGGTAAAAAATTATTCAAATTAACAAATATATAAGGTTTATAGATGTAAAAGCAGAGCTACGTTTTGAATTAAGACACCTTTAAGCATTAAGGTTGTTGTGCCAACTTATTACAAATCTATTTGTTAATTAGAGACAATAATAAAAAAGATCTAACTGTTGAGCTTTTAGATATTAAATTATTTAAAAGCTCATTTATTAAGGTAATAAAATAGCCAATGATTATTTATTAAATCATGTTGTTTGAATTTTATTTTTAACCTTCGAGAGGGCGCATAGAGTTTGAAATGGGAGATGGCGCTTGTGGAGGTTTATTCCGCATAAATACCCTCAAACATTTAAACGGTTTATGATTTTATATTTGGGTGACTACATAAAAAAAATTTTGAATTTTTGAAATGTGTAAGCAATGTATACTAGACAACTTTTTTCATTACGGGAGAGGTGTTTGCAAGTTATTTTCTGTAATAAAGTAATTTAACATCTAAACATAAAACATATTTTATCGTGATAGTAGGCTCTACATATAAGAATATGAAATTAATTATAATATTTAGTGAAAATAAGGAATATTATTATTCAAATATATAACCCTAAAAATTAGTAGATGAAAAGAATATTGGCTTTATAAAACACAGGTTCTAGCAGAATCTTACAGTCTTTGTTGAAAAAACAATTCATAATTGTTCATTTCTAAGCTTACTAGTCACCATTATTGTATCATGAACATGACCCACTCTTATGAGTAATATATTTCTTCTTGCTGTTCTCCCTTGCCTTCCTGGTTCAGTATACCCCAGCATTTTTCGTTTTTTTCTAAAAGAGTTTCTTTTATTTTGTAAAACTACACTGTAACAGCTTCCTGGCAGATTTTTAGCAGGATTTTCTCTATAGCGTCAAAATATGAAAACATTTCAACAAATTAGTCATTTTCAGTTTCACCTATTATAGCCTATATTCACTTGTTTCATTTACAATTTCATTGACTTCTTCGTCAGGTTCATCATCTGGCAAAGATAATTGTTTTCATAAGAATAATCAAAGAGCCATCTAACAAAATTTCCGGTAGAAAGTATTTATTGATTTTCTTTTTTTTTCGACACCACATAGCATTTTAAGAATTCTCTCCTCTTCAAATGGAACAACAGTAAAATGTGAAACTTAGATACTAAAAAGACATACAACACTAAAATAATAATAACAACAAAAACAGTAATAATTTAACTCCACAAAGTCTTTTGTAATGTAAATAACTGCACGAGAAACTCTGCACAAATAACTTACACAAAAGAGCGCTTGCGGACAAAACGTCTGCAATCTGACCGCGCTTGTCAAAGAATTAACTCACACTAAAGCTATGAAGAAAAATTAACAAAAAATAGGCTGGGCCATTTCCTAGAATGCAGTTTGTGGAGTAATGAGCCAGAAATAGACTTCTGACAACTAGAAATACATTTTCCTAACAAATAATGGTACATGCGGAGAAAAACTGCATGCACCCTCTCGAAGGTTAAGCTGCTACTTTAAAATCTTTAGAATGTGTAAAATTGTATTACCAAGATGTTACTGTTTTATTCATATTTGTCAAAATAACAACTTTTTTCTGTACCTCAGTATAAAATGTATAAGTGTGGAAGTATTTGTGTAATTTTACAGAAGAATACTTACTATCAAATATCAGGGAAACTGATAATAGTTATATTAATTTACACAACCCACAACAAGATGATATTAATTTGCAGAGAGCTCTACACAATATAAGCTTTGCACTTAGCAGCGATTTTCTCTATTCTAAGGCTTTTCTAAATATTAGTTCAATGTATAACATTATTACAGTGTAAAAAGGTAGTAAACACTCATATTTTTAAAACATTTCAATTCCATACACCATCGATACGGAATAAAACAATTCTATTAATTTCTTCGAGTTTACAATTACACAGGATACAAACAAATACAAAAATTTAACCATATAACAACACCCAACAACACTAATACTACTATTCACAACTCTTCAAACTGCTACACAACTAAGAAACTAGCCGGTTACAACACCATGGTATATAGTCTATTAAGAACACCGTTAGACATACAAGAACACCACCAAGAATTAATCAGTATAAAACATATAGCACAAATCAGGATAGAACACAACAATTAATAAACTATACAACTGGATGAAAAATAAACTCAAACCTAAATACCAAACACCACAAACCCATAAAATACATAGCACTACCATATAGATCACCCAAAACTCATAAACTGTCCAACACATTTTGTAAATATAACTACAGAACAGCCTACTCCACACACAACCCCCTCAGCAAACATTTAAACCAAACATCATAAACAAAGACATTTACAACTCTACCGGTGTTTACAAACTAACTTGCAGTTAGTGCCCTAGTTTTACTTAGACCAACAGAAAGGTCATTTTACACACACTATCAAGAATACATAAAAGCACTCACAGACAATAGTGCCCAACCTATCTTTTCTTAACATCTTCACAAACCACAACTACACAAATATAACATTAAACCTAGAAATTCTATTCATACAAAACAAAAATAACCAATGCTACTCAACCAAAAAGTATACAATATACAAACATTTCAAACTACAGCCAACACATACTTAACAACCACTTACATAAACTTGTTGACATTATAACCTTCAATACTCTTTAAAAATACTAATATCCTTATCCTACCCCACCCTCATCCTAATCTAAAACAACCAAGAAGTTAGTTATGGTTTGAGTTGACAATGTGACACAGGTACGAAATGCCCGTCCTCAATAATAAAAAAAAAAAATAAGTGCTACTATAGGCAAGTGTAACATACTAATGTTTATAGTGATAAACTAGGTGTTCAAGTGAAGATTGAATCAAATAATAAAATTAAAATTTTTATTATTTTTTTAAAATAATGTTTTTAAATTTATTTATTAGTAAATTTCATTAAAAATGTATCGGAATATTAAGTTGTATCACTTTATGAGGATTGCCCAACATACATAATGTTGTCTCTCAAATGAGTGATGTTGATTTTGTGTTTTAAAATTTGAAAGTGGTTAAAGGTATATGACAAAACCTTCTGTAAATATGTGGGGGTGGTTCTAGTAATCTTATTTTCAATTTTTACTAATATATTTTGTACTGGATTCAGTAACTCAATTTTTTTTTTAATATTTTTTTTACTCAATGTCTGTTTAGGAAATCAACGATGTAGAAAGTAAAGGAGGGAATGGTCCTGCGGGTTTAGCTTCCATGGAAACTCTTGATGACAGTAATGGATCTCAAAAAACGAGTGATGGTAAAGAGGAAGGAATGGAGACTGTGAAATTGGATTCAAGTGGGGATGTTAGTTTAAAATTTTTATATCTAACTAAGAGTCTTAATACATTATAGCATTCCTTAATACATTTATAGTTGAATAAATTCTTGGGTTGAATAAATAATGTAAGTGTTATTAAAATATTGTTTTATTAGGAACCACAACTCAATGGAGCATTAAGAAATCAAACATACACTCATGAGCACAGTTCTTTTAACAGATATGGTTGTATACATACATGTATGTACCATAATTCATAACCATTCGCTTATCTTGAAAATCATTATTTTATGAGAAATAGTTGAAAATCACAGTGAATTCTCAAACGGAAACTCGACACTTACCAATATAAATGATACAAAATTCACAAGAAAAGTTGCTAGTTATATTTATCTAACTGTAAAACATGTTCTTAGTAGAATTACAACTAAACAAGTATTTGACAAAAAAGGTTGAAGTATTAAAGTCCTATGATGAGTCTTTAATCATAGGATTTATCCAGCAGGGACTTTGTCCAGCTGTTACAGTGACGATAACAACCTGGCACAAAACTACCAGTATAAAGATGGGAACTTTAATCAATCTTTGGAGAAGCAATCTCCTAAAAAAAATGAGAAATACAGATCAACCTTGGTATAACTGACAGACAGTTTAACTTTACATAAGTAGCTCTAACAATACATAAAAATTTCCCCAATCTCTGGTCCTAGCAGAAATTCTACTTAATCAAACATTCATAATTACCTAATGGATTTTTTATAAATGGTATTAGCAGATAAGTACTTTTTGCTTTAAAAAATTACTCTCCTATTTATGTCTGGTCTATAATAATATTTTACAATGTTCTAAAGACATGATAAGTTCATTTTAAGATATTTATTTTATTTTTTCAGGAGAAAAATGCGTCTGACACAGAAAAAGCAGATGTCCTTGCTGAAGAAAAAAAATTTAATTTTAATCAAAGTTTATGGTCAAATAGGAAAGCTCTTCTTTTAGAAAATAAATTTATAGTAGGTAAGGTAGACATTTTTATTATCATATCAATTAAATATGTAAAAAAAGGCTGCATTAAATCAAAGATGTTGAGGTGTACCCCGATGGCGAGAAGGTGTTTTGGTACGAATAATTCACTCACCAGAGTGGCACCTCATAAGAGACCAAATACAGTACTAAAATATAAATAAAATAAACCACAGTGTTAGAATATTAACCACTAGTAGAACACGATATAAGTTACTAACAACTTTTAAATGTTTGGAACTTGCCTATAGTAGCACTTACTTATGTTTGTTGAGGACGGCCGTTTCGGTAGATGTGTCCCTTCGTCAACTCAGACCGTAACTGACCTCAAGGTTTAGGTAGGTTAGGGTGTTAGGGTGGGGGTGGGATATTATGGTGGTGTGGGTGTATTTTGTGAGTATTAGGAGTTATGATGTCAAAAAGTGCGTGCGAGTTATATTTCTGGTACAGATACGTCGACGATATCATAACATTATACAAAGGTAACACACGCAGAGCACACATATTTCTAAAACACCTTAATTCCATACACCCAAAACTAATATACATCATTGAAACAGAACAACAAAAATCTCTCAACTTCCTAGACCTTATAATTAAACGAACAGACAAACAAACACATAAATTCAACATATACCGAAAACCCACTAGTACCAATACGAATATTCACAGTTCCTCAAACCACTCATACCAACATAAACTAGCTGCTTACAACACCATGATATATCGCCTGCTTAAAACACCATTAGACAACGAAGAACACTACCAGGAGTTAAACACCATAAAACATATAGCACAAACTAATGGATACAACCCAACCATGATCGACAAATTATACAACTGCATAAAAAATAAACCTAAAATCCAAATACAAACACACAACAGGACAATCCCATAAAATACTTATCAATACCATACAGATCATCAAAAATCCACAATCTAACCAACACACTACGAAAATACAACTACAAAATAGCTTACTCCACACACAACACTCTCAATGAACAATTTAAACCCAACAAAAAAATTGACGACATTTACAACACCACTGGAGTTTACAAACTAACTTGCAGTTCGTGCCCCAGTTTTTACATAGGCCAAACAGGGAGGTCCTTTTCTACACACGTTACCAAGAACATATAAAAGCACTAACAAACAATAACTACCAATCAAACTTTGCCGATCATCTCAACTCCACAAAACATGACTACATAGACATAACATCTAACCTACAAATTCTTTATAAACAACACAGAAATAACCAACACTACACAACCGAACAATACGAAATAGAGATCTCTTGAGAGATCTCAATAGGCGAGACGGGAGTTAGAGGGCTGTGTTGAGTCAGGATAAAATACTTCCCTACAAACATGATAAGGTTTGTCAAATATGACTTTCTTAAGACAGTTGGTATTATCTAAATTCGATAATAAACTATGTTTGGTATGAAATAACAAACAATCTTGAAATATATGTACACATATCGGATGCAGAAGCTGTTAATGTATAGAATATTCTGAATATGTAACATATTTTCAGAAGTAGTATTCAATGAGAAATCTTTTGCAATCTCTCAAGGTCAATTACTCAGTTAAATGATCTCGTCTATACTATACTATATATATATATATATATATATATATATATATATTTTTTTTTTTTTTTTTTTTTTTTGCAATAGACCTAGATGCAAGATGTGTCCAATACAACCATCAGCAAATAGTTTCAACAGCCAAACAACAAAAATGGTCTTCAAAATACAGGGTCATCATAATTGTACATCGAAAAATGTCATATACCAGCTACAATGTAAATTTTGCTCAGCACAGTACATAGGCCTGACCACGAAAGGTCTGAATATCAGAATGAATGGCCACAGACATGATGTTAAAATTATGAATATGGATAGGCCAACAGCTCAACATGCTGCGAGTCACAACGTCACAACTTTTGATGACTGCTATACCACAAAAATAATTAAATCACTCCCCCCTGATTGCAATCCCTCAGAACTGAGAAGATGGGAACTATCATACCAGTGGTATACCAAGTCCAGAGAATCCCCTAACCTCAACATCAGATAAAGCCATTCACTTTTTTTCCTAATAGCCTCATCAGACGTCTCCAATCTCTTTTCCCCAGACAGACTTATATAAACTATAATCACTTATATGCTCATGGAAACAATACATATATCTTTAATCTGTGCATCTGTGACATCTGATTTCTACACAATCTGTGATTACAACTTATATTTATTTTATTTCATTCTCTCATATTTCTTTTTGTATATCTCTTTGATTGACAAAGACCACTGTGTGGTTGAAATATATCATTGGTTAAGTGCTTTTATGTGTTTCTATTTCAAGACTACAGAGTGGACTCTTACCAAGGTAAGTCTGTCAGTCTCCTAGTCCAAAAAATCTATATATATATATATATATATATATATATATATATATATATATATATATATATATTCTTGATATTTTACGTTATCCATTGTTTTTTTGTTGCATATATATGAAGCAAATGGTCTGAATTTTAAAAGAAATCACGTCTAAGTTTTTAATGATAAGACTTAATCAAATGTTAGAACCAAATAATTTTAATAATTACTTATTACACTTTTGCTATTACTTGCGACCAGACCTTTTGTTAACTAAAGTTGTTAAATTGTTAACTTACACTTCTAGGAAACATTTTCGTCTTACGACTTCTTCAGCCTCGTATTTTTGCCACTAGGAATGTTGCAGTTGTGCTTCCTCGGTACCGTTATTTTGAAAGTTAGAAATGATGTGATCGAAGAGTATGTGAGATCTGTACCGTGTTCGTTCATTTAAGATGTATATATATATATATATACACAGTAAAGCATAAAAAATCCAAATACCTCCTTTAACACTCCGTTGCAGGCTCTGTCGCTGCAAGGAATCACTGCTTTTTTAGTTAATTTTGAAATATTGCTAAACGTGCGGGTACATTTGGGTGAAATTTGAGGACATCTTACCGTTACTCAACATGCACCAGAAAAAAATAATTCAGTTGATTTTAGGAGGATAGACAATCCACACAGACAGTTTAAAGTGGTTTTGGTGAAGAATACCCACCTATGCATGTAACAATGTAATTCTTTCATGGTCAAAACCTTATTCTTTGACTTGACGTAGTTATGTGTATATCTTGTAATATAAATTATTAGTTGTAATTGTCAACATTGCCATGTATTTAGAAAGACAACGTATTAATTTAAAAGGACTTTATTAATTTAGAGAATATTTAATAAAATTCCATATCGAAACCTAAATTGGCGAGGAATTCCCCCCCCCCTCCTACGTGTGGGACCTCTTTACAGAAAGTAAAGAGCTGACAGTAGGATTTGAGGGATTTAGTTAAATATTTTAACTAATTTTACCTATTAATAAGCAAAAGAATCTTTTTGTTCAATAAGATAGTTGAGGCTCCAAAGATTTTAAAAATAATTAATACTGTATGTTATTGCTAAAGCTAAATAATTCAAACAAAGAGAAATAAATGGAGTGAGGGAATCCCCGCCATGCATGTAACGAAGAGAATGCAGGATTTGGTTAGCATAAAACAAGTTTCACGCAACCAAAACTAGAGTTTTTCATATAAAATATTTTAGTGATTTTGTACAGTTGTATTAATTTGTTTATGAAAAGATACATACATTTGTAAATATGTAGTGAAGTTTTTTTGTAAAATAAGTGCATTCTTCTGGATTTAAAGGTAGAAGTAAACAAAGAACAATAGTTATGTACATATGTAAGTACATAATGTGTTTATTTTCATTTATCTTGACATTTTTAGTGTAATTAGGAATTTCTAGGCTATGTTAAAAAAACCGAACAAATTGGAAATCCGAACCTCGTCCTGTCCCAATTATGTCGTATATTTGTCCAATTTAAATTTAAACAAAAGACATCTTTTAATAGTTTTTGAAATCTTCCTGATAGGTTTTGAATACAAAAAGAGGGGATAGACAAAAAATAATTTATAATCATCCCTATAGCTACGCAGATGAGAAAAACGACTATTAGTATTTAGATAAACTTGATGCCAACAGTGACTACTAACCCTTAACTTGTGCATTTGAAAGAGTCAATTTAAGAACTTGGTCTATCTGTAAAATTTGTCTGTGTGTGTGTAAAATAGTGAAACTGCTGGTAGCTAGTGAAAACATAACCACAAAATCGCTGTGAAGGAAAATTGTTACAACTAATTATGAAAATTAAACTATTTGATTAACTATTATTTTTTTAAAATTATATAATTAAAAAGTTGCTTGTTGTAATCATCTTGGGTTCATTGATTAAACTATAAGTACGGTAATTTTTGTATAACTAAGTAGACACTTTTGACGTTACTTGCTACTACATTTCAAAATGATCATTTCATTTATAAAACTGACCCTGTACTACTGGCGATTGCTCAAGGTTGCAGGCATATGTTTTATGGGTGTAGAGGGGGTAAGGTTAAGGGAGTTGTTTACTATATAATGGAATAGGGTATTAGTTTTAAACTGTATGTGGTCGCTTAAGATATGTTGTTTTTCTATTGTGCGATGTTTAAATATTTCAGAAAATTTCAAAATATTGAAAGTAATTGTTACTTATTATTATTTGATTCCATTCCATAATAAACTTGAATTACTAGTTTTACTAAGAATAGTTTCAATTTTAATAACAAATTCAGTGCATAAAATTGATTCAGTGCATAAATTGATGACCAATACTATAAAAGAATTTGAAAACTTCCTTAAATTTATAGACCATATTATTGTAAAAAGGAGAGAAACAATTTGCTTCGCTCTGGTTTTTAGGTCTTCCTGCATCACCAGGTAAGAATTCTTATATTGTACCTTTTGTTTCTGAGGTCTATAGAATCATTTCTTATTTATATCTTACTACTAGATTATCAATACTTCTAAAGAACCAATTTACATGTTCCTTTAGAGGTTTAACATATAAGCTATTGCCAATATTTTAATCTTGGTTAATATTTAATCCAATAAATAAATAATTGTTCACCTTTAAATCATTTAAATGATTAATCCCTAATATTGTGCTTGTTTTAGGAGCTCTGGGTCTTTTCATCATTCTACTTATCTTGATAATTATTTTCGCTCTAGTAGGTCCTCAACCAAAGCCAGTGGTCTCACCAGTTAATGGGAACTTTGTTACAACACAAACATCTTGCGGAAATGTTGAAGGGTAATAAGAAAATATTTTTTAAAGCAGAACATAACGTTCTATTATATTCATAATTAAGTTTATTTTGGTCCAAAATTGGATTATTATAATATGTAAAAGATATTATAGTTGAATAAAATATCTGATTATTCTTAAAGTTTCTTGATGTAATTATCTTGAATTCACTGATTAAACTATAATTAAATATTAGTTAACTAAGTGAATACATAGGGCATACTTGCTGACACGTTTCAAAACAATCGTTCCTTTTACAAAGCAAAGCCTCTACTGGCGGCATAACACGTTAGATACAAAGATGTTGGAAAGGATTTATGAATGTGGATTGGGTGGGTTATTTTAGTTGTGCGTTATGTAATGGAAAAGTGAGTTGGGCTCAAAGTGTGTGTGGTCATTTAATGTTTTCTTTATCTGTTTATAAGAGATATACAAGTATTACACAACAAATAAAGAATACATATTAAATGACCACACACACTTTGAGGCCAACTCCCTTTTCCATTACATAGCGCACAACCAATTGTGATTTCTTACTTTCAGAGTAGCAAAAAAGTTTAAAAAAATTAGAATTGTACTAGTAGTTAAAACAAGTTGACTATTTTTATTATTTAATGAAACAGGGTATAAAAATAATGCAAGTATCTCACAAAAATAAGAAAGGAATACTTAGCTTTTTACCTAAGAGGACTAAAGACAAGATAAGTTTTGTCTTTTCTTCCCATGATTTTACTGTATTGTATAACTTTTAAATTATTGCTAAAGAAATCCTGTAGTATATATACAGGGTGCGGCAGCATAACGTCCTTTTTTTACATGCTCCTTCCCTTTAAAAAAGGAAGTTATGCTGCCGCACCCTATATATATATATATATATATATATATATATATATATATATATATATATATATATATCTTGATATTTTACGTTGTCCATTATTTTTTGACACCAGAAAAAATAATCAGTGATTCGACAATGGTCAAGTGACCGAAAGGTGCCTCATCACAACAAGGTAAAATTATTGCACTTATTGGTGGATAAAAGTATTTACAATAGTATTATATCAACTTCATATATAAAAGTTATTATATGTTAGTTGTAACTAATTATTTCACCCTTAAATGCAATAAATGTTTAGCTTGTGATGAACCACCCTTCATTCACTTGACCATTGTCAAATCACTGAATTATTTTTTTGTTATATTATCACATCAGAAAAATAATTCAGTAATTCGACAATGGTCAAGTGACCGAAAGGTGCCTCATCACAAGGTAAAAATTGATTCCACTTTATGGTGTAATAATTGGTTACAATTAGTATATAATAATTCTATAAATTCAGTTCAACGGAATAATAATGGACAATGTTAAATATAAATATATATATATATATATATATATATATATATATATATATATATATATATATATATATATATATATAAGTAGAGCTTTGATAATTCGAGGTTGAAGGGACTAATACAAAAATTCAAACTAATCAAAAATCAGTGTAAAATCACTCAATAATAATTATTAAGTGATTTTGGGGTTCTCTCCAAACCATCGGTACGCCGAATTTCAGACTTATTCTTTTCCCGGTAGTCCACTGTCATAAATGTTCTGTACAAGTTTTACAGACCTGATGAGGTGCCCACGTTTAATCCTGATCACCAAGCCTAACACCGAAGTATCCAAGATAAGCTTGTATATAAGCAATATATGTATATGAGCTTTAGAACTGCATAAAATACAGTTGAAACCGCACATTTTGCGTTAAACTGCATATTACAAAAACGATTATCTGAAAAAGTAGAGCTGGTAGAGAAAAACTGATTTCATATTTTCTATTCAGCACCCCAAATATTACTAAAATCAGTTCTAAAATCCTAGGCACCAAAAAAATATTTTTTTTTTGTAGGCCTGTGTAATAAATAACAATTATATATATATATATATATATATATATATATATATATATATATATATTCCCATTTGCAGGCTTTTATTAATTCATAAGAACTGATTTTGCAAGAAAAGAATTAAAATATCCTACTCAGAAATTATTCAATTTAAAGGAAAAACAAAAGTTTGTAAATTTATATCATTTAGAGCAAAGAAAGACTAAAGCAATAGAACTGTCATTAAAGGCAATTAGATTAATAAGTTTTTCTTGAAGCAAAAGTGGCATTGGTAGTTATCATATCATATTTAGTAAATATGTCATTGAGGTTAAACTGAAAATTTCCACAAACACATATTTCAGATGTACAAATTGGTTTTCAGGCGTATGGTGGATGGAGTAGCAGTTTTCCAAGGCATTCCATTCGCTTTGCCTCCAGTAGGAAATCGTCGATGGAAACCCACAGATGTTTTAAATGATATTTCTGAGTGTTGGAATGGTACTTTATTAGTTCACAATAAAACAGATTCCTGTTCACAGATATATCCTAATGGTACAATAGGTGGCTCGGAGAATTGTTTAACTTTGGATGTTGTTACGCCTGAAGTGAGATATGAGTCTCCATTTCATGTAAGTGGTTGTTTCTAGATAATTTAATCTATTTAAGAAAACTTTACTTAAACTAAATTATTTAGGTTGATGGAAAATGTGTACAGTTGGCAAAGTAATTCCTTCATTTAACATGGGTTGTTTATTTATGATATGTTGGACTGAAAAACTGAGTTATCACTTTACCACCAGTTAAGAATGTAAAAAGAGTGTGAGGCAAAGGATAGTGAAAAGTTGAACGATTACAGATAAAGAATTTTCCTCAGGGCTGATGTTTCTCTAAAAGTGGGGTGGTTATGTATCGTGCTTGATCTCTCTTCGGTTGATACATACATGTAAAGGGTGATTAAAAAAGAGCGTCGGTTTTAAACGACTGGTAAATTTTCTTATATCGGTTGGCAAGAATGTTTGACCTCGTTCCTATTTCTGGGAATATTCCGATTGTTGACACAGCTGGTATTTCTTTCATTCTTGCATACTGTGTCCAATGATGGAGACGTTTACTTGCGCTAAATGTGTGTTATTCGTTAAAATGTTTTATCAGAGTGGAGAGAGTTATGTGGCTACTGTCAGGCGACTTTGCAGTACTCTAGGACATAAAGAAGCACTGAATGAATCAACAGTTAGTAGAGTCATGAAAATGTTTTTGACCTTCAACAGGTTCAATAGTTGACCTTAAAAGTCATGGACGTTGTAGTTCTGGCAGAATTGAACAGAAGATGGCATTGGTTCGTGACAGTGTGGCTATTAGCCCAGCGAAATCAGTACATCACCGTTCTCAACAGTTGGGCTTAAGATCTTGTGTACGGAGAAGTCTTTGGTACAATTTTCATTATCACCCCTATAGTTGAGTTGATGCAACATTTGAAAGTACCTTATCATCAAAGAAGACGACAGTTTGTTGACTTTGTATTCACTAAACACGGAAGGAAAGTAAGGTGGCATCAATGGGCACCAAGCTCTTGTGACTTGATGCTTTGTGACTTTCATCTTTGGGGTCATCTGAAGTCATTGATGTACAGCAACAATCTACAAAATATCAGTAACCTAAAGGAGGAAATTCGACGCGTTATCAAAATGGAAGCGGAAACTTGTCGTGCAATCATAGCGTATTTCATAGGCAGTGTTGTTGCTTGACAGCGCAGTAGAGGAGGACACATGCATGACATCATTTCTTAAGCATGAAATTAGAAGGTTAGATGTATTTAATTTTATTATCACTTTTACATTAGTTTATGACTATCCGAACTTTTAAATTTTGTAAATTTGTAAAAACTTACTGAGATAAAACATTTTTATCGCTCCATGGCGATCTTCAATAGTGTCTCAGCGATGGAGGCCCTGATGAAGATCGCCAAGGAGCGATCAAAAATGTTTTGAGTCAGTAAGTTTTTGCAAATTTACAAAATTTAAAGTTCGGATAGTCATAAAAGTGATAATTAAGTTTCACTGAATATAATAGACTACAAAGTTCAAGAATTTAATTTTAATTTTTCATTAAAATAAATCTCCTAATTTCATACATCAAAACCTGCACTCTTTCTGAATCACCCTTTATATATATATATATATATATATATATATATATATATATATATATATATATATATATATGATGAATAGTTACTATCTGGATAGTTACACTCGCTCTTCTACTGTTGTTGGGTTCACCTCGTCAATGCTGGATGAGATTCTAGCGAAACGTCGGAACTGTGAATTTATGGACTGCCCCATATATATATCCCATATATATGCCCCATTATATATATATAACTTTGCAATACTTTTTTCTTGTGTTCACTTATCACTTATTACACTATAATGTACTTAAACAAAAATCTTACTTGGTATATATGCGTGCTAACACACACACACACACACACACACACACACACACACACACACACACACACACACACACACACACACACACACACACACACACAAACACACACACACACACACACATACACACACACACACACACACACACACACACAAACACACACACACACACACACACGTTTTTAAATAGATAAATATTTCACTTTACAGTATAAAATCAATGTGTAATTTTTCAATAAATAAGGAAAAGTTAACAAGTTTTTTAAAACTTTGCTGCAAGGAATTTGTTATAATTATGGATTTCTAGAGTATTTTTGAAGTGGAGTGTGTTTAGCAATTAAGGCTTCAGATTAAAATAAACTTACTAAATATTTATTAATACATTTCATATTTCTTTAATTATAAATAAATGGAATATTTAATATGTGTAATTATTTTAGGTAATAGTGATTTTCGGTTCAGAAACTTTCAATGGAGGCTCACCTGGAACTCTTGATTTACCCCCTTTTGCCTTAGCTTATCACCGTGATGTCGTTTTTGTACGACCAAATTTCCGACTTGGTGTATTTGGATTTCTTGCAAGTTCAACTTTGAGCCGGTCAGTTTATCCTCATACATCTGGCAACTACGCTCTTGGAGATGCAATAGCTGCTTTAAATTGGGTGAAGCTTAATATTCATCATTTTGGTGGAGATCCTAAATTTGTAACTGTACTTGGTTATAAAACAGGGGCAACTATTCTCACTGCCCTTCTTGCTACAAGAAAAGTGGAGGTTAGTTAGTCTAAACACCTTATACACCTTGTATTTAGATATTGTTCTTCTTTGCTTTACGTTTGAAGTAAAGTTAATTCAATATATACACTCATGTATTAACACATTTTAGGTAACAGTTTTTATAATTTGTAAATATTCATTAATATGATCTATTTTCCTTATTTACAATGTACCATGTTCACAAATGTTCCTTTTGATTTTTTTTCAAAACAGTGTTAGATAATTTTTTAAAGAAAGTATATATCACTAAACACTTTAAAATGTTTTAAACTTGCCTATAGTAGCACTTACTTTGCTTGTTGAGGACGGCCATTTCGGGAGATGTGTCCCTTTGTCAACTCAGACCGTAACTGATCTCAACGTTTAAGTAGGTTAGGGTTGGGGGTGGGATATTTTGGTGGTGTGGGTGTATTTTGTGTGTATTAGGAGTTATGATGTCAAAAAGTGCGTGTGAGTTGTAATGTAATTGTGTATTGAGTATGTGTGTAGGGTGTAGTTTGAAGTGCCTATATATTTCGTATTGTTAGGTTGAGTAGCGTTGGTTATTTCTGTGTTGCTTATGAAGAATTTGTAGGTTAGATGTTATGTCTATGTAGTCATGTTTTGTGGAGTTGAGATGATCGGCGAAGTTTGATTGGTAGTTATTGTTTTTTAGTGCTTTTATATGTTCTTGGTAATGTGTGTAGAATGACCTCCCTGACTGGCCTATTTAAAAACTGGGGCATGAACTGCAAGTTAGTTTGTAAACTCCAGTGGTGTTGTAAATGTCGTTGATTTTGTTGCCAGAAAGAAAGTTTGTTCAAGTTCAAATTTGACTTCTTTAGCACAGTCACTGACTCTAAAACGTGAAGCTTTGATTCTGCTTTTTTTTATAACATCCCTCTAGTCATCGGGTGTCTCAGTGTATGATTTGATATTAATAAGGCTCATATCTTTATCTCCCTCCATATAAGAATGGCCTGTTATAGGGAAAACTACTTTAACAGTTTCAAACCATTTCAATGTATTAACCATGTAGTGTAGGAAACGCATTACTGTAAAGTTCTTATTTTGGCCTGCGCATGAGTCACAGAAGATAACAGATGTTTCACTGTTGGGCTCAAAATATGCTCAAAATAGTGTTTGAGCATAGAGCAAACATCATCAGCCCTTTTTTTTGCAACACTCTCATCATAAGTGTAAAATATTGAAGTTGAGTCTGACAATACATGAATGTTAAAAGAAATGAAATTCAATTGGCGTTGATAGTACACATCTGATGTTGTAATATTAGGAGTAGGCAAAATTTTCTGATAATCAACAGTAATTGCATCAATCTCTTCATTTTAGTTGGATTGTTTACGGCAGTTTCTTTTGATTGAATAAAACTTTTCACTTCTAGCCAAATGTATTTTTTTCTCTGCCTTTTTTTATCTAGTTCTACCGCTAATGAAGTTTTAATTTCTTCTAACATCTTCTAACACAGAAATCTCTGATTTCATTATGTCACAACCGCTACATGTATCTTTCCGAGGATAACCAAATGAAATATTATGGTTTCCATCAAAAATATCACAGAAAGTTGTCAAACCGACAGTGTGCTCTTTGTTAGATTCGTTGTACATTCTGTGTAATTTTGTTTTATCTAACTCCACAGGCAAATACAACCTTGTGGAATCTTTTAAGAAATAGTAGGATTTCCTAACTATAAGAGATTTAATAAAGTTAAATACTTTTGCTTTAGTGAGTCACGTGGAGTGGAGGGGAGAGAATTGGACCTTGATCACTCTTGCCCGCCTGCTTGTGAACTCAGATCGTTTTTGCCCGTCAGCTCCAATCTTTTCCCTGTTATAATTCAGTGACTATGATCTTACTTGCTAAAACGATGTAACAGGGAAATACTGTCTCCACAGGTTACCCTGTGTTTGACATTAAAATGGACTTTCATAGATCTTCCCCATGGCCCTTTAAAGAATTATTCTTTAAAGATTTCACTACACAATCCGAATTTAAAGATTTCAGTACACTAACTGACTTAAATATTTGTACAGTTCAAGAATTATTTTGCTGTATTGTTTACAAGCTATGTTTAACTGGGTTCTAAGTACAATTTTGTCGCGACTTTAAAGGGAGACAAGGTACATTAAATTTGGTAAATGTTAGAGGTTTGGAGGAGCTGTCAGATGGGTTTTGCCTGTTTATTAAAATATGGTGATTTAAAACAATAATTTTAGTTTAACCATGAATTAAAAAACTATGGCATTGTAATGTGCAGTGCTTCATGGGAATTTTTAAACACATGTCCTTTCATTTACAGTTGTTATCTAATGCTTATATGATAGCAAATAGTTGCATGGTAATTTTACAAAATAAATGTTTCTGTATTCAAATTATACCTTTCATGGTTGTGATCAGTGTTGAATTTATCTAGTTAATTAAACCTAATTAGAAAGTGAAAGCTTATCAAGTCTGAACATGAGGGTTCTTAAGTGAATATAATGTAAATAAGAACTGCAAAAATTATGGTAAAAGAAGAAAATGGTGAAAGATGAAAACAAAAAATCTTAAGCTTATGTGTTGTATTAGGAAAGTTTAAAAAAATACATACTGAAATAAATACTAATTAATGGCGTATAATTAATTTTGGACTTATAATTTTGGCAATTTGTTGAATGATTATTTAAAAACTTTAATGTTATGGCAAATCGTCGTGGGCAATAAAACCCTTGAGATTTTTTCCGTGTCTGAACTTTCATCTTGATTACTTAAAGTTTATTGTTTATAAATAAAAAATATTTTATGGTGGTATTAAAATTTTTGGTATTTACTTGTGAAAATTCCCACTTATATACATTAATAAGAAATAAAGATTAAAGATAGGATATTAAAAGATTGTGTATATTATTTTAAGAAACCGTTTAAAAACAAGAGTGTACTTATTTAAGAGGTGTAAAGCCTTTAACTAGCATTATCAAGACTATGAGATTGTTAATACATCCTGTTGAAAAATTAAATGGGTTTGATTAAATCTATACACGCATGCATGTATCTGCTCATATGTATATAATTGATATGCATATTTATGTTTTGAAAGGAACTATTTTCCCAAGCTTGGTTAAGCAGTGGATCAGTCGTGCTTCCAAAATCACCTCTCTCTGATTCTATTAAGGATTACCACAGTAATTATTTGTCATCTCTACCTTGTGGGGAAGAAGATCTAGAGTGTTTGCAGAAACTGGTAAGTAATGACTTAGCTTTCATAGCTTCTTATATTTGTATATAGGGGTATATTTTTAAAATACAAGTGTTTTAAAACTATAAATTTCTAGAATTATTTCTATATAATTATTATATATCGAAATCTTGTTGCTGTTCATGACGAGCTGGTTGTAAATGACTTATTACACTTTTGCTATTACTTGCGACCAGACTTTTTGTTAACTAAAGGTTCTTAAATTGTTAACTTACACTTGGAGGAAACATTTTCGTCTTACGACTTCTTCAGCTCGTATTTTTGCTGATAAGAATGCTGCAGTTGTGCTTCCTCGATACCATTGTTTTGAAAGTTAAAAGTGATGTGATTGAAGAGTATGTGTGATCTGTACTGTGTTTGTTCATTTAAGATGTCATTTTTATGTGTGTTGCTATGTCTATATAATTCATACTATTCTAGTGTGTTTAATTTATGGCCTTTGTTGCATGTGTAGAGGATGCTCATGTTATTTTCCATACTTTTATATGAGTGTTTAGTGTCCATGAGGTGATTTGCGAAGGTGGATTCAATAGTAGTGTGCAGTAAGCTTTTGTGTTCTTTATATCTTTCGGCGAAAGATCTGCCTGTTTGTCCAATATAGAACTTATTGCAGTTGTTGCATTTTAGTTTGTATACTCTTGGGTTATTGTATGTGTTGGTATTGTTATTAATGCTGTGTCTGATAGCTGTTTGGCTTTTATTTGTTGTTCTGTAAGCTACATGGTAAACTGCTTTTTTTTGAATTGGCGTGCTATTTTATTTGTGAGTTTGTTCATCTATGTGAGGGTGGTAAATTTGTTTGTGTTTGTGTTGTCACTGTTCTTGTTGTGTATTGTTCCGTGTAGTTTGTCTATTAAATAATTGTCATATCCATTTTTCTGAGCTAAATATTTTATTGTGTTTAGTTCCTCTGAGTAGTTAGTTGTGGACATAGGTATTTTATTTAATCTGTGTAGTAAATGTTTGAATGCTGCGTATTTATGTTGTATTGGGTGGTTCGATGAATTGTGTATCAGTGTGTCTGTCACAGTTTTTGCTGTTACTGTTTTCACACGAACACAAACAAATTCATCACCCTCACATACATAAACAACGTCACAAATAAGATAGCGCACCAGTTCAAAAAAGCAGGATACAATGTAGCTTACAAAACAACAAATAAAAGCCAAACGGCTATCAGACACAGCATTAAAAACAATACCAACACATACAATAACCCAGGAGTATACAAACTAAAATGCAACAACTGCAATAAGTTCTATATTGGACAAACAGGTAGATCTTTCTCCGAAAGATATAAAGAACACAAAAGGGCACTGCACACTACTATTGAATCCACCTTCGCAAATCACCTCATGGACACTATACACTCATGCAAAAGTATGGAAAATAACATGAGCATCCTCCGCACATGCAACAAAGGCCATAAATTAAACACACTAGAACAGTTTGAAATATATAGACATAGCAACACACATAAAAATGACATCTTAAATGAACAAACACAACACATCGCACATACTTTTCATTCACATCACTTCTAACTTTCAAAAAAATGGTACCGAGGAAGCACAACAGCAGCATTCCTAACAGCAAAAATACGGGGCTGAAGAAGTTGTAAGACAAAAACGTTTTTTAGAAGTATAAGTTAACAATTTAATTAGTTAACAAAAGGTCTGGTCGCAAGTAATAGCAAAAGTGTAATAAGTAATTGTTATAACTATTTGGCTCTAACATTTGATTAAGTTTTATCATTAAAAACTCAGATGTGATATTTTTTAAAATTCAGAACATTTGCTTCATATATATATATATATATATATATATATATATATATATATATATATATATATATATATATATATATACATACATATATATATATATATATATATATATATATATATATCTGTTGCCTTAATTATATATTTTTTAACTAAGGCAAATTATATTTTATAGATCATAAAAAAGTGTTGTAATTGGAATATTATTGTAATTTTTACTGGGGACAATTAGATATTTGTGGGGCTTTCTAATAAGTATAGACAACAACCCCTTGTATTAAAAATCAAGTTTGACCTCATTTGCAATAATAATTAGAGGTAACCTCTTGAGTTCTGTCACTACATATTCATTTATTATTTTTATTTTTTTCAAAAGTTCATCCAAAAGAGTAAGTTTTCTAATATTTTGCCCATTTTAGTTTATTTTTTTAAATATTGAAGTAACAAATTGTATAATGAATAAAGTAATAAGTAATGATGGGCCGATTCCGATTCTCGATTCCAGGAATCGTCAATTCTAGGTGGTATCGAGGTATCGTTGATACTCGATTCTTCATTGATGAAAGTGTCAATTCCAATTCCTATTTTATTAACTATTAAAGTAAGTGTATGGAATAATTTATTGGAAAAATAATTAACTACCAAATATGTCTTATTTATGTATTAGTTGCTTTGAATGAATTAAACGATTAAAGCAAATACCGATTTGAGATAACGAAAATATTATTATTTATGAAGCAACAACAAAGAAGATCGTAACCAATCCTGGTCGTTTGTCATCGCTCGTCTCTCTATCTCTCTCTCACTAGAGAGGTTTCGATACATAATCTCTCTTTCTCGCTCTCTATCTCCCCCCCCATGTCGCTGCCACTGATTCAGGGGCATATTAAGAACTACCCTATTTCTATTACTTTTTAAAATCTTTCTGTTGTTCGTTTGTTTTTAATTTTGGTTTTGTTTTGAGAGACAATGTAAATAGGCTTAGGTATTTTTTCAAACTTTATAAAATAGTGTAAAGTTCACATTTTTAACTTTAAAGTAAGTCATTACTTTAATCTGATATGTTTTATGCTTTTAAAAATTCCTATTGATAAATTAAGGTTGAAAGTTTTGTGTAGCCTATTACATTAAAACAGAACTTTTAAATGGTTTTGCCGTATGACCAAGATGTTAACTAAATTAATAACTAGATACCTAGCATGTAAGCTAATATAACTTGAAAGAATCAAGAATCGACTAAAGAATCGAGAATCGAAAGGAAAATTTTAGAATCGAAATCGGAATCGGAATCGAAAATTTTAGGAATTGGCCCATCCCTAGTTATAAGTAATACTATTTGATTTTCTGTTCAACTAGAATGAACTATTACTATAAACTTAAATACTTGGGGACATATATTAATGTATGACACTGGCCTATAGTAGCACCTACTTTATTGTTTAATCCATTGTGGATTAAATGGTTTATGATCTGAGAGATCCAGCAGGTGCAAATTAATTCTCGCAACAATTGAATTGTATTTCTTGATGAAAATATTCTCACTTATGAAGCACTAAATATTATATATTTTATATGGGTGCAATTTTGTATTAATTATTTTATACCTTAGTTAATTATTTGTTAATTGATTATTATTTTGTAATCATAAATTGTAAATACAAATTAAAGTTTGCGTTAGATTCTAAGCTCACACTATTATTGCTCATTTCGGATGTACATAAAAATACCCTGATTTTCCATTTTGAAACAGCACAACACACAACAACACATTAGCTACTGACTAACACTGAGTAACAAGTACAGTAGTCTTGAAATTCCGAGTCCTGATATTTCGAGCTTCTGTTAAGTTTGAGCCTATTTCTATTTGAGCCTATTTTATCTATTTGAAAGAAAATTATGAGTAGGGCTTCCAAGAGTTGTTTATATTAATACGGTATGCAAAGGAAATGAGTTGGGCATCCGAAAAATGTTTATATCAATATGGTATGCATAGGAAAGGAGTCGGGCTTCCAAAAAGTGTTCATATCAGTACAGTATGCAAACGAAATAAGTTGGGTATCCAAGACATGTTTATATCAATACGGTATGTAAAGAAAATTAGCTGGGCATCCGAAAAATGTTTATATCAATACGGTATGCATAGGAAAGGAGTTGGGCTTCCAAGAAATGTTCATATAAAGTTATTAATGCATTATTAGCTATATTATTAGGGTTCATTAGAACTCCTGTTTTTTTCTAATGCACAGGAAGGTATATCCGTTTTAACAATATATTTGGTAATCCAAGGGGGTCTCGGTCTTATCTACCTCGAATTATCGAGACTCTACTGTATACTGAGCATGAAAGAGCACTTGACATTAAAACCGAAGACGGGCCTATTATGTCTAGAATGTCTGATAAAAGGGCAACTTATTGGATTTAAATATCTATCCTTATCAATGCTATAAGTTTTGAGAGGCGATAAATATTCCTCAGACGTCTATCACATGATACCAAGAAATAAACTTTTGAAGCAAACAAACAACAACAAGAAACTGATATCTGTTTGATCTCTACCACTAACTTGTCATGACAAATATATTTCGTCTGTAGGACGTATTGGGTTAATGAGGACGTCCAGTTCAGCAAATTTGCACCATTGTTAACTCATACTGGTGCTGACCTCTTAGTTGCTTTTAGTTGAGGCAAGGTAGGGAAAGGTTTGAGGTAGGTTAATATCGTGATATTAAGAAGTTTTTGAGAAGGTTTGTTGTCAAAAAGTGTGTATGAATTATAATGTTATTGAGTGTTGAGTATGTGTTAGGTTTAGCTTGAAATGTTTGTGTATTATGTACTGTTCAGTTGTGTGTAGTTAGCTTTTTTCATTTAGTTTGTTTACAATTTAAATGTTTAATGTTAAGGATGATGATGTAGGTGGTTTGATTTCATTTGTGGATATGACGTGTTCAATAATTTTTGATGTATTATAGTACATGAATCGTTTTGTGATTTTTTTGTCATGTTATGTATGAAATAAGCTTTTGAATTTCATGTGAAATGACGTATTTATCAACAAATATGCAGCACAAAACTATGCATATATTATGGTGTTCGATCATGGTAAGTTTGTATTCGTGAGGGCGATTTGAAAAACTGTGCAAACAGTCAAGGAAGGGTAAATCAAGTAAGCATATAACTAAAAATTTTCAACTTTCAATTATTTTGGTGCTTATGTATCTATACATTTAGATGGCAATTCCAATGTGTTTTAAAAAATTAGGAATAAATATCATATTAATAAAATATATAAAAAAAACCAAAACTATAATATTAAACTAAAGTGAATAAACAATTAAATATTCATGGTAACTTTCTTGTTTTAGACTGTTGAGGAACTGTTAGATAATGTTCCTGATGACTGGAGACATTCTGTACCAAAGCTTCCAGACGTTGAAGAACAAAACACAACACACAATTGGCTTTCATTAGATGGCGTCATATTAACAGAAGAACCTTTAGAGGTTTTTGAAAGGAGCAATCTTTCAGTAAAAGTTGTCATTGGTAAGGATTCCATTGTATTTGGTATGTTTCAGTTTTAAGAATGCAAAGAGGGGAATAAAGTTATCACTTATAAGGGAGGGTGAAAAATGATGAATTTTCCCTTAAAGGTAATGTCTAAGCCTCCATTAATTTAAAAAGACTTATGGCTCATTTGATCAAAGCTACTTACCTTGAGTAAAATTATTATTTATCAGGGTCAGAATGTCTACATTGTTTAGTGATAGTAAACAATATACAAAAAAGTTGCTTCTTGTAAACATCTTGAATTCACTGAATAAATCATAAATAATTATTGAGTAACTGAGGAAAAGCTCTTAGCTTACTTGCTGATGCATTTCAAAACAATCGTTTCATTGATGAAGCGGGTTGGCTTTGTTAATGATATAATTGTTTTGAAAATTGTCAGCAAGTAAGATCAAAGGTTATACTTAGTTACTCAATAATTATTTATGAAAAAGACAAGAATTATATGACTAAAGACATTTTTATATTCGGCTGAATGTGAATTTTTTAAATATTATTTGATTCTATCTTCACTGAGTTACTAGCTTTTTACTAAAAACACTCGAACATATGTTAGTAAGTTACACTTGTCTATTGTAGCACGTATGTTTTTTGATTATTGAGGACGGTGGTTTCAGAAGATTTGTCCGATTCACCTACCCCACCTCTAACCCCTCACTCTAACCTAAAACAAGTAAGAGGTCAGTTACATGATCTAAGTTGTCAGTGGGACACTCCCGAAATGGCTGTCCACAATAAAAAAAAAATAAGTACTACTACAGGTAAGTGTAACATACTAATATATTACAATGAAAATATTGGAAAGAACCCCAATACCACAAAAATAATCAAAAATAACAAATAAAACAAGTTACTTAAGATTAAACACTTATGTACATTTCGATGACCATGTCATCATCATGTCGGTAATACCAACAAAACGGCCACCAACACACACTCATAGACAACATACTCAGGAAAATAAAACATAAACACCATCAAACAGCCACACAAACACACCACACAAAAAACAACAAATACATATCCCTCACCTACCACAATAAAAACACATACAAAATAGCCTCCACATTCAAAAAACTCCATTACCAAATCTCCTGCAAAACAACAAACACTCTAAGAAAACATATACAACCTTTTCAAAAAGAAACCGACATATACAAACTCTCAGGTATTTACAAATTAACTTGCAACGATTGTCCCAATTATTACATCGGTCAAACCAGCAGGTCATTCTATACACGCTTCGATGAACACATCACCCAAACAAAACAAACAAACCCTAAATCCAGCTACGCAAAACACCTAAATAATATCCAACACACCCATACCGACATACAAACTAATTTAAATATTCTACACACATTAAAACAGAGTAAAAAACAAACAACCTTAGAAAAATATGAAATCTACGAACACTACGCAACAGACAGGGAAAATATATTAAACGACCACACACACTTTGAAGCCAATGGCCTCTTCCAATACATCACACAAGACACCGACAACTCACACACTGTCATAAATCCAATCCTGTCATACCGTTTGTAAAGAGTCAAAAGCCGCTAGTAGAGGGTTAGCTTCGTAAAAGGAACAAACGTTTTGAAACGCGTCAGCAAGTAAGCAATTACGTATTCACTTAGTTAAGTAGTTTAAATTTAGGTTACTCTCAAGAATTATTATTTGATTTTTACACACTCAAGATAGTTTAGTGCCGGACTATATTTATGGTGTCGTATTTAGGTAATTATTTGACCTCAGTGTTAGTCTTTTGGTTATATGTTTCAGGGCGAGAATGATATTTTGTTATAATGAGTTGTTTTATTTGTGTTGTAAGTTGTATTTTAAGGTTTGGTTTATTATATCCAAAGTCATGACATTATACTAATTTTTATTTTTGAAGTAAAAGTGGACTTTAATTATAATTTGTATCATGTACACTCTAAATGTGTGATACAATTTTGAAAAAATACATATTTAATAATTTTAATTTACCAGGAACAACCTCATTAGCAGATGGTACAAAGGAATTGGTTTCTCAAATATCAAGTTGGACCTCTGAACAAGTTAATGAAGCTGTCCGAGGGAGTTTACTAGGCAAGTTGGGCCTTGCAGAAGAAGCTCTGCGAAGATACAATTCTACCAGCAAAGGGTTGGCTGCAATGATCACTGACATCCGAACTCGTTGTCCTCTATTAACTTTGGCGAGGAAGATTCATGCAACATCATTTTATGTTGTCACAGCTGTAAGTTATAAAAAAATTAAAATTTAATAAAGGTATTTTTATTTAGTGCAGCTTAGTTATAAGATGTTTCCAGTTAACTCTTTTATTTGAGGCAATTTTTCTAATAGCCTCACCCCTGGTAGGAGTTTTTCATTATTGATCTACAAACGAGAAATAAACCAGAATATTTTTTAATTTTTTTTGTCATTAACAAGAAACCAATACCATACTATTATTTTGCTGTATTGTTGGAAGA
This sequence comes from Prosapia bicincta, assembly GCA_036971475.1. Lineage (NCBI taxonomy): Eukaryota > Metazoa > Arthropoda > Insecta > Hemiptera > Cercopidae > Prosapia > Prosapia bicincta. The sequence continues at coordinate 4,690,974 of JBAIZL010000006.1, read as the reverse complement.
ATTTTTTACTTACCAATCAAACTGATTCTTGAATGTTGTAAATCATATATTTTTGTTTTTGGAATGATATCTTCTTTTGTGCAGCTGAAACTTTTTGGGATTAAGAGAAACCTTTTGAAATCTTGTTGCTGTTCATGACGAGCTGGTTGTAAATTACTAATTACACATTTGTTATTACTTGCGACCAGACATTTGTTAACTAAAAGTTGTTATTGTTAACTTACACTTGGAGTAAACGTTTTCAGCCTCCAGGCCGAAGAAGTCATAAGGAGGTTAAAAAATGTCTGGTCGCAAGTAATAACAAAAGTGTAATTTGAAACCTTTTGGTACATTTTGTGAATTTATACAATATTTGGCCATGATTGGTTGCTAGATGGGGCCTCTTGAAAGTTTTGTTAGGTGAATTGTAAAATTAACATATTAGGTTTAACTTATTACATAACTTTAACATTTAAGTTATAATATAAAGTTATGTTTCTTTAAGTATTGTATTAGTTTTAGATCTTTTCTATAGAACAATAGACTATACAATAACATAGAAATTTTAAAAACTTTTTAAAGTATATTACATTTTTATTATTTAATTCAATTTGGATAATTTATTTTTTAAATTTTGATAAATATGATTAACTATTGTTTTAGTACACTAACATTATTTTGGCTGTTGATATTAACCTCAAATGTCACCATACTTCAAAAGACATGTTTTTGACAATACAGGAACAATAAAGAAAAAATAATAAAATTTGACTGTGATGTCAAAGCAAAAATTAAAAATTTTTACAAAACATACATTAAACCTTAATTTACAACATTCACAAAACTTTATTAACCATGCTTTTTTATAAAACAGAGCACTATTTCATAATACTAGGGGTATAAAAAAATATGTTTCCCTCGCGTCTATCATCTAGCGTAACGGAGCATTTTCCAGGAGAAAGTATTTTTAGTTTGGGTTTAGAGGCACCGATCCCTGCCATGTCCATGACTAAGGCTGTTAACCTTCAGTCGGTAGCAATATGCTATGGAGATTGCACTGTGATCTGCTGTCAGTTATGAAGTGCAAAGTGTTATTTAGTTTTTACTGTTAAAAGTGAATCTGCCATTGATATTCATCATCATTTATGATGAAAGTGTAATGTCTATCTAAATGGTTCGCCATTGGCAAAAAATGTTTTTGGATGGAATCAGTTTTGCTTGGCAGCAATCATGCTACTCATCATCAACACTTTCTCTTCCTTCTAAAAACATTTTTTGCCAACGGCGAACCATTTGGACAGATATTACACCTTCACCATAAATTTCACATAACTGATGAAGAATTTCAATGACAGATTCAATTTTGGCAGTTAAAAACCAAATAATATTTTCTACTGCACTACTGGTGGCATATCCCAGTGCAATCTCCATTGTGTATGGTTACCGACTGAAGGTTAACAGGCATACAGTTATGAGTGCAGCAGGGATCGGTGCTTAGAAAAATGCTCCGTTATTCACACTTGGGGAATACATGCAAGAGAAACTTATTATAATACCAAATGTACATTGTAATAATGAAGAAAGAAAACCAATACAAGTAACATTCACTTTTTTTACTACATACAACAAAACAATTGCGTCATAACTGCTACTTCCTAGCTGAACATTGCTTTTTAGTAGCCTACCTAGACACTGATGAAGATTGCTTAGTGTGATCAAAAACATTACATCTCAATAATTTTTACATATATTTCCTTAAATTATAAGTTTGTAAAGTTGTTACTAAATTCAAATAAAAAAATATAATTTCATGTAAATATTTTATTTGTGAGGTAGCTAAATAGTAGATACACAATCCTAGTATTAAAATACTCTTTAATATAAAAAAAGTTATAATTTGAACAAAATTATAGTTTTTAAAAATTAAGAATCTTGCATGATACTTTAAAACTGACAATATATTTCTAACCCTCAAAATACTAGAAAATGAACATTGGAAGTCAAATGACAAGAAAAACTCGAAAAGATAAGGTCTGGATGTTTTTTTTAATTTTTCTTTAAATACTTCATACAAAAGTATTGTTGTGTTTCTGATAAAGGGCATTCTGCCTCAATTATAACTGCTGTTTAAATGAACTTATCCAGGACCTAAAAAGATGAGCTTTTAAATTCAGTTATTTAATATGTGTCTACATAATAAAAGATAGTGTTTAAAAAAAAGTTATATCAGAAATACCATACCCAACTTGAGCCTTGCAGATATGTGCTCAGTCCTTATTCCATAAATTACCATTTGGTATTTTTTCAAAGAAATCATCATTGTACTAAATTGCTGTATAACATTTATGGTAATACTTCTTGATCAAGTTAAAAAGTCTGCTCGACTAGGTTAGTTCAAAATAAAAGCATAATAAATCACTGCAATATTCTTTCACTGCATTGCTATAGTATAACAGGTAAGTTTAAAAATAGAGATATAAGAAACAATTTGAAAATACTTGTATTTTAGGAGCCTTACTTTACCTGCTATGTTACAGAGTCGTAAAGACAAAACAAATGAAGGAATCGATGTAGACGCAATTTTAGGTCATTATCATGGAACTGATACCATTACTTCAAGATATGTTACTACCATGCGGCATATGTTCTACCGCTTTGTTCAGTTTGGTAAGGTTGATCCCACATCAGACTTGAAAAGTAACAAAATGCTTTGGATAGACCAAGATGCCCATTCAGCTAATGAATTCAAGAACTGTGATTACTGGATAAGTAAAGGAATTGTACCACGCTATGCGAAAATTGATTAAGCCTTAAGTTTACGTTGTAAATTATTTATGAGTTATATTCATTTTTACATTTGTAAATAAATCTCATAAAATGAAATACTTGAAATATTTCCAAAAAATTATAAATAATATTTTAAATATACTTATAAATCTATTGGTTTTAATAATCAATTGGTATTGTTTATAGTTAAAATTTTTAAAATATTTAAACAATTTCTTTTATTGCAAAAACTTAGTTTAAATCCCCAAAAAGTGTGTTCTCCTGCTTCGTATAAATATATATTATATTAATTTGTAATTTATTGTCTTTAATAATGTACAGATTAGTGTTAAAGTATTCAATTTTATTTAATAAAATAAGTGTGTAATTTAAAACAATGTAAATAGAAGTTATTATTAATTTTACATTATATATATATAAATGGTAGGCTACACGAAATTCAATTCAGTAAAATTAAGTAGATTTTTTTATGAAATTAAAAATTTCTTGGCAACTAGTAAACAAGGAGATGGAAAAACCTTGTTTCTTTTAAAGAATAACTAATTTGTAAAACTTTGTATACATGTGCACCATGGGTTTACCTGTTGAAGGAATTTATTGACATTTGAATGTAGTAACATTTATTTTACGGTTCTAATTCATTTGATTTTTACTACTCGTAATGTACAGAAAAAAAACATTGCCCTATACATACACACTGAAAATTTTTAATTATTGGGGACATGGTACATTGTTTATGTTAAAATCTAATGGTTAACAGACTACATAATGCAAGTAGCATGAAAGAGCTCATAGTTTACTAAAAACATTATTAATCATTATCTGTAATATATTAGGACTTATAAATAAGTACAGTAGAGTCTTGATAATTCGAGGTAAATAGGACCGACATCCCCTTGGATTACCAAAAACTTAGATTACACGGAAATACATTTCTGCACATCTGAAAAAAATTTGAGTTTCAATGAACCCTAATACTAGAATTAAGAATGGACAAAATAATTTTATAGAACTTTATATGAACATTTCTTGGAAGCCAAACTCATTTTCATTGCATACCGTATTGATAGAAACATTTCTTGGAAGCCCAACTCATACCCTTTGCATATAGTATTGATATGAACATTTCTTGGAAGTCCAACTTTATGGCTATAAACATTTTTTGGAAGCCCGAATTATCATTTTCTTTCAAATAGATAAAATAGGGTCAAATAGAAATAGGCTCAAATTTAATGGAAGCTTGAAAATTTTGAATTTGGAATTTTGAGGCTCTACTGTAGTTTCAAAGAACTGATGGAGGCATATGAAATGGTTTGTCACTTATTTTCCTTCACACATTTCTTGTAAGTAAACTCATGGTCATCTAACAATAAGATCATATTTTTCCAATCTCAGTAGCATTTACGTTGAAGCTTTTATATTGGGCTTGAAACACTTTGTAATAAAGTCTAATTTATCACTTACAAATATATAAAATACTAGGCTTTTGAAAAAAAAAATATAATTAATGGGTATTCTAAATAGTTTTGAAAGGTTTCAAATTTATATTTTGTAAACATTTTGTCATTTGCACAATATATATGATGTAATAAATTATTTATAAATAATTTTATAATAATAACAAAATAAATTATTTTGGAGCATTTATAGAAAAAAAGTATTTGTAGCTTTTGTTTCTCACTAATGTTTTGTATTTATCATTAATTTCACAGACAATCAGATATGCCGTATTATACAAAATATTTAAGCTTAATTTTGTCATCTTTTATAATTGAAATCCATAGGAAAGTTATAGAATAATTTATTGTATTTATATTACTTAATGAGTTATAGAACATTAAAAAAATGAGTTTAATAATTTTTTTACCAAGGATAGTAATTGGAAAAAAGAACTTTTGAAAAACTATACATAGTCATTGCGCACACACACACGCGTGCACACACACACGCACACGCACACACACACACACGCACGCACACACACACACACACACACACACGCACACACACACACACACACACACACACATATATATATATATATATATATATATATATATATATATATATATATATATATATATATATATATATATATATTTATAAATGTTTAAACTAATTTATTTATTGCCATACCTAATCATGACATTTCCTTTGATTTGATTTAACAGTGATGATATAGATAAAAGTAAAATGAATGCAGTGAGTGTTTAAAAAAAAAACTGAGTGAAAAATAAAACAACTATTGTGCTGATGGGTTTTAAAACCATCGTTTCATTGACAAAGCCAACCTACTATTGATTGCTATCACTCAATGTACTGATGTGTGATTTCTGGATGTGACGTTATCTGCAGGGAAGTGAGAACATGATTTAGACAATTAAAAAAGTCGTGTATGAAAGTAGAAAATATTAGAAATTTTGAAAATGTCATGAAAAGAGAAAGCTGTGATTCCTAACAAAATGCGTATATGTTTATACCATAATTTTAAATATGTTAGCAGATGTAAAGGGCCTAGTTTATGTAAATGGTAATGTCATTTAGCACTCTTGCTTATGACAAACAAGTATACTGCATGTTAACGCGACTTTGACAATGTTCTATGACAATGAATTTAAACTTGGTTGTGATGTTTGTAATTGGTTCTGGTTCAAAGGAGATCTGCTAAAGCTATTTGTAATATTTGTACTTCAAGTCCACTGATCTAGTAATGGAGGTTACAACAGCATGTGTAAATTGTCGGGAGTAACATATATGTAATTTCCCATTCTTGAAATAAAGGCCGAGGGAATATCAAGACACTAATTATTGTTCTAAATCACCAGATGCCAGGTATCCAAGAGGGTGGGGGGTGCGATGGGGCGATCGCCCCCAACCTTCAAGAACTTTGGGTTAAAAATCGACAATATATTATTAAATTATAACTTTTTTCGATAATTAAGTTATTATATATTCTCAAATATAAAATCCTAACTGTAATAAATTTAATAATAATTTTGTAAGATTGTAATGCTCTTTGAATAATTACAAAAGTAGAATCACTTATCAAATGCTAGTCTATGTTTATAAATACGCTCAAATTGTAACATAATTTACTTAAGTTAATTTGTCTTTTATTGTAAATAAGAAATAAAATTTTTATTTTGAAAATGTGACGCGTTCCCTTGGCCTACCCTCGTAAACTTCTAAAAGTTTTAACAACAGATAGCGCTAGTGAAGCTTAGTCTCGAACATATGATTTTCAATACGTAACTTTGCAAGCGTAATATTCGCAGTTGACTCCGGAATTGTTCGTGTTCGAAGAATAACTAGTAGTTATAAGTAGTCTACTTATATTAATTAATAAAAATTTTTTATAATAATAGCTCATTATAAAATTAATAATATTCTCTAGCCATAAGTGTTATCGAAACTGGAATAATTATTTATTAAAAAGTCTAATTTGCCTGAGTAAAAAGTTAATTAATTTTAGTATGAATTTAATTTTTATTTGATATTTGATTTTATTGTTAAATAAATAATACTTATAAAAATTAAAATCAATAAATATTTTAAAATTTTAAGCATTTTTGTTACATGGTTTTACATACACACACACGCGCACACACACACATATTTTATATATATAAAAGCAAATCGCTGCATACGCGCCTGCCAGATGCTAAATGTTAGGTTCTTGTAAGTACAATGTAGAAGAAATACATTTGTAATCTATGAAAGACTAAATACTTTTGTACTGCAATGGCTGTGTTATGTTTCACGGACTACTTTTTTCAAAAACTCAATTTTTGTTAGTTTGACTTTTTGATTAAATGGTTGGAAATTTTAGTTTTACCTAAAAGAATTAGACAAGGTTTTTACAAAAAAATTGTTTGATTGAATACTATTACAACACTTATCGAGGCCAATATTCGTTAGTATTTTTCAGATAGTACTAATGTCTAACAAAATATAATTTAATTATAGAGAGGGGAATACAAGATAAATTAGAATAAAACAGAAGAACAATGTGATAAGCTTTTTCTGAGATGTTTACACTTTTATATATGTATACATTTAAATGTGGTTATTATTTATTTATCTATGTAATTTTTGTATGCCTAGCTATTAATATAGAATAGTTTACTGTAGTAGGAAAGAAAACGTTATTTTAAAATAAAGGTCTCAGATTTTCCAATTTCTAGATTTTATACATTAATTAAGTTTAAGGTAAATACATTTTGTGAAATTACTAATATATGTGTTATTATTTTTAGTATTACCTACATAGGTAATGAATTAATTAGTGTGTATAAGAAGTATGATATTCAAGTTTTTTTGTTAGTAATGGAGTCATCCATTTAATTGTTCTGTTAGCCTAGCATTTTTTGTTTACTGTACCTAGCTAGATTTTAAGTATATATGACAAAATTACCATATGTTTTTAATGGGAAATTTTGATCTGAACCCTTAAATATTTGCATAAAAATGTGTATTCTGCCAGATATGGTAAATTTTAAACCATGCTCATTATATTTCTCTTGAAACTAATTACAGTAGAGTCTCGATAGTTCAAGGTAGATGGGACCCAAGACCACCTCGGATTACCGACAACTCGAATTACATGGAAATATGTTTCTGTGCATTAGAAAAAATAGGACTTTTAATGAACCCTAATACAATGAGTAATTAAAAATGCACTAAATAAATTTATATAACTTCTTATGAACATATCTTGGAATCTTGACTCATTTCCTTTGAATACCTTATTGATATAAACATTTCTTGGAAGCCCAACTCATCATTTTCTTTCAAAATGATAAAATAGGTTCAAATAGAAATAGGCTCAAATTTAACGGAAGCTCGAAATATTAGCACTTGGAATTTTGAGACTCTACTGTATAATCATTAATTATATTTACTAGTCATGAATTACTGTTAATTTTTTCCCTTTTTTTCTTCTACTTACAATTAAGTGTACAGTTAAAACAAAAGACCAAAGCAATATTATGTTTTCGATTTATATATTAGTAGACAGTAAACACACATTAAAATAAATCTAATATTTTACTGAAAAGTTATATTTACAAAATCTAATTTTTTCTCTAATCTGTTTTGTGCATGAATAATGTTGTTTACATTCCTAATGATCTCATAATTGTTATTAATCAATAACACAAAGTAAATACCATTAGTAAACACTCAATTTTTAAAAAAAATTTACTTTTCAATACAATAAGACAAGTGAATATGCTTTATTAACAGAAGCCCTATTGATGAGTTATAAAAAAAAAGAAATAGTAAATGTAACTTCTAGTGTAGTTATAGGATTTTACTTGACAGTTACCTACGTAGAATTTTTTAAATTAGCCTCAACGCATTGTATTATTATTACTTTTATTAAGAATTGATAAATCTTTGGTCTAGATTTTGTATATCTATCTTTACAGGATTTAATTAATGCAATATTTATACTGGTGGGGTTGGTTATAAATTGCAAAAGTCAAATTAAATACTGGAAAAAATTGCTAATTGATATTGAAAATGCAACAACAGGTGTGATAAAAAGGGCCAATCTGCCACCACCAGACATGATCGTGTAAACATGTTTTTTATGTTGTATTTTTTAATTTACTTCGTATTAAGTATAGGTGGTTTATTCTTATATATTTATACAATTGGGTTTGTGACCGATATTGTAACTCCTGGACCTATTTTCCTATTTTTTGTGCTACTTCAGTTACAGCTCCATTCTTATCTACTGACTTCCAACTTTTTTACTCTATTCCCTTTTTGTGCTATTTTGGGATAGCTCCCTTGTCATTTAAGGACATTGAATATTTATATCTCTGCCTCCTCTTACAAAATATTAATTTTCTCCTACTCTGTTGATCAAAAAAAAAAAAAAAAAAAACAGAAAACACCTTCCTTTCATTTTCTAATACAGTCAACTCCCGATTATCCGGGATCTCATCAACCGGGTTGCGGATCAACCGGGATCGTCAGCTCCACGTGAAGCAGTGGGGCGGGAGGAGTCAAATGTGAATGCGGCGGACAGATGATAGTGCGGGCGGTCGTTGGAGCGTACAGTAACTTTTACGGAATAATTTATAGACTGTCAACTCGCCCGCAGTCGCCACCCCGTGTCCTAAATCAGAGCACATCGAAGCATCGAACGTGATGCATGGAGGTGCGATAACCCCGAGCGTGAGCGGCTGTTTTTCGGTGAATATATCCGAACGCCGAATTCGCGAAATTACGCAATCGCTCGAGTCGAACGTAAACACTACCCTTCCTCAGCGGTCAGTCTATGCGTTGCTTCTGATCAAAACGAACTGTACAGTAGTGACGGTATAACAGGAGGCGGTACTATTTATCAGCTGTTTTTACAGTCATTGGGTAAAAGTAGGGCTGTGGATATTATGGTATTTGTTTTAACCGTGATTTCGCATTATCCGTGACGGCCCTGCCGGTAATTATCCCGGATAATCGGGAGTTGACTGTAATATATACATACCAGTTGGGACCGACCATCAAAAACCAAATTTTAATCTAAAAACCAAAACTTGTAAACTCCCTAAACTTGGATCTTCTAGGAAATAAAATTCCTAGATTTGTATAAAAAAACAATCCAGTATTTGCCTCAGTTAGCGTGATACTTAGGGGGGGAGGATTGTATTGTTTAGAGGTAACCTACTTGAAAACCTTTTAAGGGATCTGTGAAACTATATGGTTAATTTATATGAAAATAATGACAGCAGATTGGAAACTGAAACAATTTTTATTTTAAAATTGTATCTGCCATTTTCCATTCATACTTTACTGTGTTACAGGATTTTTGTGAAATGACAACATTCTTTTAAGTTTTTAACAGACAAAATTTGATTTAATTTTACCAATTTTAATCTAATAATGCTCCCCTTACAGTAACAATAAAATTACTTACTTTTATTATCCTCAAATAAAATTTCTTATTTATAAAAATATTCAAAATATATCAACTTGTAAAAACATATATAAAACTTATATAGTTAAACGAATATATCTGTGATTATTAATGTATGAAAAAGGAAGGATGTAGTCTAAATTATTTGTTCTTAAAATTTATCACGATATTATAAATCATGATTATACTGAATGGGATATACATTATTATAATCTGTATTTTCTTATAGTAAAATTTAACCTAAACATAATTTTATATCATTTATTGTATTTCTTATAAAGGAATTATACATTAGTAAAATTTTAATACCTCGAGGTATAGCCAACTAGTGATATTTAAATTATGGCAAAAACTTTTTTATTTGCTGAAAAGTTTATTTAAATAATTATTGTTGAAAACGATTAAGAATTGCTAATAATATACTTGTCTTTTTGATAAAATGTTCCTGTACTGGTTAATACATCCCTGCCTGCTTGGATTTCTTTTGAAACTACTGTTACCATAGTTTAATGAAGGAACCGATCGGGATACGATGATATTGAGGGGGAAATTATCTCTGGAAAAGAATTATAGTACGTTCAACATCCTCAAACGTATTTTACAAAATAAATAGAATATTTTGTATTTATTTGATCTCACACATAAATGATATTGTAATAAAAATATTACCTGGTAATGAGACGATGTAGAAAGTTTTCACAGATGTGAAGAAGATAATAAAACTTGGTTCTGACATCTCAAATATTAGATATGTTGATAACTTAAACATTTAACCTCACTTTGTAACACACACACACACACACACACACACACACACACACACACACACACACACACACACACACACACACACACACATACACACACACACACACACACACACACAAACTCTCAAAATAAACTTTTTAAAATTAAGATTATAATTTTATAGCATAACTATATTAAACTTCTGTAGTATAATGATTTCTTTAAATTAAACTAAATTACAATATAGGTGCAAAGTATTTAGTTAGAATAGATTTGGCTGCTAAAAAGAGCTTACAGACACAAACAATCATTTGATGCCAGAAGTGAAAGATGGCTTCCATCTAGTTTCCATTTATATATATTAAGATGGAGTGTTCACTTGACATCCAGTTAGCCACCGTGCGATCAAAAATTTTCTGTCTCAGTGAGTTTTTACAAATTTACAAAATTTAAAGTTTAAATAGTCATAAACTAATATAAAAGTGATTAATCAAGTTTCACTGAATGTAATGGACTACAAAATTCAAGAACTTATATTGTAATGTAATATAATACAATATATTACACTTTTGCCATTACTTGCGACCAGACTTTTTGTTACTTAAAGGTTGTTAAATTGTTAACTTACACCTTTGTTAATTTAATAACCTTTAGTTAACAAAAAGTCTGGTCGCAAGTAATAGCAAAAGTGTAATAAGTAATTAACAACCAGCTTGTCATGAAAAGCAACAAGATTTCGATATATAAATAACAATTTTTTTAATAATAATACCTTAAGTGAATTTCTTTTTTTGGGTTTTAGTGAGGTTTTTGTTTTTATTAACATTTATAATTGTTGTGATGTCAGTCCTTAATTGAATTATTTTTTAGTATATCTAAAGAAAAAGTTTGGATTATGAAAATGTAAGAAAAATATATTCTATTTATTTTTGAATATTTTAACAAAATCTTATGATATTTTATAGCTTCAAAAAAATGTAATACAACTTTTTAAAAATTGAATTACTCCTTTTCTTCACTATTCTGCAAAATGAACAAACGAATTATCAACATCGTCAGTAAATCTGTTCAATTTGTTAAATGCATTTTTTTAAACAACATGATTAATTGTTGAGAATAATATATCATGATATCTTTCCATATACAGATATTTTATGTACCATTTTAAAGAAGTAAAATGATTTACTCATTGATTTGCTCTCCAAATGTTCAGCAATGTGTTCAGAAACAAGAATAATAAAAGTGAATGACATCTAAAGATTTGAACTTTGAAGTTTTGAGACGTAAAATGTCGTTTGTATAGAAGATATTAAGTAATTATTTAAAGAACTAAGTGAAAACTATTAACTTACTTGCTGACTTGTTTTATAATTACTTATAATTAATTAGTGAAATCAATATCAACTATTCAGGTTAAATAACTCTTTTTATATATTATATTTAGGACCAAAATACTGTTGTTCAAAATGTTAAAGCTTAGAAAAACTGTTTCCTAAAATCAATATAATAATACCAGTTTGAATATTTTAATATGTCTTGACTTCAAAAATGTATCTATGACCTATTTATACTTATATTTGTTTCTTCTTAATTATGAACTCATTTATTATGAATAACTTGGGTTCTTTCATGAACTGTATTTATTTTCTAAATAAAGGTTTTTCAAATTTCTCTAGTTGGCAATGTATATAGGTTACTTTGTAAAGAGTAAAATTAAATGTAAGAGGGGTCTAATGGGGAAGACAATTGCTCCCATTCTGTCTTTCACTGAGTCTGTCCTTGACTTCAGTATGATATGGAAAGGGCTGCAAATAAACCTATTTTTCACGGAAATGCAGCTCTTTTAGTCAAATGGGATTTTTATTAGAATTTTGTATACTATTTATTTCTATTTCCATGAGAGTAAAATTTCAAGAGAATGAGAAATTTAAATTTGTTTGCATTGTTAGCACCAAGTTTTAAGGATTTTGAACACATTTTTCTTCCAGTTACTTAAAAAACTTCAAATGGTAGACATGTATTTATAATAACTTGCTACCCAAAAAATGACTTGGTTATTTTGAATTTTGATGAAGTATTTGAATATTTTGAAAGGGAAAATGATGTAAATATTTATAACTTACGGTTAATCCTATATGTATATATATATATATATATATATATATATATATATATATATAGGGCGCTGTTACTCCAATTCATTAGAAATCAACCATTTTACAAGCGTATCATCAAAAATATATAACCTGCCAGTCTGGTAAGTATTAAATATTATAATCATGTCTTAGATTTTGCTACCATTTTACCAGATTTTCGGTTTACTAAAATCACTTCTGTAACGCAAGCGATTTCAAATTGCTCTTCAGATCTTTCGAAGCCCCCACTATGGTAATTAATTACATACAAATTAAATTTAAATAAAGAGGGCATAAAATTTTATTGAAGAGTTGAAGTATTTGATTTTGTATTCTTATTACATCTCCCATACATTTTGCTTAAAGTTTAGGTCTTACAAAATTTTTATAACATAATTTAATTGTAGAAAAATACTGTAAGAATATTTTTAAACTATTAGTTCTTAAGTTTTGTAATATATTTTTTTATATTTTTAGAAAAATTTAATATTTTTATAAAATTCAGAATAAGTTGGTATCCATATTTTTTGAAAATCAAAATAAGGGCACACATTATTATATGTAACAAATCCAAATTTTCAGTAAGCAGATATTGTAAAAAAATAGGAAATTAAAATTTATACAAATCAATTTTACGATGTTTTAGTCTTTTTAGCCTTTATATTTATTTAAACTAAATGTATTGATTGTTTAAAGACATTTAGTAAGTTGTAATATAAAATTAATGAAATGTAAACTCTTATTTGTATTTAATTTCAATTCTTAATATATAGCAGAGGATACTCAATAAGCATATAACATGAGTGTAACTTTACAAATTAGGCAATTCTGGTATTTGTGCTTTTCATGTGTTTATGTACAAAATGATTTTTAGTCCAATATACATGTATTTTTTTCTGAATTTCTTGTCAGCAATGTGTGTGTCTGTTCTAATTATTGGTGTAATAAATAAATAATTATACAAGTTGGAGTTATTTATTTGCCCTTAAAAACAAAAATATGAAATTCATAATAATATTCCCATTATATATTTTGATTTATAAGTCAATTGTATGTTAATAGCTTTGATATTTTAAAATATGGTACATGTAACTTTTTAATGAATTATTTTTTTGAGGTTCACGAGCAAATATGTGAGGCTATGTAACAGTTGCAATAACTATAAAAAAGTCTACGGTTTTAATATTCCCAATTTGTTACTAAACATAATTAATGGAGATAATTACAGTGAAGAAAATATTAATGATTTATGTACTGAAATCAACATACTACAGTATAAAGTCCTTATGCAGTGTCATTACGATATCATTTTCTAGACAAATCCTCAATGTCCACTGCTATCTCTATCTATGTACTAAGCTCTGTTTTGATAACTTCAAATGGACTTAAGGACACTCACTTTGTCAAATTAATTTTATTTGCTGCCACAATTTGCACAATTACTATTTTAGCTTGAAATGTACTATAATCTTTGAATGATTCCAGCACTAAATGTCCTAAAGGTGACCAGTTGAACTATTTACCTAATTTGAATAATAGTTTCCTCTTTGCCTGTACATGACTAAGCTTTCATAACATTGTCAACTGAGTTCCAAGAAGATAAGAACATATTATGAACTAAAACGTTTTATTTATATTAATTTATTACACTTTGATATTACTTGGGACCAGACTTTTTGTTAACTAAGGTTGTTAAATTGTTAACTTACACTTTTAGGCGGAATCGTTTTCATCTTACAACTTCTTCAGCCTCGTATTTTTGGCGCTAGGATTACTGCAGTTGTGCTTCTTTGGTAAGAGTTTTTGAAAGTTAGAAGTGATGTGATCGAAGCGTATGTGTGATCTGTGTCGTGTTTGTTCATTTAGAATGTCATTTTTATGTCTGTTGCTTTGTCTGTATATTTCATATTGTTCTAGTGTGTTTAATTTATGGCTTTTGTTGCATGTATGAAGGATGCTGATGTTATTTTCCATACCATTGCATGAGTGTTTAAGAGTTCAGGAGGTGATTTGCGAAGGTGGATTCAATAGTAATGTGTAGAACACAAAAGCGCACTGCATACTTTATTAAATCCACCTTCGCAAATCCCCTCATGAACACTAAACGCTCATGCAGTAGTATGGAAAATAACATGAGCATCCTCCACACATGCAACAAAGGCCATAAATTAAACACACTAGAACAATATGAAATATACAGACAAAGCAACACACATTAAAATGACATCCTAAATGAACAAACACGACACAGATCACAAATACATTTTGATCACATCACTTCTAACTTTCAAAAATTGGTACTAAAGAAACATAAGTACTGCAATCCTAGCGACAAAATACGAGGCTGAAGAAGTTGTAAGACGAAAACGTTTCCTCCAAGTGTAAGGTAACAATTTAACAACCTTTAGTTAACAAAAAGTCTGGTCGCAAGTAATATCAATTGTAATAAGTAATTAACAACCAGCTCCTCATGAACAGTAACAAGTTTTCGATATTATATTTTTATTTACACAAACATATTATCCAGAAATTTTACAGAGATTAACAATTATTTTTGACAAGTATTTTTTAAATATTTGACAGGTACATTAATGAATAACAGAAAAGAGTAATATCTTTGGGAAAAATTAAAAATAAAGAAAAGAACTACAAATTTAAATTGCTTAAAAGAATTTACCAATAGAGAAGTGCTGAGTAAAATCTTGTAACAAGTAAACAGGAATAAAATATTTTATGACAATATTTTAATTTATCTGAAAATGAGTTATAAAATTTTTATACTCATTTACTCATTTATTTTAAAATTTGTATAAATTTGGTGAAAAATAAATTATTATATCTTCATTTTTAGTATATATCCTTCATTATTTAAATAGTTAAATTGAATTTTTACAGTTTTCAAATTGGCTGTATAACTCATTAATGAGTTTGGAAATTTCATTTACAATACTGTCAAAACATTTTTGCTCCTGAAGAATGTATAGCATTAGTTCCCCATTAACAATCTTATTTTCTGACAGAATTTGTTGATAAAGATCATTGTATCTTTCTCTGTGGGTTTCAGTATTACTTCTAATACACAATAACAGAAGAAACCCTGTTTTTTTTCGGCAAGCAAATTCCACTTCTGAAATAATTACGTTTGTAAGATTATTTAAATTTTCAGTCAAAACATTGTTGTCATTTAATAATCTCAAAGTCTCCTGATTGGAATGTGTTAAATTCCCACACCCAGAAAATTTCAACTGTAGGTTATAAATTTCAAAGTCAAGATCTATATTAGATTTTAAATTATTAAGACACTCCACATTATATCCTTCTGTATTAACAGGCTCAATATCTTTGTAGTCTTTTGAGACATTTCTTTCGATAGATAAAAATCCATTATTTAGTAAATTTAATAGCTTTGATGTTATGGTTGTCTTAATAAGGTTTAAATCAGCTTTTAGGAACTTTTCTTGATCATTCATCTCATCTTCAAAATTCTGAATTATTGGATCTCTGGTTGTGCCAGTTAAAAGAACAACCTAAAATATTATAAAACAAAATTATTTTTGAGAAAAAGCAAACAAAATAAAAACAAATTTTTAGAAATTGGTTTATACTAAATCTAATGTCTGACTACTCTGAATATATATCGTATACAAAATTGTTAATTTTATAAATAAAATAAATTTCCATTTTGATGTTTTTAAAGATAAAAGAACTAATGGAGTACTTTTGAAAACAATATAAATTTATAAATAATATTCAATCTGGCTTATGAGTCAGAGTAATGTACAAAATAAATGTACAAAACTTACAATTATAAAGCTTTAATTTCATACTCGTTTCAATGACCTATGTCATCATTATCATCAGTGATTGTTTGTAGTAGCATCACTGATGATAAGTCATTGAAACGGGTATGAAATTAAAGTCTTATAACTGTGAGTTGTTTATTCTTATTTTGTTTATGATATAAATTTACTTCCATTATATTTAATTTTACTACGGAAGAGTTTCGGGAGATGTATCCCATTGTCAAAGACCGTAACTGATCTCAAGGTTTACGTGGGTTAGGGTATTAGGGTGGGGGTGGGATATTATGGTGGTGTATGTGTATTTTGTGAGTATTAGGTGTATTAGGTGATGTTAAAAAGTGTGTGTGAGTTGTAATGTAATTGTGTATTGAGTATGTGTGTAGGGTGTAGTTTGAAGTGTCTGTATATTTCGTATTGTTCGGTTGTGTAGCGTTGGTTATATCTGTGTTGTTTATGAAGAATTTGTAGGTTAGATGTTGTGTCTATATAGTCATGTTTTGTAGAGTTGAGATGATCGGCGAAGTTTAATGGTAATTATTGTTTGTTAGTGCTTTTAAATGTTCTTGGTAACGTGTGTAGAAGGACCTCCCTGTCAGGCCTATGTAAAAACTGGGGCACGAACTGCACGTTAGTTTGTAAACTCCAGTGGTGTTGTAAATGTCATCAATTTTGTTGTTGGGTTTAAATTGTTTATTGAGAGTGTTGGGTGTGGAGTAGGCTATTTTGTAGTTGTATTTTTGTATTTTGTTGGTTAGATTGTGGATTTTGGAAGATCTATATGGTATTGATAAGTATTTTATGGCATTGTCATGTTGTGTGTTTGTATTTGGGTTATTAGGTTTATTTTTTAGGCAGATGTATAATTTGTCAATCATTGTTGTGTTGTATCCGTTAGTTTGTGCTATATTTTTTATGGTGTTTAACTCCTGGTAGTGTTCTTCTTTGTCTAATGGTGTTTTAAGCAGGCGATATATCATGGTGTTGTAAGCGGCTAGTTTATGTTGGTGTGGGTGGTTTGAGGAGCTGTGAATGTTCGTATTGGTACTAGAGGATTTTCGGTGTATATTGAATTTATTTGTTTGTGTTTGTCTGTACGTTTTATTCTTAGGTCTAGGAAGTTGAGAGAGTTTTGTTGTTCTGTTTCAATGGTGTATGTTAGTTTTGGGTGTATGGAATTAAGGTGTTTTAAAATTATGTGTGCTCGGTGTGTGTTACCTTTATATAATGTTATGATGTCGTAGATGTATCTGTACCAGTAAATTACATTATCTGAGTATTTATTGTTGTGTAAAATGTGGTTTTGTTCAGTATGGTGTATGAATATAGTACAAATATAAGTAAGTGCTGTTATAGGCAAGTTTGTAAACATTTACAAATGTTTAGTTAAAACTAGTAGCTCACGTGAAGATGGAATCAACAAATATATAGTTAATTTTTAATATTCCAGGTATAGAATAAACAATAATTTGTATTTATGTTTTTGATAATAAGTTAAAAAATGCCATGTTCTACTAATTTTTAGAAAATTATAGATATGGACTAGTTTTTGTGGAATATAAATAGAAACGGTTTGAATTTATCTGTTAAAGTTCATTGTTATTATTCTATATTTCAACTTTGTAAAAACGGTTCAAATATAGATTACAGGTAGAAATATATTAACATAGGTTTATTTTCAGTCCACCATTATTAAATAAAATAGTATCACTAATTTAAGATAAAATCATGGGCATAAAAGAGGACTTTTAAAAATTCAAATAAGAATTCAGGAATTTAAAAAATAACTAAAAATGCGTAACTGTTACTTAAATATTACATAGGGCAATATCTTTTAAGACTTTAGTATAATTTTGAGTTCAAGTTGCATGTATTGAATTTGATTGGGGGGGGGGGTGAGGGCAGCTCTCTTCTTCTGCCAAAAAGCAAATAAAAGTTTTCATTTTAATCTTGTTTTAGATCAAATCTCTTGGGTATTATTACAATACAGTTCGAGTTGTAAATATGTAGTAATGCCACTGATGATGTTGATATAAGTCATTTAAATGCGTATGACAATATAGTATATTATTGTGTGAGTCTGTGTGCAGTTATTTATTTATTTACTCATTTTAAAGGACCCTATTAAACTGGACATTGCTAATAAGGGACTGTGTTTTGAAAATATATCAGCCTTTCCTTAGGCATATTAACAGGCGCTTCACACGCATCTGTTTGCTGACATTCCAAAATGGTTGCTGACGTGGTTACTTATCCCTTCTGTTAAATGGCGTTTCTTCCAAAAATGATTCAAGAGAGCTGTAAATAGTGTTGACATATCAAGGTTAATGATAATACTGAATTATCAAGTGTTGACAAATGTATTATAAAAAAATATACACCTTGTTTTGTCCTAAGGATCACTGTCTTGAAACAAGAGATCACTTTCTTAAAACAACTCTAAACGCTTTTACTATCATTTCAAAACTTCTTAACTAAACATCAGGAAAAGAAAATGTTAAAACTGTCATTGAATTTTCTATAACAGTAGCAACAGTGAATAGGTTAACTGATTTTTAATCGCTGTACATAAGGCTAACATATACTTTAAATAGGTTTATTTCATTTAAATAACATTTTACAGTGTTGTCTCCATTTCACCACTTCAAGACAACTTTTTGGTTTATAATGGAATTTCGTTAAAATAGACAACCCACAGACCCAATTAGTCCCAGATGATGGGGATATACTATGCATCTTGAATAACATTTATTATAATTTGTAGTAAAAATGATTAATTTTATACATTTTTACTATTAAAATATATTCGTTACCATTGTTAATAAAAATTGTTTTTTTCCCCAAAAATTGTTGATTTAATAAAGGAAAATTTAATTAGCATGACCCTAAATTTCAACATGAAGAATTTATTAAATAGAAATTAGTGTAGCCAATAAGTTTACCACCATAGGATATACAAGGTTCAGCAATAAAACCTCCCTAATTTTAAAAGGTAGTTACAATAAAAATAAGACAGATTCAGAAAACATACCTTTATTGGTAAACAATGAATACTATGCTATTTTACATGACTCCGTTTTAAAAATTATATTCGCTAAATGACGTCCTCCATGTTTAATATATTGACAAAGTCTTTCCCGGGAGTTTTTCACAGTTTTTTGTGTCATTTCTCTTGCAATGGCTGCCACTTCCTGGGTGTTTGCCTCTTTAAGAGCCTGCAGATTTGTGGGACGATGTTTGTACACTTCATCCTTTAAGTGTCCCCAAAGAAATAAATCACAAGGCTATAAATCAGATGACCTTGGGCACCAGACAACATCACATTGCAAAGAGACAAGCATTCCAAGAAACAACTCCCTCAACATTTCCATATAACACTGAGAAGAGTGAGATGTGCCTCTGTCTTGCTGGAGTTAAACTTCTTGCTCTTCATGGTTTAGATGAGATCGGACAAAGGTGTCTATCATGTGACAGTAATGATTCGAATTAACCGTTACCTTTTGGCAACCTTCTTCAGAAAAATACAGTCCCTACACAAAACATTCAGCAATGGCACACCAAACTGTCACATGAGGGCTGTGTAGTGCTCGCTGATGAAGTTCCCGAGGGTTCTCTGCAGTCCAGTAGCTAAAGTTCTTTTTATTTTAGTACCTGATAAGAAGAAATGGGCCTCATCCGAAGAAATAAATAAAGCAGCTGGGGAATTTTCTTAAGAATTTCCTCACACACAGCTCTGCGAGTTTCAAAATCCTTCTACTTTGTTGCTGGGCAACCATCACTTTGAATGGGCCAATATTAGGCTTTCTATGGAGAATTCCCCTTACACTCCTATTTGATAATCCCAGGGCAGCTGAATGTTCAAGTGCTGAACTCTTTAGGAATTGTTGAACAGACACTCTCACACGCGCCACATTTTCCTGCGTTGTTGCAGTCCGAGGTCAGCCAGTAGATTTTCTTTTTAGTGCTGAGCTTGTTTGTCTAAAGTTTGACAGCCACAGTTGAATAGTTTTCCTATCAGTAACACGATCATGTGGGTCAATTTTGAATTCAGTACGAAATGTTTGCTGAGTACCAATCACAGAACCAATGTTACTAATAAACTCCTCTACAGCAAACCTACGATGCTCACCAAACCAAGCCATGATGGACACTTAAAATGGCATGTACACCATTTTTAAACAATACCCCCACAACATCAGTGCTACCACTACAACTCACACAATGGTTTCTTCAAATACAGGAGGTTTTATTGCCGGATTATGCACAAACTTTTTTTGTTTTTTTTAAAAGTTCAACAAGAACATTTATCGTATTTTTGTTGAATTCTGTTGAACACAATACAATAAAAAAGATTAAACGATGCATATAACTTTAAGAATCTATCAGTAATGCAATAGCTATGTAAAAATAAAGAATATGTTTTGATTATGTTACTTAAAGCTATTCTCCAGCTATTATTTAGCCTTATAAAAAATGTGTGATTGAAATAAGGCACTGTTTTATTCTGGCAATGAGAAGAAAAATTGTGTATCTGAACACATATTGAATATAATAATCAGTTTAACACAATTAGTATTGAAGTAGCTTATCAACTAGGCCTACTGTTTTACCAACTTCGGTTGTTACCAAAGCCTAGCAGCTACCTTTGTTAATAATCTTTATACTCAGTCGTTAAACAAAACTCATACCACAGAGGTAGTAGTTTCTTGCTGCGTATTTAGAAATGCATGTAGTTTTTTACGCAATAGTTTTTATTTGGGTTCATAGAACTATGTTCATACAGTGATTTTTATTGGTGTTATTTTATTTACGATTTGTATATAATTGTGATAAAGGATTGGATTTCTAGTGTTCCTCTTTTAGACACAACTCATGCAAGGAAAGATTGTCAATATGAAGAAGACTACGGTGAGTCAGATATCTCTAAATACAGGGAAAGTTATTTTGACTAGTTGGGCTTGGACAGAATTGTATGACAATGAATCTGAGCTGGATAAAGGCTTAGTTTAGCCCTCATGACAGTCACATAATACTTAAGGTATTTAGGATATTCCATTTAGTCATGAGAATAAATTATGTCTTTCACTTGTAAAAAAAGTCTCTCTTGAGAGTAACCTACTAGCTACCACATTTTTGAAATCGTTGGAGTCTCATATCTCATTCTCTTAAAGGAAATACTATTTACTTTATTGTAATCATATTAACAATAGTTTATGTTTATATAACCATATAAGAAAAAAAATTACATAGGTCCATTTATTAGTATTGAGATAACATATAGACTATTAAAATTATGTCACGTTTTTGTTAATATTAATTTTGAGACAGGTTTTTAACAACTACCATGTTTGTCCAATGTTACCAAAGCAATTTATGTGATAAAAACAAATTAATTAAAAAGTTTAAAAAGATTGTAATTATTTCGTGCCATCGTGAATATATTAAAACATATTTTATAATGGTACCATGTTAGAAGTAATCGATGCATACCATGTTTAGTATGTTCCATGCATCACTCCAAATGCATTTTTAAGCTATGTTCAGACTAATTCTTGGTTATTTTAGTCAAAACTTCAAGTTGGAGTTATTAGTACTGTTAAACATTTCAACTAGGGTCTGAAGTGAAAACAAAATAATCTCCTGAAATAGTTATTCTCATTTAGACCAAAAAGTAATTGACCCTTGTATTTAGGCCTCTAAGTGTAAAGTAGGACTTCAAGTTGAAGATGCAAACAAATAATATTATAAATACAGATTTCTGAAGACCGTGGTTTAAAAACATCTAATTGACTCAAGATTTACCAAGCTCATCAGCTCAAGGAAATAGTATCAGGCAACGAATTGATTGTTGAAACTTCTATGGAATTAAAATGACAGAACCCCTTCCTCTCTCTTTCTCTCTAAAAATATGATTTTTAGTACTATACAACATGTTCATATGTACCTTACTCTTATAAACACTTCCTATAAATAATTTCCAATCCGAGACTTTAATTAATGTAGATTTATTGCAATATTATAAAATCATATAAATGAAAAAAATAATTAGCAGGCCTATAACAAATGGTAGTAAATTTATATTATTTTACATTTATAAACATAAATATTAGGTAGATAGGTATGAAATCGAAAAAAAATACAATAAACTATAACTAACCTGGATATTGAGTAGTAGTATAATTACAAAGTACATTCCACCTGTCATGGTTCACTTTCTTATCACAAGTGAGGTGCTATTGATACAATTACTTCAGATAACAAATGATTTTATATCAATTAACTAAACAATTTCCTTGTTAGAAATATGACATCACATTATAGGCAGTTTGTAAAAACAAAATAATTACTGAGGAAATACTGACTCAGAGAATTCAATTTACAAGTAGGCTAAATATTATTTTCTATTGTCTTTCATATTATCCTACACCAGGAGTTTAACATATAATATTTTTCTTGTCATTTTTAATTTATTTATTAATTTTCATTTTTTCACATGCTAATGGGGGGCTAAACCCCCTTGGCCCCTCCCTTGGGTGCGCCAAAGGCATCTATTATACAAGACATGAAGTTTAGTTAGTTATATGTTTGTAGTACTAAAGTACCACTGAAGGTAATGACATAGATCATCAAAACGTGTATGAAATTAAAGTTTTATAATTGTGAGTTGTGTATATTTGTTTTATTTACAGGTTATCCACATAGAAATCTCTTATGATTATTTATGCTCATATTATTAACATCAGTGAGTCCTGTCAACTACTTTTATAAGAAACTATTTTAAAAACTATAATATTTTAATTTATTAAAGAGAGTTTTAAATTTATATACAGTTTGTTACAAAATTTAAAATTATATTTTTTACTTTAATTCAATAATACTTAATTAAGTGTATTCACTTAGTAATTATTACTAAGTGTAATGGCTTACTTGCTGACGCATTCATAAAAGGATTTACCCTACTCTATGAAGTAAGCCCTTACGTATTCACTTATTAAAGTATTATTTAATTAAAGCTTAATCAGTGAATTCAAGATGATTACAACAAGCAACTTTAAATTTTTTAGCCTATAAAAGATTTAAAAGAAATTTATAATCCTCATGGTAGGCCACTAAACCCTAAAAGAAGGGACAATTAAAGCCATTATGTCAGATTACTGTGCAGAGACGTTTGTAACTTTTATGCTTGTAGAGGAAATGTATAGGAATGTTTGTCTCCCAGGGGTCATTAACTTCTACCAGTACTTATTACTACCAAGTGGAGTTCTAAAAACTAAGCAAGAAAGGAAAGACAAAGATAAGTAACAAGCAAAGCTGGAAACATAGTATTAATTACTGCGTCAATAAAAATAATCCAAAGTTGCCATAATAAAGAAAACAATTTTCAAAGTTTAAGCTGTTTGTCTGGATAAAATTAAAAGAATAGGCTACACTGTAAACTTAGATTGCTTCTGACTCTTATGATTGGACAACTCAAGGTCTTCCTCAAGGACAAAGATCTTTTTATGGTGTAATATATTCCTGCCATCATTTTAAACTTTAGGACAACTGACTAAAATGTAAAGATCCTTTTCTTGTGCAATAGAGCAGAGAAGACAAAGCAATGAGCAGAAGGATTGAGATTCCATTTTCCTATATTGTTTGGATCTGTTAGAGAATCTTGTATAGAAATTCAACATTACTGGATACCATAAATGCTTTTCATTGTAGTTTAATAGGAAAACACTAAAAGTTTCCCAACCACTGTCTAATCATGCTGAATTGCAAGTTCTTGGGATCAACCAAGTAGGATTTAATTTTCTTTTGAAATAATGTGTCTAATTTTAAATATTTTACCAATTTTTGTAGGTGGATCATAGTCCTTGGTGATCTGCAACAGCACCATAAGTAAGCCCACCCATTATTTACATTATTTAGACCAGAAGGTCTAAATAAGCACACCCATTATTTTAGACTAGATGGCCATTACTTGTCATCTCCCATAACCAATGTTTCAATTAGGTTACTAATAAATTACTCCTGCTAAATGAAAATTGTTTTCTTGAATCTTGTAGTCCATTACGTTTGGTGAATCTTATTAATGACTTAAACAATAGTTTATGACTATCCAAACTTTAAATTTTGTTCAGCGTTGAAATGCAATAAAACCCAAAGAATGAATATGATAGGATGCTGATATGAATATCATGAATATGAGCCTGAATATCATGGTAATATCCATAAAATAATAAAGTTAAAAAAATATTTTTAGTGTAATTGTGGTTTTTTCCTAAAATGCTCATTAAACTTTGGTAAGATCATACTTCGAAAATTGGTAACTAAATCTTGAAATAAGTATGTTGTTGTAAATCCACTCTACCTTGAGCTTGAAATTGATAGTTTTATTCCCAAAGTATGGGTAAAAATTGACAATCTTGAAACAATAATTTTTTCATAGCTAATAACAGAGTTTATTTTCCTGGATATTGATGTTATTATATATTTCAGTCAATCATAGTAAGAATAAATTACTTGAAATAGTCAAGGTCTATTAAAAAATATTATTTTATCGATCCAAATTCCACCAAAAGACAAATTTGCTTTCAAATTTTCTAGAATGTTCAACTTTGCTATATTGTCAAAAGTATTTAAGAGTAATTGGTTGAGTACTACTTCGATGGTCAAAACTGTAAACGTTTGGTATGAATTCATTACTGCCTTTCAAAAGCTAATTGGACACTTCACTGATTTCAAGTTCATTTGCATGATTTCCATATAAAGTAAATATTAAGAAAAATATAAGAGAATTTTTTTTGATTGTAATAGGCAATCATTATTTGTGTTTTGTTTGATTGATATGAATCTTCTGAATGAGAAGTGTGTGATATTAAAAGAGACTTTTAAGAATATGATTTCTTTGAGTGAGGTTGTCAGTTTTTTTGTTGAACATTTCTTTTTAGATTTGTTTTATAAAACATATTAGGTTCTTGATATCGCTATAGCTTCACCAGTTTGAACAGCAGAATCTGAAAAATGTTTCATTATGTTGAAAACAATATAAATATATAACCTCGGCAGAGGTCGTGTCATGGTCTTTTCCACCGGGCCTTCACCATTTTCTCAAAATCTCGAACTGCCGATTTTTGTAAGCTTCCACTCCCTCAGTACCTTCAAATAGACTCGTCCACTGGCGAATGCTGTGTTTGTATTTTTGCTATCACCAACGAGTGTCTTAGTGTAGCAGCCTAAAAAAAAGTCAGTGTGGAAACCACCGTGCGCGACCCCTCGCATGGGCTAAAGTGTGACATAATTTTTAATTTCATTTTTGTGTTATTGATCGTTTAGTGCGTTGCGTGTTATATTTATTGTGTTACTACGTAATATGAATCATGCAGAGGACGAAAGACTTGCCAGACTATTAGATAGCGTGGAAAGGGAAGAAAGGCTTGAGGAAGAAAGGATTGAAAATCCTGGTAGTGTTAGAAGACAACTTTTTCGTGAAAAGAAACATTGAAGAGATGCTGGACCTACAGCCGCAGGGGTGAAATATTGCAGAAGATGCACATGAAGGACGATGCAGTCTATGCAACTAGAGACAAAACAGGAAATAAAAAACTCGGTGCAACAGCTGTCGTAGATTCATCTGCAGTGAACACACTGTACGTTCTTGTCAAGACTGCGCTACCCAAAAGCATCAATCGGATGAGGAACTGTAAGGAATTTCATTGCTATAACCTTCAGGTGCTTAGACATATTGTATGTAATTTTTTGTTTAAAATCTTAAATTTTTTACGGTTTTATTTCATCACTATAATTTTAATATTATGATAAATTTACTTAAACATACATATGCATTTTGATTCAAAATTGGTTCTTTCACTTAACAGTTATTGTAAACATCCAGTACATTTTCTTATTCAGAATTTAGTTTTCTTTCAGAATATATCAATAAACATAAGTATTTGTAAAAGAGTCCTTATGTTATGACAGCTTATCTAAAGTCTTGTATTTTTTTCAGAAAATAAATTTGTTAAATCTTAATATATTATTTAAAATTATTTATTTCAATAATGTTACAATTAAAACCAATAGAACTTAAGTAAATAAATTATACTTAATTACGATGTTTACGTTTTCAAAATGAAATATTGTTCAGTAATTTTTTTTGTATTAATAAAATGACCTGGTCGAATCCACCGTGTGCGACCCCTCATGTTTTATTTATCACGCGACCTCTGACGGGTTAAGGAACAGTATGATCCAAGACTGAATTAATTCTTTGTATGTGTTTTATTCATTGAGATGTAATATCAAAAGTGACAAACTTCAGTAATAGAGTTTTTGATTTATTTACTAATCAATAGAACAGGGTAGCTTAACTACTTTACTAATAAAACAATACATTATTATATAGGCTATTGTCCATCATTAAGCATCTAGTTCATGCAGTACTAGCATTTTCAGTACCCAGTATGTAGAAACAATAACATATTTGTTGATTCCATCTTTGGAAGATAGTCAAGAACCATCACTGATAACATCTTGAATTTTTTAGTCCATTGATAATAACTGATAATATCTTGTTTACTAAAAATTCATGTTTTTGTGATACTTATAAAACCTTAATAAAGATGTGGATATTATTAGTATTATTATTTCAGAGATATTGCTATGGTCAAATTTAACTTATCACATGATAGTTATTGTTTTATCTGTGATTGGAAATAAAAAGTGATTTTGTAAGTGTGATATTATACACAGTTTAAATTCAAGTTGAAAAGTTTCAATGATAATTTTCTAGATATCAAAAAGGATATTCTGATATGAAAATAATTAGACATCTTATGCAATAACATATTTTTTAGACAAACTTTGTAAAATAGTTTATGTAAAAAAATGTTTTTTTTAATAACAAAATTTATAATAAATTCAGGAGATGGGATATTTGATTTTCATTAAGGTATCAAGTCAACTGATTGTGTGATATTTAAAGTCATATCTTAATCCTACTATGCTCATATAAATGCTCAATGATTAAACAAAAGTGATTTCTTAATTAATGTAGTGAGATTTAAAAATTACAGTAAATTACCTGTTATGATTACAACAGGTAATGCATCATATTTCATAACAGTATTACAACACAAGTTTGCTCATATGTTTCCAATTAGGTTTAATGAAAATAACTATTTTATAAGATATATTTTGAATGATAGTATTACACTTATAGATTTAGAAAAATGTTTTAAAGGTGTAAATAATATTTGAGCTGGCTTGTAAGTAAAGTTTATAAACACAAGAATAAACAGGCTACGACTCCCATTTTTTATAATTGTGAGTCGTAGCCTATTTATTCTTGTGTTTATGTTTTATAGAGCTTAATATAAACATAATTGATATAATTTACCAAATAATTGATTGCTTCAAAATAACTAAAAATATTGATTACTTCAAAGTTGAACTATCATAATATTTCAAAGCGAAACACGTCTTCTGAATAAATCAGTAAGTAGTGGTTTTTTTGCCAAATTAATACAAAAAGTGTAATTTATACAAAAAATCTCAAGATGTACAACACAAAAACTGCAATTTTAAAGCAATTTATTAATTAGAATTTGGTCGTAGTAAATAAATAAATAAAATCTGATAATTGAAATTCATTAACAAAATGTTTAAAATATATCTTTAAAAATACAAACAAATGATACAAGATTACAATTTATAATATAATTAATTAAAGTAAACTATCGATAATAGTTTACTATTTAATAGCAAATTTTTAATGTAACACCTATTTTAGTTAAAAAAACTAATAAAATTACAAATGGACAGTGGTAATTTTTAATTTATCAATAGTATATTGACATAACACTTTAGTTATTTTCATTATATTGATAGCTAGTTGAAAATTACAAATTATACTTCGGGCTGGAGCTATCATTAAATAAAATTAACATTGAATCATTACCACAATAATTAACATCCAACAGCTAGTTTGAAAATACAGTATTCTAAAATCTGATAAAATGAAAAATTTTTAAAGCAATATTTTGCCTCATATAATTTCGTATAAAAATAACATGAAAAATGTCAATTTATATAATTTTTGACATTTAGATAACTAAATGAGTTATAATAATCCATATATTTTTAAAACAAATCTGTATAAGATCTTACAGTTCTGAGTCTAATATTTAATAAAGTATAGATTTTGTTGATCATATTATTCCATTCTTCTTTACTTCTTACACTTTTGAAGGTTACTCGAATTTCAAAAAAGTTATTTTAAAAATAACATTTAAGTGTCTATTGTGTAACTTTTTCACAACAGTTATCACCCTCAAAATGGATTTTTTTGCGTAAAGACGATAAGTAACTAAACACACTGGTTTTATCATATTTCTTATTGCTTATCTAAAAATGTAGAAGATAATAATTTCGCAAATAGATAAATAATGCTAAACCAAATGAAAAATTTAAAAGTTGAATTTTAATAAACAATATAAAATTTAAAACAAAAGACAATTCTTACAAAAGTCAACAAAGAAAAATGTTATTTAAGTTTTTTTTATTTCATAATTACAATTATATAAATATGTATATGTACTTATTTCAAAGTAACAAAACAATAGTATTTCAAAATAACAATAATACTTAAATTTTGTAGTCCATTATATTCGGTTAACAACGAAGGGACGGCAGAGCATCTTACCACTTGTGACGGCCTGAAAGATATCTTTCACGAGGAGTCCAGGGAAGGACTCGCTACATTGTACTGGGAGGCACGGCGTCGGATGGCTGAGAGGCCAAGGACGGGCGTTGGCTGAAGTAAGTAGTAAGTAAGTAATATTCGGTGCATTGAGTTGTAGTTTTTTTCCACTTTCCCTTTGTATTGTTCGTTTGTAAAGCAAGTTTCGATACCGGTAATCCACTTTGCTTATTTTATTCTTTTCATTCATTTTTAATTCTAAGGCATAATTTATGATATTGTGTGGTAACCATGGCAACAATTTAGGGTTGTAAAATGGAGGTTTCGACAATAACCAGATGGTGGTAAAAGAAAAATTCATATACATCTTTGAAAAATATATTTCTAGCTATGGGAAAGTTGGCTCAGAGTCAAAGTGCTAGACTTCGAACAAGGAGTTTGTATCTGAACTGACTTACAATTTTTATAATTTAATTATTTAAATAAATATTTGAAAAAACAGTTTATCATCAATTGTCAATTGAGTTTAAAAACATGTATTTGAACTTGATTGGATGAATAAAAACATTTGATTAACGATTGAACATTTGTATAAGATATACATAAGGAGAGTGTGAGCTAATAGAAGGAATTGAAAAATACTGTCTGGGAAATATTTATTAAATTAAAATAAGATAAGCAGTTGTATCATTAGCAATATTTTTATATATTTAGTAGATCTTGAAAACAAACTTGGTTTAAAATTCCTGACACTATATCAAATGATGTCATTTCTGAATAAAATGTTTTGTTAGAGAGGGACCAGGAGGGTGCTTTGATGGTTGAGGAATCCCACCCAAATGTTTATAAAGTGCATTTTATTCTTTATAAAAATATATATATATATATATTACATTGGTTAGTTTTGTAGCAAATTTTATATTATTAGAAAATAAGAAAATTCTAATGTGATAACATTTTAAAATAGTTGTCATATTAAACCAGTTGTCAAGTAAACTTAGAGCTCTTAATAAATATGGAAACACCTATTTATTGACTTCAGAAATAAAATATCTGAAGAGCTCCTAAATAGAGTAGTTGATGGCTTTCCATGAAGGAATCACTATAATATTTGTTTCAAGTTACAAAGAGTTTGAAGAAAATGGGTGAAGTTTTTAATGAAGTTTGAAAGAGGTTTCTTAGATTTAATATTTCTTTATAGAATTTTAGTTTGTGAAAATTAAGATTAAACATTTGCTTTTAAGACAGTGTTATTGCTTGAAAAACTTTAACCTGATTTTTTAAAAGTACTATATTTGTCTGGTTTCCCAAATATTTAGCAAGTTGACCTCTACTTGAATGTAATGTTCATCAAGTACTCTTTAAATATGGACTTATTTAAATTTATAACAAATGTAATTTACTAATTTTATCAACTTTAAAAAAAAATTAAGAGTTAAAATGACGTAAAATGGTACTTAGTTTCAAAAATAATTCCAGGAGTATGAATAAGCTCTAGTCCCCCCAAAAATGTCAAAACCTCCCTACCTGCATTATAACCTTTGGGGGTACATTATGTGAAAACTAATAAAACACGTTTTGCACTTTATATAATTACAATTCCCAATAGGTTTAAATGATGTCTGTCATAGGCTTGTATATTTCAACATCAATTAATACATTAACACTTGCTTTTTATGTTCCCTAGTAGACATCAGAACGTAAAGTAGAAGAATAGCTGTTGAAGTATTACCATGTCATACGTCAGCTGTTATCTTTTACCCACTTCACATTATAAAGAAGGTAAGGTGGGAAAATAGCTGATAAAGTGTTGCCATTTCGTATTTCAGCTGTTGCCTTTTACACACTTCACATTGTAAAGAAGGTAAGATGGGAGAATACCTGGTAAAGTGTTGCCATGTCGTATGTCAGCTGTTGTCTTTTACCCACTTCACATTACAATGAAGGTAAGGTGGGGGAACAGCTGGCGAAGTGTTACCACATCATCAGGTAGTCACTGTCTTTTTCCAGTATACACTGGAAAACACTGAAGGCATCTAATGTACACTTACTGTCATTTAGATTTTTATTGCGCAGTCCGGCTGAAGTTGAGGTGAAAGACCTGTCTTGGACACCAAACTATATATTAATAAATTTAATACCAAAACGTTTCATTGTCTTTCATTATGCATATTTATATAAATTTTAATTATCTATTTTAAAATTTATGATAGCATTCATGTGCGTACATTCAAACACACAGCCTCACTCTTTTCCCAACCTAGATCCTCACACAATGGATAACAAATGTTATAGATGATGATTTTATTCTTTAATTTTCTTCATCAATTTATCGAACTTGACCCTCTAATTTTAGATCTATAAATTAACGTCATTTTAAAGGATTATTAATTTTTACAATATGAACATTATTTGGAAACCACTATTAACAATCCTTTATATAAATAAAAATTACACAAATTAAGAGAAAAATGAATTTATCTTAATAACTACCATGGTTACCATATTTGATTGTTTTTGAGAGTAATTTTCATTTTGAACTATATAAATTGTAGTATGTTTTAAACCAATTATATTATAATTATTTTGTCAAAATTCTTGTACATTTTATAAACAATCATGACGGACGTTGATCCTTTTGAAACCACTTACCACAAAGATTACGATTGGCAAGGAGACCCTTCCTTGTTAATGAGGTAGTGTAAGATAATGTTTTGAGGAGTTTAAAACTTTTTTCAGGTTGTAAAATCTTAATTTTTATCTTTAAAATTTTCAATAATTTATTCTGTTACTAGAAACTACTAATTTCAAAATTCCTTGAAAAACTAGTTCATATTTTAAAAATTTTAAAATAAGGTCAGCATATCAGTATTATGTGGCTAAACTTTCATGTTAGAAGAACAAGTATTTTTTATTATATCATAATGAATATTTATAGATATTATTATTATTATTGTAAGTATAATAATAATAATAATAATATAGAGCTATATTGTAACAATAGAACCATATTACGTATTGGGCTTAAATCCTGTAGTATAATAGTTTCCTACAGGTAACTGGGAGGGGGATTTGCTTTGTAGTGGAGAACCGAGCAGAAGTTTTCAAAATCATGCGATACTTGCCTGACCTTTACTTTCGACTGGCAAATGAAAGTCATCGCAAACAGGGACTAAGGCGTAGTATAAACATAAATAGAAACTACAAGATCACGAAATTAAAAAAAACAATAAAATCAAAACAAAACTATAATTTAAAAATTTAAATCAGTTTCCCGCTTACACTATTATAGTTAATGTTTTCATAACGTACGTAGCAATCCCCAGTAAAGAGATTTGTGGTCAACTGAAGTCTTCAAGGAGGCTGTCGTCTGCTGACGCATGCGTTTATGTGCTCTGTCCAACGCGCATACGACTAGCGATTTTTGTTGTAAAGATTCTACTTTAAGTAAAACCTTTAAACGGTGGACATTGTCTGTACTTCAGCACATGTTTGGAGATGTTCGTTGTACATAAAGGTCTATAGATTGCGATAAAAATACTGATTTGAATTTCCGTTGTAAACTGTATTAGATAATGAATGAAGCTTTAACCTTTCGTTGAAATTTAAAGACATCTATTGTTAAATAAAACACATGCGAAATTTGTCAGTTAAAAATCTGTAAGTTTAACTATTATGTTAAATACAGTTGTGTACTGCTTAAATTTACTTGTTTCTTGTAGAGATCTAGGCTTCGTTTTCTAAATGTAAAAGTAAATTGATTGCAGTTGAAAGATTTTTTTATCATTTCAGAAGAAATAATTTTTCACTAAACTGATTCTTTCAACCCTACAGGAACTACAGGTAGCTTAGAGCGACGTTTGTATATTCGTAAAGATAACAAAAGCTCTATAGTTGTTCCCATTAGTTTGGTTTCTTAATGTTCCAAACCTTTCAACCCCTATCAATGGAACTTATACAAAAACGTTTCTCCACTTATTCTTCATCAGTCCAAGTCAGCTAAGCTTTGTTTGGGATGTATTATCGACTGTATTGTACAAAGAAACAACACATGCGACTAACCCTTGTAAAACTTCAGCCTAGTTGGGAGTTTTGCTGGATGAAGCGGGCGAAGGAAGGAAGGTTTCTTGATAAGCTTTTATTTTGTTTAGCATTTCTTCTCAACATTTATCGTTTATTGCAAAGTCACACTGTTTAGGACCTATACACATTTTATGTCAAGAAACAATATTTCATTTATTTTTTTGTGCAAATGAACTCAAATATTCTGATTGAGTGTGTGTGGGAAATATTATTTTATTATTATATTGTTTATAACGAAAAAATGATAAATATTTTATGCTTGTGGTATAATTTTTATGATTTTGGTGAAATTTGTTCTACAAAGCGGTAAAACGAGCAATATTTACTTGTATATAATTGCAGTGTTTTTCATACGACTTTTGTTTTTCCTTTTATCGTTGGTTTATGTCGTATCCTCTATAGAATCAAACTTTATGGTGGCTTAATTGTTTTTGCAATGTCTATGGCATTACCAGAGTATAACCCTTCCTCTATAAGATCGTTCAAGTGGCGAAGGCTTGTAACACTTGCAGGGCAGTTGGGAGCTTGATGTGCTGTAAGTTCTTCGTCGAGACACTTGATACAGTTTTGTTTTTTTAGTCCCATCTGCTGAAATGTTCATGTTTCAATGATGTTTTGTTCTTAATCTGATGAGAGTGGCTGACTTCCTGACAATGTTGAAATGAGTAACCTGATTGTGAGCTTTGATTCTAGAGGGGGCAGATTTTGATTTTGCAAAAACATTTGCATCTTATTTCTATGGCAATAATTGTTCATAGTCGCAGTGTTTTTCATTTAATTGTTGTTTTTCAAGGTTAGCTTCGTAAAAAAATCGAGTGTTTTGAAACGCGTCAGTAAGTAAGCAATTACGTATTCACTTAGTTAAGTATTTTTAAAATTAGTTTTGTTTTTCGTTTTATCGTTTATTTGTAAGCCTAAATAGCATTTGTTTCATCCCAATGAGTTATTCAACATTTCTACTTCCGTCTTACTGGTTGGGAGTTATTAACAATTAAAGTGTGAAAAGAAATTAATCTTTTTCATTTTTTGTTCAGGTGAAATAAAAAGAGGTAAAGATATGTTCAACATTTTATTTCATTATATTATTTTCCTGTTTATATCGAAACGAATATGTTTTATGCCTGTGGTATATTTTTTTATAATTTTGTAGACATTCTTCACAACTCTCAGAACGGCCATAGCAGGTGACTTTATCCTGATAACCAGATTTCTGTCAGTAAAATTAATCCGGGTAGCCGTAATATCTTTATCAGCTTTTACGACTGTCGCAATATAGATTGGAAACAAAATGCAGGCAGTAAGCCACTGTCGTTATCACGACCAAAGGCTTAAACGATAGTTTTCCTACAATACTTTGCACTAGTAAGAATGGCAATTCATATTTACCGACGGAATAACGTTTACAAACTGTATATTTTCCTTGCCTAATATTAATTTTTACGTACACAACTTTATAATTATATTATTGTTATAAATGAAAATAGCAAATTTAGTTGGCTGCGTGGTCAACAAATGGCTTTAGACTCTACTACCAGTAGCGCCAAAGAATTTCTGTGAGCGGTTTCATCCACCCGGTCTACTCAGTCTATGACAATAAGTATCTATGATAATAATGGTGGTCGAATCGTAGTGCTTTCCCCATTACCTTCCATGAAAACCACATGACACACCCTGACTCATCTAAACCATGTCACATGGTATAAAATGGAGTAATTATTATTACAAATAGCAATGTAGTGGCCGTGTTTAGAAGTGTCCGTTGCTGAGAGAGATTTATTACAAGATCCCTATGTCACGTGACTAGGGATTGGCTAAATGACCTTCCTTGAATACCACATAGCACACCCTGACTCATCTAAACCATGTCACATGGTATAAAATGGAGTAATTATTATTACAAATAGCAATGTAGTGGCCGTGTTTAGAAGTGTCCGTTGCTGAGAGAGATTTATTACAAGATCCCTATGTCACGTGACTAGGGATTGGCTAAATGACCTTCCTTGAATACCACATAGCACACCCTGACTCATCTAAACCATGTCACATGGTATAAAATGGAGTAATTATTATTACAAATAGCAATGTAGTGACCGTGTTTAGAAGTGTCCGTTGCTGAGAGAGATTTATTACAAGATCCCTATGTCACGTGACTAGGGATTGGCTAAATGACCTTCCTAGAATACCACATAGCACACCCTGACTCATCTAAACCATGTCACATGGTATAAAATGGAGTAATTATTATTACAAATAGCAATGTAGTGGCCGTGTTTAGAAGTGTCCGTTGCTGAGAGAGATTTATTACAAGATCCCTATGTCACGTGACTAGGGATTGGCTAAATGACCTTCCTTGAATACCACATAGCACACCCTGACTCATCTAAACCATGTCACATGGTACAAAATGGAGTAATTATTATTACAAATAGCAATGTAGTGGCCGTGTTTAGAAGTGTCCGTTGCTGAGAGAGATTTATTACAAGATCCCTATGTCACGTGACTAGGGATTGGCTAAATGACCTTCCTTGAATACCACATAGCACACCCTGACTCATCTAAACCATGTCACATGGTACAAAATGGAGTAATTATTATTACAAATAGCAATGTAGTGGCCGTGTTTAGAAGTGTCCGTTGCTGAGAGAGATTTATTACAAGATCCCTATGTCACGTGACTAGGGATTGGCTAAATGACCTTCCTTGAATACCACATAGCACACCCTGACTCATCTAAACCATGTCACATAGTAAAGAAATGGGGTAATTATTATTACAAATAGCAATGTAGTGGCCGTGTTTAGAAGTGTCCGTTGCTGAGAGAGATTTATTACAAGATCCCTATGTCACGTGACTAGGGATTGGCTAAATGACCTTCCTTGAATACCACATGACACACCCTGACTCATCTAAACCATGTCACATGGTATAAAATGGAGTAATTATTATTACAAATAGCAATGTAGTGGCCTTGTTTAGAAGTGTCCGTTGCTGAGAGAGATTTATTACAAGATTCCTATGTCACGTGACTAGGGATTAAAGGTTTGACCTGAGTACGGCGGCTCCGTAAAATTAAGTTGTTCATAAGGAAATATTTAGCTGCATATGAAGTCTTATTTTCGTCGTTTTTATTTCAATGTTTTATCTTTAAGATGGGTTAAGAGAGACAGTGTAGAGTTGAGTCACACGGTATTCGAGGAAGGTAATGTGGCAACAATACGTTGTGACAACCTATTTTATTATGTTTAGGCTATTAATATACAGCTTTTATATTTATTTTAATCAAATATTTACAAATTTCTTTTTAGTGATTTAGATATATAAGAGGACGTAGGTTGATATTATTATTTTTCAGGGGAATAAGTTTAAATACATTTTTAACTCATTTTGTGCCTGGAGCTCTTTGATTACATCGATTTCAGTTTCACTATATATTTTTTAATTTTTAAAATGAATACTATTAAAACATGTTTTTGTACAATAAGCTTTAAAGATTATTATTACTGCAATGTAATAGTTTTTAGGAATACAATATACATTAAAACTTCCATGAGAATTATTAATTATTTATTTATATATGATTAATTATTATTTTATATAACAAATATGACTTAATAAAATTAAAAAGCATTGTTATTATGTAGTATTTCATAAATAAACTTATAAAGGTTCAGTTTTTTTATAGGCCGGAAAAACCACCGGAAGTAACAAAGCCCCGAGGCGTTCTTGAAGTTCGACCAGCCCCTGGCTCGTGTACTTGTGACAGGCATAACTGGAGTCCGCATTTCGAGAGGGCAAAATTCCTGAAGGGGCAGAACGATCGCTTGGTTGAAAAACTAAATTGTATTAATTATGAGGTAAATATTAAAACAAAAAACTTTATACAAATAGAGTTTGTTATGTTTTATTTAGTTTCACAGTAAAATTACTTAGTTTATTATAACAAAAATGAATTTAGTAATAAGTTGAATTTAAAACAAATCAATTAAACAACATTTTTAAAAGTTTTTTCCTACTTAGGCCAATAAAGAAAAAAATCATTTTAGTTACTTTTTATTAAATAATTACAACTAATATAAACAGAGAAAGATAACCTATGCGTTAAAACACCTGTTCTACCACATAACCTATAGCATAAAATCGGCTGTTTTATGAAATCATGTTATCACTTATTTTAAGTCCAATGGGATGAAATAACTATATTGCATACCTTGCCTCTTTTGGGAAACGGTTTTCTCCCATATAAAACTAAAATTAATTAACTATTACATTTAATTAATAATTAATATTTGAAATACTGTATTAACATCAAGTGGCATCTACTAAAATTTTAAAATAATTTATTTGAACTTGAGTGGATGAAAAAAAGTATTTTATAAACGATTGAGAATTGAACAATATATATATATATATATATATATATATATATATATATATATATATATATATATATATATAGCCTAACGAGAATGTAAACTAATAGAAAAAATTTCAAAAATGGCTTACATTTTGCAAAAATAACTTTAAAATAATAACTTTAATTTTATTATATTTTAAAGTAAATATATATAAATATATTAAATATAAATTAACTACTATTTTTAATATTGTAGAGAATGCTCTTGGAAAATGCAATCCTGCATCACCCTTGCGGAGAGATAAATGAAAAAATGAGGACACTGTATCAAATAGATTATGCAAAACCTGGTAAATATAATTTGAAAAAAATATATATGTGCGCACACCCACCCACACACACACACACACACACACACACACACACACACACACACACACACACACACACACACACACACAAACACACACACACACACACACACACACACACACACTCACACACACACACACACACACACACACACACACACACACACACACACACACACACACACACACACACATACACACACACACACACACACACATATATATATATATATATATATATATATATATATATATATATATATATACAAATCAAAGATAGTATTATTTAAAATTAAAACTATGATTTATAAAATGGTAGAATATTCAGCAAGATTGTATGTTTTAGGAACATTGGAAAAGATATTTTTCCCTTTTAAAATACTAAAGAACATGAAAACATAATGCTGGGGCAAATATATGACGTCATATTTCTAACCTTTATCTTGACTATAATTAATAAATGTAATTATATTTTCATAAAATAGATGTTTAAAATTCTCCTCTAATGGTATTTCAGCCAATTAGAGTTTAACTTTTTAAATATTGGAATGATGAAAGTTTTGGCCAAATGTTTATATTGTTTGAATTACTTATCTGTTACACCCTAATTCTGTTAGCTCTTTGACCTCTCCGATATTAAAAATTCTCTTGTACTTGTTTACAGAATTAGTTAAATTTAAACAAGAAATCTACCTAATTTTTTCCAATACGACGGATATGTACAATAGCTATGCTTTCTTTGTTGGAGTTTTCCTTAACTTTTTCAAATCATTATTGCGATTATTGATTATAATTTTTATTATGTACCTCATATCTTTATGTCATAGAATATAAATATAAATAAATCAATATCGACTGTATAAACAATAGTATTTTTATTGCATTAATATATAGATAACTAATAACAAGGGAGATTACTCTAAGATTTATATGTATATAAGTATATTATTTTATACATTTACTATGTATTAACGGGTCTTACAGTACTATTCGGTGTGTGTGTGTGTGTTATATTTGTGTGAGTGTGCATAGCGTAATTACAATGAGTTTAAGAGTTCGACTCTTAAGAGGTTTAAAGATATGTTTTAGTCTCCCAGACAGTAATTAGGATTGCAAGATGTATCCCAAACAGGTATACAAGTCATAAAACGTAGATTTGATATATTTTGGTACCTACTAATTGAAAGCGATCCAAATCTTTAATAAATACGTTGACTGTATTTCGCAGGTTTTCCCGTGTTGGAGTACAAGGACCTGAAGGTCGACAAAGACGATCCTGTCGTTGTACCTGTACCGATGTTGAAGATAGGTTTGAATAACGGCTACAGAGACCCGACATTTTTTCGGTACCACGCAATCAAACGCCCAAGGATTCACCCACCTTATCCAATTACATTCAAAGCAGGTTGGTTTTTTCTTAAATTTTTATTATTTATTCAGTTTTAAGAAACGCTAAAAGTATTTTCTGCTTTCATTTGTCAATAAATCGGTCCGTTATTGCTAACCTTTGGTGGTTGTCTGTCAACACTTGGTAGGAGCTTAGTAGGTCGATATAGGTCGAGTCTATTTTGATCAAGTCGATGAAATATGAAGGTCGAAATGACGAGAATAAATAAAATAATAGTTCGGGAATAATTTTAAGTACTGGCCATTTTAAAGTGATTTTAAGAATTTTAAATAATCCTATTTAAGAAAAAAAAACTGTTTAGAAGCTACGATTTGTTAAAGGATTTAGAATCATCGTTAATACTGTTCCTTGAGTCAATCTTACATTATATCACATCTTGAAAATAATTAATTTTATTGTACAAAGTACAGGAATAATGCCAGGTGACAGGTGTTTTTACAAATGTCGAACTGCAAGCAAATATCCGCAGAAGGGTAGCAAACTGCCTCTCGTTTACTATAGCGGTTTGCCGCTTATATTATCCTGTTTGAACCAATATACTTGATTCCCTATGGAAACCTACAGCCTGTAGGTCAAATGTTATAAGCTGGCACTAAGCCAACTCTTAGGTAGAAATTGTGTATTCGTCGTTTAGAAAACATCAGACACTGTCGTCATCCCTCATCAAAACCTTAAATAGTTTTCCACGATGATTCTGTACAGCTTATGAAGGTTGGCAATGACTAATTGATATTTGGAAAGCAACCACCCTATTACTCCGCCCCCCGTGGTAATCATTGCGATCGTCAAGAGACAGAGGAAGTCCAAGGGTCGATGTCTTTGTAAATGACCTGCGTTCACCTTCACCCTTCTCTCGCCCTCGGCCTCTCGCCGAGGCCTGCAGTCCCCAAGTGCCATCTTATAATCTTTAACCCATTATTTGCAATCCTTTCCTGTCCATCTTAGGCCATAGGATCTCCTTAGACTATAGTTACATTTGCAGATCTCCATAAAACCAAATGAAATATATATATATATATATATATATATATATATATATATATATATATATTGACTTTGCTACACTGGTTTGTTGTATTCACTTATCACTTTCACTATATGTACTTAAACAAGAATCTTACTTGGTATTTATGTGAGTTAATTTTCAAAGATCGATAGTATCTCCATTGTCGAGCATCAACTGAATGGTCTGTTGTAGTAGACTGCCAGGTGTGTGGAATTTCCGTTGTCACGTGGTGTACTGTACATCAAACGTCACATTTACAACTGAAACTTAGCTACACACGCCACCAAAAACAAACATACATTCCCCGCATTAGAAAACATACGCCTAATAAAAAATGGCATATATATATATATAAATTTATATTTATTTATAAATATTTATTTTAACGATATATTTTATTTAAATAATAATTAACGTTAACTGTAATAAACATAGTTGTTAAGGTTTCTCTCATTGCATATTGTTTGCTTTACAGAGCCTTACTATGGGGACGACCAGTTCATAGGTCGCAGCGAATACATGGATACAATAGGTAAAATGGGGATAGCTAATATCAAATCCATGCAACAATACAAAGAGCCATTGCCTTCAAGTAGGAGGCGGATCGGAGAGAAATGTATCTAAAATATATCTTAAATTAATCGATTGTTGGAAATATAAATTATTTGTGTTGGTTACTTATAAGTGTCATATTTTAAAATGTGTTTCATGTCATTTAAGCTATGAATATAACGTTCGATTATGACAACAGTGGGATGAAATAATGGAATTTATAACTGTTTTTACGGAAAAAATGAGATCTGACCTTGTTCCGAGGATTCTGTTCAGATAAATGTATTATCGTTGTCCGCCGTTTGTTTCGTGCAAGCAAGAATCTGCCTGGCATTATATACCTCTTGGATTTTGTTGGCCATGGTAATCGGCAAACTTTTACTTTTGAACTTAATACTATAGGATTTGCCAAACTTATTATTTAAAGCAAGTTTATGAGAAATGCACTAAGATATAACGTTTTCGAAAGCACTAGGCTCTCATCAGTGTGTAGATTGGCCGCTAGGAAGCGTTGATCTTGAACGATTTTAAAGCAAGGTGTTCAATAATGTTGTCAAAGAGAATAGGTTTTTTTGTTAGGGTTTGTTGATTAAAAACAAACTAAGAGCTTTAAATTTTAGATTATACACAATTAAATAATAGTTATTATTATTATTATTTACGTAAAATAAATAATTGTTTTTTACTCTGGAATATAAATTGACTCAAGACTATAAAGTTTGAAACGAATGGTTGCTATTTACAACCATATTGCGTCTTTATTTAAGTATTTAATATCTATGTCTGATAAAACTTGTGTCAAATTTTTTTAAACTGATAAAGGTTACAGTAAAAACACAATAACAATTTTAAAATAAAATTCAAAACCACCAAACTTATAAGAGCAGTTTTGTAATTATATAAACCTTATGTAATGCAAACCTTTATGATCCAGTGACACAAGTCTAAGTAAACGTCTACACAAAACTGTCGCCCTAATTGTTTATTCTAATACTTCTCCTGTGATATGAATTAATTTTTTGTTTGTCTATTTCGAATATTATTGAAGGTTTTCGAATCTAATAAACTATAAACACAAACTAATAATACTGGATAAAAAGTAACTAGTATTTTTGTTACTAGTATTTTTGCACAAAGCAATACTTTGTGGGCTAAAAATACTTTGGAGGCTATATTATTTATTTTTATGTTCCTCATAAACGTGTATAAAATATTTCCTTTTTAAGGTTTTTGAGCGTCTCATTTCAACATTTTCTTCTTAAACTGATGGAAACCCCAAATGTTGTATTTCTAGTTTTTTCTCAAACGTTTATATACATCTGGAATTTACCACCAATAACTTGACCAAATAAATAATATATTCATTAAAATTGAAACCACGTAATGTTAATGGTTGAAAGAACTTGTAATTAAAATTAATTTAAAAAAAACACCCAGACAAAAAGTTCCCCATGGCACTTGAAATGATCACCAGGTAGCTGCGTTGGCCGCAAAGATACGTCGATGAGCGGATCGTCGTTGGTTTTAAAGTTGTAAAAAATGTGGCCAAAGTGTATTTATTTATGAAACGAATGTTTATTTTTGTTGTAAATTTTCTATTGCTTTAGTACGTTGAGATTAAAAATATATAGAGAGAGTGCAGTGAGATTGTGCGCTATCATTTTTTAGAGTATTTGAAGTAAATATGGTACTACTCTACCCTCACTAGTTACAGCATTATCACCGAATGTCATTATAGTTCTACTTCAGCTGCTTGTACTTATTCAGGCAAGTAATTGTTATTCACTCTTGATTATTGGTAATTTTCTAAAAATAATTTAGTTATGAATAAGTGTATTATTTTAAAAAAGTAATTGTGCGTGTAAAAGTACAATCAAATTAAAGTAATTTCTTTACTGGAAAGTATCATAAAGCTGTTTAAGAATCTGAAATGTCTTTAGTTTTATAAATAAGGCAAGTGGGGTGAGACTGCGTACATTTGTTTGGGGTAAGACTGCGCATGAGTATCACCGAAT
This sequence comes from Prosapia bicincta, assembly GCA_036971475.1. NCBI lineage: Eukaryota > Metazoa > Arthropoda > Insecta > Hemiptera > Cercopidae > Prosapia > Prosapia bicincta. The sequence goes on along the minus strand of JBAIZL010000006.1, from coordinate 4,648,127 downwards.
GTCATTATAGTTCTACTTCAGCTGCTTGTACTTATTCAGGCAAGTAATTGTTATTTACTCTTGTTTATTGGTAGTTTTCTCAAAATAATTTAGTTATGAATAAGTGTATTATTTTAAGAAAGTAATAGTGCATGTAAAAGTACAATCAAATTAAAGTAATTTCGTTACTAGAAAGTATCATAAAACTCAGTCTAGGGATCTGAAATTTCTTTAGTTTTATAAATAGGGCAAGTGCGGTGAGATTGCGTACATTTCTTTGGGGTAAGACTAACACACTCACAGACACACAGGCCCACAAACAAACACACACACACACACACACACACACACACACACACACACACACACACACACACACACACACACACACACACACAGTCGACACGTCTTATTAAGTGTTTATATTTTTTATCCACATAATAGAAACAGGTCACAGTAATTCGGACTGCAAACACAGCCTTGGCAAATTCAGTATGAACAAAAGACTTGCTTGTAATATCTTAGACCTCATTCTCCCTTGGAGGGAGAGACGCATTTCGGATAACCAGATGCGTGCCTGCAAAGTCTCTAAGCCCTCGACATAGCCATTCTCTGCGATCAGTCTTCGTCTGACATCCGACTAGAATCCATACAAGACATGGAGAACTTATTGGCCATGTGTCAGTTATATGATTTTATGATAGAAAAAGGACGTTCCTTTAAAACCACTGCCATCGACGCTTTCTAGCGATTAACCTCATACTGATGAAAGACGCTTAGTGCAAAAACTTTAAGTGTCTTTGTAGGTTTTTCTAAAGTTTATTTTAACTTTAGGTTCGGACATTTTCACCTTAATTAGGTTAACAATATATGTTCCCCATATCGTTATAGACATAAAACGAATATCTACCGCATTGCACGCATCTCTGCTCACTCTATCAATAATAAACTTAGCTTTATGACTAAGCATTCAGGTAGTGACCGGTCTAAAGGTAATTTACGCCTAACAATATAACTAATAACATTGGTTAATCCCATAGTAGGATTAGACATGGTTTCAGTGTTGATTTTGTCCAACTATCCAATGTCTATATCATCCAGATTCCTTGTCTCTAATTTGCCTTCAGCGCAGGGGAGACGCTGGGGAGACCCCCCCCCATGGATAAAACCATTAAAGAGTGAAAGGACTTCTAAATATGTGCGCCGTAGGTTAAGGCCTGATTCGTTAAGGCCTCCTTTAAAAAAACCCATTTATTAAGTTCTGAAAAACACTCATTCAGGCTTTCGTTGTAGACAGTGGTATGGCAATAAAATACCTTTAACTACTATAACGTTGATTACTTTTTCTATTTCTATCTATTCCAAATTTGTTGTAAGAGTTTCTTTCGTATTTTGAAATAAACAATGAAGACATCCGAGATTTACTTTCTAACGATTCCTCAAAGTTAGAGGTCAAAGATTTATCTACATACATAGTTAATAACGCTGATGACATGGATGGGAAAGTGTGCCTAGGAAATAGAAATAGTAAGTTTATGAAGTTAATTTATTATTTTAATACTTTTTATAACTTCTTCAAATATTAGTTATTTTTTAGTTTCATCCTAATTCTGTCACCAGAGTAAAAAATTCCTTGCACCCGTTTTTACGATCTTGACCTTAAATTGAGCACAATACACAAGAACAAACTACGCATATTCGTCGTCAACTTTTATAAATCGTACAAAACTGGGTTTAGGTTTAGGTTTAGGTTGTTATCTGTAATTTAACATTTATATATAATTTTATTTTGTTTTTTATTGGTTATTTATAAGTGATTTTTAGTTTTGATTTATATAAGGCTTAAATATATTGAAGATCCTAATTTAAGGTAGCAGTATTTCTGAGTCCCATGACCAGAAAATGTATATTAAACTTTGTATGGCCCGATTTAAAGTGAAAAGTTTGTTTATCATTGCTTATATTGCCCTTTTATGTTAATGCTTTTTATTTTGTATTGTTAAAGGTTATATTTTATTTTTCTATAGCTAAAGATAGTGGTTTTTAATGAGGGTTTACATTTTGACCATTGTTAATATCAATAGTCATTTTCAAGAAATTTTACCAAGTTCAGTGTCAGAGGAATAATATGCTATTTTTATTTTGTATATGTTACAGGCAATGTATTCGGTCAGTCGCTCCATAGAATTCCTAGTCATTCTATGCCTTGCCCAAACTTGACGGACAAAGTATTAAACAAATTGTATTTCCTACTTTGTCTGTACATTTTATACAATGACCGCTATGACTCAGGCAGAGCTGCAGGTAAAGGGGAAACTCTTCGTCTAACTATCCCTGATGTTGATAAAGGGCTTCGTATAACTATCCCTGATGTCTATAAAGGGCTTCGTGTAACTATCCCTGATGTTGATAAAGGGCTTCGTCTAACTATCCCTGATGTTGATAAAGGGCTTCGTCTAACTATCCCTGATGTTGATAAAGGGCTTCGTCTAACTATCCCTGATGTTGATAAAGGGCTTCGTCTAACTATCCCTGATGTTGATAAAGGGCTTCGTATAACTATCCCTGATGTTGATAAAGGGCTTCGTATAACTATCCCTGATGTCTACAAAGGGCTTCGTGTAACTATCCCTGATGTTGATAAAGGGCTTCGTCTAACTATCCCTGATGTTGATAAAGGGCTTCGTCTAACTATCCCTGATGTTGATAAAGGGCTTCGTATAACTATCCCTGATGTTGATAAAGGGCTTCGTATAACTATCCCTGATGTTGATAAAGGGCTTCGTATATCTATCCCTGATATCTATAAAGGGCTTCGTATAACTATCCCTGATGTTGATAAAGGGCTTCGTATAACTATCCCTGATGTTGATAAAGGGCTTCGTATAACTATCCCTGATGTTGATAAAGGGCTTCTTATAACTATCCCTGATGTTGATAAAGGGCTTCGTATAACTATCCCTGATGTTGATAAAGGGCTTCGTGTAACTATCCCTGATGTTGATAAAGGGATTCGTGTAACTATCCCAGATGTTGATAAAGGGCTTCGTATAACTATCCCTGATGTTGATAAAGGGCTTCGTGTAACTATCCCTGATGTTGATAAAGGGCTTCGTCTAACTATCCCTGATGTTGATAAAGGGCATCGTCTAACTATCCCTGATGTTGATAAAGGGCTTCGTATAACTATCCCTGATGTCTATAAAGGGCTTCGTCTAACTATCCCTGATGTTGATAAAGGGCTTCGTGTAACTATCCCTGATGTTGATAAAGGGCTTCGTGTAACTACCCCTGATGTTGATAAAGGGCTTCGTATAACTATCCCTGATGTCTATAAAGGGCTTCGTATAATTATCCCTGATGTTGATAAAGGGCTTCGTATAACTATCCCTGATGTTGATAAAGGGCTTCGTGTAACTATCCCTGATGTTGATAAAGGGCTTCGTGTAACTACCCCTGATGTTGATAAAGGGCTTCGTATAACTATCCCTGATGTCTATAAAGGGCTTCGTGTAACTATCCCTGATGTTGATAAAGGGCTTCGTATAACTATCCCTGATGTTGATAAAGGGCTTCGTATAACTATCCCTGATGTCTATAAAGGGCTTCGTATAACTATCCCTGATGTTGATAAAGGGCTTCGTATAACTATCCCTGATGTTGATAAAGGGCTTCGTATAACTATCCCTGATGTCTATAAAGGGCTTCGTATAACTATCCCTGATGTTGATAAAGGGCTTCGTATAACTATCCCTGTTGTTGATAAAGGGCTTCGTATAACTATCCCTGATGTTGATAAAGGGCTTCGTGTAACTATCCCTGATGTTGATAAAGGGATTCGTGTAACTATCCCAGATGTTGATAAAGGGCTTCGTATAACTATCCCTGATGTTGATAAAGGGCTTCGTGTAACTATCCCTGATGTTGATAAAGGGCTTCGTCTAACTATCCCTGATGTTGATAAAGGGCTTCGTCTAACTATCCCTGATGTTGATAAAGGGCTTCGTATAACTATCCCTGATGTTGATAAAGGGCTTCGTGTAACTATCCCTGATGTTGATAAAGGGCTTCGTGTAATTATCCCTGATGTTGATAAAGGAAAAAGAGACCTTAAAAATATACTGGCAGTAGTTATTCAAGTGGCAGAAGATGGTTTCTACAAACTTGGAACTGTGAATGGAATTTTAAAACAACTGTATTCAATATCGCTGTTTACAATATGCAAGAAGACCTATTAAAATTTAAGAATTTCCAGACCAAAAAACCCAACTTTGAAGTGCAGCTAAAGCGAAATCTTCAGGAAGCGACCAATGTTTAGTTAGATGCACCTGTAAACTTAAAAATGTCAAACGAAAAAGTGTCCATGTATAAAAAACAACACAAAATGTATTCAAAGCGTCACAATGCCCTTTTTTGCTGTAATAAGTAGTAAATTTCCTTTAATAAGTCTTTGGTTCCTAAACATGAGTGAAATTAATTAATTCCAGCCAATTAACTTAAACTTTTAAAAACATATTTTTTGTTTGCATTGTTAGTTAAAAGATTGTAGTAACATTCAATTTTACCATGTAATTACATTGTGTACAGTGTAAAGTTAATTTGTGAATATTTTACCTGATAAACTCTTGGCTACATCTAGACATTATAGGTCTATATATTGGCCAACTATGTAAAATTGTACGAAATCATTCTCATGTAAGACTTTGACAAAACTACTAAGCAGAGTATAGAATAAACAAAGTAATGAATAGGCTAAGACTCACAATTATAAAAACTTTATAATCAGACACATTTCAATGACACTATGGCATCATCTTCAGTGGTGCTACACAATTACAACTTAATTGAAAAAACTGAACATAACCTATATTTGGTCCATAACCGGATCTGGGCTTTGCCAAATTTACAACCACGGCTACTGATATAGTTACATTGAACAACATATGATAACTACAAATATTTAATTTTGATGAACCTATAATATTAATAAAACGTAATAATAAAAATGTTATTTAAATAATTTAAAAAAGATAATATTTACCATTAAATTTACAATAATATTGAATTTTGAATTGGTCCTAATTCATTATTAACATTTTTATTTTTATTTCTATTTATAAATAATGTTTCCCATACATCTAATTAATTAAAATGTTTCACATTTTTTAGGAGGACAACATTTTTACTTTTAAACACTTATTTCTCGTCCATAAACTTGGATACATATTTTATATTTAACATAAAATAAATACTTACAATGACCGCCCTCGTATAAAACAAAAATATTTGGACATGATTCCAGATTATAGCGGTGAGCTTGCTATGGTTAGTAGATTTATTACAATTTGTGATAAAATAGTGTATAAATTCTTTGTAGTTACAAATCCGGACAGTTTGAAAAATTAATTCCTCTTTTCATCCGTCCTTTCAAAATTAAAAAGACAGGCGTTAGAAATTGTAGTAAGCTGAAATACGTATGCCTAATACAGATGCTAAATCTGTGACTAATAATCAACCATTTCAGTATAATTGCAAACAAATCCCAAAAAATAACCCAAATCAATTTAAACAACTACCTTAAAACAAAGCTAATCGATTTGTAAGACAGGACTATGTACAAAACCTCACAACACCTAAATAAAATCAAAATTGTCAACCTACACCAAATTATCAACCCAAACCAATGAGCATATCAACTTGTCATACCGGAAACCGGATTGCAGAAATAAATTGTATCAAATAACGGGAAAGGCCTTTGATAAAGAAAACCAGAGTTATTCGATGTATCAAATAGAAGAACAAATGTCAAATACATCGATGACAGAACAGACGGAAAATATTTGTAACTTCCAGGGAGTTGCGAAGAAACTCAAGACAAATACGATTCTCTTAATTACTTTATCGAAGAAGACAATGCATGCAGATTTTCGAATTAAAATGAAAACGCTCATCATTTTTTTAGGACCTACCACATTAAAAAGAAATTTTCCATAATGGAAATAGAAAATGACACAAATGATATACCTTATGTTTACCACCTAAGAACTAACCTATACATTTTTATTGGCACAGGAAGCACTAGATCATTTATTAAGAAATCGGTTTGATTCAATATTTTCAACAATGCACTGAAGCGAGAACCATTCGTAGTAAGTACAGCCCACGGGGTATCAAAAGAAAATTTTAGCTGCAATTTTAGGAAAGAAAAAGTTATCTATTCGATTTTCCTAAAGACTTTGAATTCTTACTTGGACTCGATATTATAAGAGAATTGAAAATTAATTTAGATTTTGTAAACGGTAAATTATTATTTTGTGACAAAAAGGTCCCTATACATTATTTTAAAACAGAAGAAATAAACAAAATATAATAATAATACAAGTGCTGTTGAAAATAAAAGTACATGCTGTTTAATTAAAGCTCGTATTAAACAAACGATAAAGGTAAAAAGTCTCAAAAAGAACATTGGAGAAGGTATACCATATAAAATACAAGACGGAAAAGAAATACCATAATGTATAGCAAAAGTCGAAAATGGAATAAGTTATTGAGCAGTAGTCAATAACACAACGGCCGATAAAACGTTTAGAGATCAAACCAATGAACATAGAACCGCTAAGTTATTTTAAAATTAATAATTTAAACACTAATCAAGTAAGTGCTACAAATATCAACATGTTAAATCACAGATATTATAAATTGAACTTAACAAAGTTAGAACAGATCATATAAATGACGAAGAGAAACTGGAAATATTAAAATTAATTTCTGAATAGTCTGTTTAATTCCACCAAGAAAATATTAGTTTGTCATTTACTAATCAAGTTAAACACGTAATTAGAACTGACGAAACCCCTGTTTATAGGCTTACCATAAACTATAGATAGCCAGAAATTTATCGAAAGGAAGTAGATAAACATATTCAAGAACCGTTCGCCCAAATAATTTTTCAACCCTCTTTCTCACCTGGAATTCACTGGATCGTTCCAAAAAAAAAACAAATGTTTCAAATAAACAAAAGCTTAGATAAGTTATTGACTTTAGAGGATTAAATGCGAAAGCAATCGAAAATAAATTTTCTCTTCCAAACATAACCGAAATATTGGGCAAATTAGGAAGATCCCATTATTTTAGTACCCTTGATCTTGCTTCAGACTTTCACCAGGTGGAGATGCACCCGGACAGTATAGATAAGACAGCCTTTACAACATAAACTGGACACTACTAGATTCTGAGAATGCAGTTTGGACTAAAGATCAGCCCACCTAGGATAATGAACAACCTATTGCACAAAATACAGAACGAAACATGTTTAGTTTATCTTGATGGAAACATCATCAGAAGTATTTTAAACCAATTGAACTTTTTATGTAACATAATGTTACAAGTAATCAGAGATTTGGAAAACTCTCTTACAGTTTGTAAACTAGTAGTTTAATCTCAAGTCAAGAGCTATATGAGGAATTAAGCCAAAAATATAAATATTATAATAAAAGATTACCTTTAGAACCTAAAATAGAAAATATGTGGGAATTACAGAACCTGATTAAAGTGAATTGTAAATTGGAATCTGAAAAAAATGTATATTTTTGAAACATACCTATTGTTGAAAACACTTATTTTAAATAGAATTCCATACCTACAAAATATGAAGACGTTTATGTAACAATAATGCCAAAAGTAAGGTACATGTTAGTATTTTATTCTGTAATTTTAGGTTTAGACAGTAATTGTAATGGTAAAATAGATTCCAAATACTTTTGCTCATTTGACCTTTTAACGCACCACAAATTAGATTGTGAAACGTCCATCATTAGAAATAACAATTCCAACTGCGAGTATACTGCATTGGAAGTCACGGACAACATAATCAACTGGATCCCAGAAATCAACCATTACCTGGTGAACTTTCGCAATAAAGATACTCTAGAAATTACCAGCCAAAAGACAGCTACCACTGTCACCCTTCAAGGCATATTACTAATAAAAACTAATATTTATTTTTTTTCAACTACATGAAACTAAGACACACGTCAACTACATCTGGAGATAATCTTATATTCATGGAGAAGTCCAAATTAAAATTTACAATGGATAAAAGGCCAGAGTTTAGGTAAAATGTAAACGCTAGCCATTGGATAGTTGGACGAAATCAACACTGAAACCATGTCTAATATTAATCCTACTATGGGATTAACCCATGTTATTAGTTTTATTGTTAGGCGTAAATTGCCTTTAGACCGGTCACTACCTAAATGCTTAGTCGTAAAGCTAAGTTTATTATTGATAGAGTGAGCAGAGATGCGTGCAATGCGGTAGATATTCGTTTTATGTCTATAACGATATGGGGAACATATATTGTTAACTTAATTAAGGTGAAAATGTCCGAACCTAAAGTTAAAATAAACTTTAGAAAAACCTACAAAGACACTTTCCACTAAGCGTCTTTCATCAGTATGAGCTTGATCGCTAGAAAGCGTCGGTGGCAGTGGTTTTAAAGGCACATCCTTTTTCTATCATAAAATCATATAACTGGCACATGGCCAATAGGTTCTCCATGTCTTGTATGGATTTTAGGATGTCAGACGAAGACTGATCGCAGAGAATGGCTATGTCGAGGGCATAGAGACTTTGCAGGCACGCATCTGGTTATCCGAGATGCCTCTCTCCCTCCAAGGAAGAATGAGATCTAAGGTGTTACAAATAGGTATTTTGTTCATACTGAAATTACCCAGGCTGTGTTTACAGTCCGAATAACTGTGACCTGTTTCTATTATGTGGATAAAAAATATAAACACTTCAACATTTGACATTCTTATCTAATTTACTGATTTAAATGTTAGAATACATATTCGCATCACACAAAAGAACTTATTATAAATGCGGCAACGATTGTAGATCTGTTTTTGAAATACCGTGAATCTTTTATGCTTAAATATCTAATTAATAAATTCAGATTGGATTTACTATAAATGTTTTTTTAACATTTGACATTTTTATCTAATTTATTGACTTAAAGTTATAGAAGAAGACACAGAGACTGACCTCACCGACACAAACCGTGAGCACGGTAAGTCTTTTTAAAAATACAGTAAGCCCTTTTTTAAATAATTACTTACTAATATTTGATTCCATTTGCTGTCAATGTTTCTTCAACTTTAGACATTCTTTTCTAATTTATTGATAAAAGTTATAAAATCAGAAGACATATTCGCATCACACAAAAGAACTTATAAAAGAAGCGACGAGGGTAGGTCTATTTTATATATAGTAAGCCCAATTATTCCTAAATAAATGCTTATACTTGATTAGATTTGCTGTAAATGTTTCTTCAACTTCAGATATTCTTTTCTAATTTAGTGATCTAAATGTTACAGATTCAGACTACACCACAGACAGCGACACTGGTAAGTCAAGTCCATTTATTCTTAAATACCTAATTATTGACTTTTTATTAGATTTAATATAAATGTTTTTTCAACTTTATTCATCCTTTTCTAATTTATTGAATTTAAATGTTATTAATTCAGACATAGGACGTATAAGACGAAGACGGCAAACACCCCCCTAAGAAGGTAAGTGTTTTTTTTTTTTTTTTTTTTTTTTTTTTAAATACAGTAAGTCATTGCGTTATTAAATACTTTATTATTAACCTATTATTAGATTTACTGTAATTTTTTCTTCAGCGACGGGGGTAAGTCTTTTTAAAAATAAAGTAAGGTCATTTATTCTTAAATACTTAATGACACATCTTCAAACTTTGTTTTATTTCTTTGTGTGTGTGCGTCCGTGTGTGTGTGTTTGTGTGTGTGTGTGTGTGTGTATGTGTGTGTGTGTGTGTGTGTGTGTGTGTGTGTGTGTGTGTGTGTGTGTGTGTGTGTGTGTGTGTGTGTGTGTGTGTGTGTGTGTGTGTGTGTGTGTATGTGTGTGTGTGTTTGTGTGTGTGTGTGTGTGTGTGTGTGTGTGTTTATGTGTGTGTGTGTGTTTGTGTGTATGTGTGTGTGTGTGTTTGTGGAACTTTACCTCTTGCCACATATTTATCCTCAAACCTGAGAACTGGTTACATGATTTAATGATTACCATGTAATAGCATTGTGTACAAAGTAACAGTGAAATTAATAATTTATTATAGTAATTGTAGTAAAATATGTGATTGTAGTAATATTGTGCTTAGATGGTTCTAATTTATTCAGTTATGAATTCATAAGTTACACGATCTAATTTTAGCAGCTCCTTAAATAATAATGTTGTCAAGTTGCTTTGAAAATAACTTAAAGTTTCTACCCATTATTAAATACTTTTAATTATTTTTATTAAAAATAACTGCTTTAATTGAAATTCAGTTCAAGCTACTTGAATTTAATTCAAAAAGTTTTATTTCGAAGTTAAATTTAATTCAAAGTTTATTTATTACTATTAATTATATTTTTAAATATCTGTCCTGGTGAATCATAAATTATTTTGCTCTTCCCCACGTATCTGGTTCATGTTTATGGATTATACTCACTATGGTTAGTCTCTGATCCCGGCTCATGTCGACGATATTTTCCTTCGATTCATTAAACTTATACCTCTCCTCCCTTGATATTAATTTTCCTGTGCTTAAATTAATTTTTATTGTTTTCTCAAAGCTTATAGAAAGAAATGATTTGATTTATTATGCTTTTTCTAGAGAGTTACGTATAATGCTTTGTAATGTATATGCTTAGTAATAAGATGAAATCTAAATCTGTAATTCCTAAACTCGCTGAAATCAATATAATCTTATTAAATTACTGTTTAATTTCCAGAACATTTACACGAAGAAGATGGAACAAGAGACTCTAGACTAAGCAAGACCAGCGATGACGAAGACAATAGCACCAGTCACTCTACGTGTAAGAGAAAAATTATTTTCTATTTCCCAATCTTCAATTTTGGATTTAAAGTTACATGTCACTTAAAGAATATTTTTTATATTTATAATTAATTTTAAAAATCCTTATTTAAAGTTTACGAGATAAAAAAACAAACAAGAAAGTTTAGGTTTTGCCCAAACCCAGCTACTTTTTCATTTTCAGTTGACCACTAGTTTAAACATAACATAAATGCATAAGTAGCAATGGGGCAGGTTTGGGATGCTTACAATTATATTCCTTCATTTCATCCTCTCTCTCTCTCTCTCTCTCTCTCTCTCACACACAGACACACACACACGCACGCACGCAAATACACACACACACACACAAACCACACATACAAACACACACACATACACACACACACACACACACACACACACACACACACACACACACTCTCTCTCTCTCTCTCACACACACACACACTCACACACACACACACATACACACACACACACACACACACACACACACACACACACACACACACACATACACACACACAATACACACACACACACACACACACACACAAACACACACGCACTCAAACATTCAAACACACACACACCACACACACACGCACACATACACACACACACGCACACATACACACACACAAGCAAACAAACACACACACCCACACATACACACATATACGCACGCATACACACACACATAAATATATTTATATATATTTAATATTTTGTAATAAATAAAAAGTTAACAATCATTCAAATCAAGAAATTCATTTCGATGTCCTAGTAACAAAAGTTAGATAAATATTTATTACAATATAGAAATAGAAACAGTGTGATGCAGGATTCTACTGAGAAAATAAATTTACTAATATTTATGTATATTTACAAAAAGTTTATTTTTTATTGTTATTGTGGAAAATAAAAACATAACATTATGCTGATGATATCAATCACTATAATAATTTTTCAGTTTCAACACTTCTGCGTAAGAACAGTACAAGAACATTGCTTTTCTTGTGTAAGATTGAGAACCAACAAAGCAGCTTTTATTTTCTGAGACCATATCTCGGCTTAAAGATCCAGTACGGTGCAGGAAAACGGTTACATCTATTGCAATCTGCTCGCAATTTTCCGAAAACGATTCTAAAGTGTTAATGACACAATTTGCTGCGTCGAAAAGTTTGTACTGAATACATTTCCCATTAGAAGCCTCAATTTTGAAAGCTAATTTCCAAATTTTCTTTCCAAAAACGAGCAAATCATAACCCAATGTTTGTGCTTTTTCTATTGATTTTGTGGTATTTATAAAACTCTCGAATTGGTTTGAGATAGACTGTTTTAAATCTTTTAAAGCTAACTCGGTTCCGTTCTCACAATTGTGGTTTTCAGACCATTCATGCCGTTAAGGATAGATTTGTCGACAAATTTGTTTAGTTCTTCATGCGAACCGTCCATTAAAGTTCTTTGAGTTTCTTTTATTACATTAGTTTGTTTTTCAACCCTAATTTTTGCGTTATGTAAAACTGTAACAAAATTCCGAACAATCCGATCCAAGATTTCACTATCTGCATTTACCTGGAACAAAAAAATTAACTTTTAATTACAAACGGTTTACAGCTTATATAAGAAATTAGGTCTTTACCGTACAATGGTGACTAGATTTGTCCTACTAGTTGAATAAGCATTATTTGGTCATCAGTGGAACAAGTGATTGTAGTTTATAATTCGACTGTTACACTTAAGTACAGACATTTTTCATAATAAATATTTAAAACAGAATAAAATTATAAGTGATAGTATATTAAATCAGCGGACCTTTACTATAATTTCATTAATATCATGTGTGACGTAAGTGTTTTTGGAATTATTGTTATTAATATTCAAATGGTTTTAATAACATGCTAAAGTTTTTTATATTGGTTTTTGAAGTAAAATCTTCTATAGCGGCGCATAATAAAAATTAATTTCATGGTCACAAACTTAACATTTCGAGTCAGTATGATTTCCGTTAGATTAATACCGTCAGTATAGATTCCATCAGGTTACGCTATGAGTTACCAAAGAAATTAAATTATAACATATGATTTCATATATCAGCTGATTTTATGTTATACTCGTACGGTATGTTGTAAAACATCTGTTTTAACACGTAGGATATGTTACATCATTTGTGATAAATTGTTAACGAAAAGTGTTATTATTAAATAGTTTTGATAAGTTAATAAATATATATTAATTTTTTAAAATAATGATAAATCTGAATACAAATAATGCAATTTTTTATATGAAAATGTTCTTAGAGTATGATAAGAAATGTTAAAGTAATTTCTCATTTCGCGAAATTAAATGTGATTCGCCATTAAAAATTTGTTTAGATTTAACTATAAAAAATGTTATTTCTGTCTGTAAAACAATCTGTTGTTTATATAACAGAATATAATTTTTAAAATATTTTCGTAAGCGCCAAAATAAACATTACTAAAACAGTTTTAAGATTTTATTCTATTGGATTTTGCTTCATTTGGGTGAAGAATAACTCGTATTTTTGTTAAGAAGGGGATATGCTCCATAAAACTTGGCAAATACTGATTCGAAACCTTTACTTGGAATCAACACCGATAAACCGACTTCCCATTTCAATATACCCACAGTTTATAAAAACCCCTTTATTCATCAACACAATCTCAAACTGAACGAATGTAGTGCGGATGCCTTTTCTTGGAAAGCTACTCAGTATAGTTCTGTGCTACATCCTGCGATGCAGAAGAAAATGTCCAGCTGTATTAGTGGCGTGCTGTAGGTAGAGACTGCCAGTCGATACGCAGTGGTCTGCTTGGCAGAGTGGAGGGAGGCCACTGACTCGGTAGAATCAGAGCGATAACAATGAAAGGAAGTCTTTTTTCCTGCTCACCATAGGCAATTTTTAACACATACATTCCTTTCACCATAAACATAAATTTAATTTGTATTGCCCTTGTTATGTTTTAAGTATAAGTGAACAGTTTTATTTAAATGACAAGGGTGGTTTTTTCTAATAAAAAATGTATTTAAAAATATTTTGAAAGCTGTTTAGTAAAAGATATTTTAACTTTATTCAAGGCTTTCGTTAAATTAAATGTTTTAAAAATTCATTTACACCAAAATACAGATATTACCCATCAGAAACACATCCAAGATTTGTATTTGTTTACTAAGAAATTCAAGTAATTAAGGAAAAGAAATATTTCACTTCAATTTTCCTGAGAATAAGATCTAGATCTAAACAATTCTGAAAATTCCACCATCTTGGAAACGTTGGTTTAAAAAGAGATTGCATAAATCATGTTATGTGGTTAGTGAAAACATTACGTAACATTGAATTTGTTACATGTTTATGTAAAATTTCTTGTTTTGTATTGTAAAACTTTATTCCTTTATAAAAAGTAAATAACGAAGAAAATAATAAAAAATAAAAGACAAAAGGTCACACACAAAATATTAAAAAAATAAATATTTATTACTTTTTCTTAAAACCAATACATAAATTCTATCAGTATTATGGGAATTTATTATCCTATAGTTTGAAGATGTAAATAATATATTCGTTGAAATTGAAACCCAGTAATATTACGAGTTGAAAGAACTTGTAATTAAAATTAATTTAAACAACTTACTCAGAGATAAGGTTTTCCATTGCACTATAAAATGCTCACCAGGTAGCTACGTAGTCGGCAAGGAAGCTAATCCAAAATGGTTTTAAAGGAAGGTTTTAAAAAATGTGGTTGAAATGTATAGACGATTTTATCTGTGTTGATTTATTAAATAATTTTTTATTTTGTTTGAAAGTTTCTTGTTACTTTAGCATTTTGGGATTAATATATGCACACACCCACGTATATACGTACGTACACACACACACACACACACACACGCGCGCGCGCACACACACACACACACACACGCCACACCCACATAGGCACATACACACAAACACAACATTTATACACACATACCACACACACACATACATAAACATAACACACACACACACACACACACACATACATAAACACAACACACACACACGCATACACACACACACACACACACACACACACACACACACACACACACACACACACAGGCACCCACGTAAGCACATACACACAAACACAACATTTATACACACAGACCACACACACACATACATAAACATAACACACACACTCACACATACATAAACACAACACACACACACATACATAAACACAACACACACACACACACACGCACGCGCGCGCTCGCACACACACTCACACACACACACACACCTTCATACACATACACACACGCACGTGTGATTGAATTAGTTTCAACATATAATTTTAGTTCAACTTATCGTAACATATTTCCGTGTCTCAATCAAGGCAATGGCACTATTCTCAAGCGTATACTTCATTTCCCCTTGCCTTCCCCGGGGTGTAACTAATAAAATTTCCAATGACCCCTCGATAGAGTCAACTTGTAGTACAAAATCAACCATGATCCATCCAGAAAAAACCCAAACCAGGGAATTCATGCCATTGGCAAATCATATTCGTTATTCATAATCCTTTACCTGCCTATCTTAATCAATATAGGTTTAAAGTGATTGATATCAGGTCGAAGATCGCTTGGTGCTAAAAAGAAGGTTATGTCTCAGTATGATGTTCACAACTTTACTTGAATTATAAATTAGGAAATATTCAATATATTACATATTAAACATAAAATTTACTGTATATTCTACTTAATTTTAAAGTTTTTTTCAAAGTTGGAAATACAAGTTTTGTAACATTCTACTTTTTAAATTATTATTCTTCCATTAGTTTGTACTTTAAAAAATCTTCTTGTACACAGAAGAAATAATGTTTTAAAAGAATTATTGTCGTATCACTTGCCTTAGAAGAACAAAAGAAGAATAAGAACAGAAGAAGAACATATCCGAAACGAGCCATTTTTTAAACTGATTGTTTTCAGAAGTAATTGGTATGAATGACCATCTAACCTAAAAGTCTTTAATGTTACTAAAACAAATATTATTACTAACAGTCTTTGGTAACAGGTAAAATCCACTCGAGCTCTATCTGTGACAATTATCTGCGGAAAGTGATAATTATTTTTTTAGGTGATGGAGTCATACTAGAAATATTTTTATTCGAAATCGTCACACAGTTATATGCAAAAAACCTAAAATGTGATTCAAAGTTGAGAAAATATACCTTGTGTAAAATCATTTATTGGATTGAATTGCTGTGAACAAATTTAATGAAAAAGTATTAGTGACAAATTTTTAGATTTTACTGATTTTTTTTCTACGTCTTTCCATGTATATTGTATTAGATATAAAATTATTGTATTCAGACACAATTCTGAGCTGTCGGTTTTCGTAGTCATGACAACGGAAGCAACAATAACAGATGCACTTCTAACTATATTAGAGCTTTTGTGCAACGAGAAGTCGGAACGTTGTACGTAAAAATACTATACACATCTAATTAGTGGTTTCAAAGGAGTTTAAATATGAACAAAAAAGGAAAAATGTGACTTGAGGATTTAACTTATTTAATTGCTAATTATTTAACACGAAGCTTTCTCATTTGTCTTATAACTTATGTGGGGTTGTCTGGAAGGACGGTGAATTTTAAATATACACATATTTTGTATAAATTTTAGTAGGTGTTAATTTTGCACATAATTTTGAATCTTGCATATGTAAAGCTTTCTAGTAAAATACGATTAATTTATATATGTGGTCTTTCTTATGGAATTATAAGGTTTAACATGTTTGCCTTTCCAAGGAAAAGTTTCTAAATACAGTAAACTCCCGACTATCCGTGGAATAGGGTGGCCCGGGAACGCCGGATAACGAATTTCCCGGATAATCCGCTATGAACAAAGAATACGCAAAACGATCGATAATCGATTATTATACCATAAGTTACACAAATAATGACCCCGGTTAATGCAATTCACAAATAATCTTCAGAGGACATAATAAATACAGAAAGTAATTTAAAATGTCGATGTATTTGACGGATTATAACTCGTACATTTATATGTCTAACTATTTACAATACGTACATAAGTACATTTATTAATTTGACAGTAAAACGTAAGTTTTCAGAATATAAAATTGTGCTAGAATTAAGTATATTTTTTAAAGGGCTACGTTAGGAACCAAAGTGTTTCAAAGGTTAAAAATGAATAAAGTATTTAATTTAGAAGTAAGGGCAAAATCATTAAGAAAGAAATAATGTTCACCTATATTTGTTGTGCTTTAGAATTTTTGTTAAATGATAAAATATATTTTTGTGACAGGTTAAATTTTGTAAAAGTGTTTAATCTGTGCTAAGTATACATTGATACATATAAATAAAAAACAGTGTTTTTTACTAACTTGCAACTTGAGTTAACATTTATTGATAAACAATTTTCGTATACAATCCTAAACCAGGTCATTAAGCTGGGGTGCCTTTAAAGAATGATTCCCCGGGAAACAAAACCTAAAGGGTTAAATCTATGTGAGATTAGGTTTATTAAAATAAAGTCCAATGACTGGCTCTCTGGTAGATTTTGGCAAGCGTTAGCACAGGATTGACTTCGGTCAAAGATGCTTATCAAATTTAACCGGTGTATGCCGAAGTGAGTGCTGCGGGGATGTACGTGCGTACGCGGTAGGGTGAGGGTGGTGCGTGGCTGTCACAGCGCGCGCGCGCGCGCTCTCACAAACACACACACACATATAATTTATTATTTTTTTAATAAATAAAAAAGTCAATAATTAATAAAACTCCTAGTGAAAAAAGGTTAGACAATTATTTATTACAATTTAGAAATACAAACAATATGATGCAGGATTGTACTGAGAAAATAAATGTACTAATTTTTAAGAATATTTACAACAAGTTTATCTTTTAATTCTTAAGTTATTATGTAAAATAAAAGCATCACATTCTGCTGACGACATCAATCACTATAAGAATATTTGAGTTTTAACACTTTTCCTTGAGAATAGTAGAAATCGCGTTATTTGTGTACGACTGAGAACCATAAAAGCAGCCCTTAATTTCTGACGTCATATCATCGCTCAAAGATCCAGTACGATTGAGGAAAACCGTCATTTCTGTAGCAATCTCGGTGTAATTACCGGAATAAGTTTCCAAAGTGTTGATGACGCAAGTTGCTGCACTGAAAAATGAATAATGCAGACACGTTTTAGTAGACGCTATAATTTGGAGAGTCAATTTCCCAATTTTCTCTCCGAAAAGGAACAAATCATAGCCCAATGTTAGTGAATTTGCTATTGATTTTGTGATATTTATACAACTATCAAATTGGTTTGACGCCGCCAGTTTTACATCTTTTAAAGCTAACTCGGTTCCAGGCTCACAATTGCGGTTCTTCAGACTATTCATGGCAGTAAAGATAGAATCATCGACAAATTTGTTTAGTTCCTTACGAGAACCGTCCACCAGAGTTCGATGAGTGTCTTCTAATCCATCAGCTTGGTTTTGAATCGTAATTTTGGCGTTCTGTAAGTCTGTAACAAAGTTCTGGACAATCTGCTCAACCATTTTACTGTCTGCATTTGTCTGGAACAAGAAAAAATGCCAACATTAAATTACAAACTGTCGGCATCAAATTAACATAAGAGCTTAGATCTATATAAATATCGGCTATGAAAGTCATCCTTTAAGGTACAGTGGTGACTAGATTAGTCATAAGAGTTGTATAAGAACTAATCAACTACAATACTGTAGTTTATAATTCGACTGAAATATCAGTATCTTATAAGAAATTTTTAAAACTGAATTAAATTATAATTGATAATGTATTAAACCAGTTGCCCATTAATATTTGATAGTGTAATGTTACCATGTGTGTAACATTTTTCAAAATATTTTTGAAACGCTTATGTTTTCATAACAGGTTAATATTTTTGACATAGATTATTGAAATGAAAAAGTTTTAGCGACGCTTAGAAAAACTTATTGAACGGACATAAACATACAATTTTGAGTCAGTATAACTTCCTTCAGGGTAATATTTGTGGTTAGATGTTTTTGCGTATCATTTATTATTTAACCACAGTAAGATATTCCAAATAATTACTTATTACACTTTTGCTATTACTTGCGACCAGACTTTTTTTTAACTAAAGTTGTTGAGTTGTTAACTTACACTTGGAGGAAACGTTTTCGTCCCACCAAACGTTTCCTTCAAGTGTAAGTTAACAATTTAACAACTTTAGTTAACAAAACGTCTGGTCGCAAGTAATAGCAAAAGTGTAATAAGTAGTTTACAACCAGCTCGTCATGAACAGCAACAAGATTTCGATAACAAATTATCAGTAAGGATAAATCTAACTAAAATGTTTAGGCAGGAACAAACAAGGTGTATAATGCTGATCTTGCTGAAGTATTTAAATATTGTCAGTCTTGAGAAAATAGCGGCATACTTGAAGTGGCCCTACCCTCTCCTAGGGGAATAGATAGATGCTATAGGCATTGGTGTTATAGCACTGGCCAGATTTGCAAACCCATAAGAAGTTTTAAGTTATTTATAAGAGCATTTTTGAAGTGAAAACGCCCATAGCGACGCCTACAGAAACTTACAGAACATAAACATACATTTCGTGTCAGTATAGGCTTAATTTCCGTCAATTAGCTCTGAATCACCTTAAAGTGAATTAAATGATAACATATGATTTCATGTATCAGCTGATTTTTTGTTACAGGTTATGTTGTAAAACAGCTGTTTTAACACATAGGTTATGTTAAATTATTTATTGAACATTGTTAAGAAATAGGACATTATTATATAGTTTTGATATATATATATTATACATTTAAATTTTGATAAATCTCAATACAAAAAATGCAATGTAATAAAATGATAAGTTATGTATTTGTAATCCAATTTTTAAAATGAAAACATCCTTAGGCGATTCTGAAATGTTTAGGTAATTTCTCTTTACGCACAATACAATTTTTTTATTCAATTCAAAATGTCTGTAGACGTGTCTATAAAAGTTGTCACTTCTATCGGCAAAACTCCGAGTGTCATAACCTAATGTTTATATTACAGAGCATTATTTGTAAAATATAACCGTGCGCTCTAAAATAAATAGTTCTGAAACAGTTGTAAGATTTTATTTGACTTAATTTTATTTACTTAGTTTTACAAACACATACAATTACAAAAAGAAGCTAAATCGGTTAGACTCGGGTATAAACATGTTCTGTATGAACTCCGTTCAATTTGAGGCAACACTTGTACCGTTCTTGAAGGTTTTGCATAATATTGGTGGAGAGGCGTTGTTTCATGGTCGTTATACACGTTTTGTTTCGATGGTGGTTGATGGGTCATCACGGAAATCTTGTCTTTCATCACTTACCAGACGTAGCCGTCAGGCGGTGTAAGATCGGAGGAATGAGCTGGGTAAGGAAAGTTTGTTCTAAGGGAGATGAGGTGGTTGCCAAAAGTTTCTTAAAGAAAAGCATTGTTGTAAAAGGCAGTGTGGCTGGTTGCGCCATCTTGCTGGAATTATTGTGAATGAAAAGGCAGATGCGGGCAAAACGAAACCTCCTGAGGTCTCCTACAAAACGATCATGAATGACCCTATATCGGTCCCAGTTTACAGTAAGAAGATTTTCGTTACTGTCCTCAACATAGTATCCCTCCCCCTGACAGATGACCAAATGGTTATAAGCCTACTATGCTGTGCCCTCTGAACACCACTGTCAACGTTCAAAACAAAGAAAACGTGTTGGCTGCTTGATAATGAAACCACTAAGGCGGACGTTACATTCATCCGAAAACCATGTAACACTCAGAAACACAGGTTTTCCATGGCACATTGCTAACATCGAAGCGCAAAACGGAACTCGGCTGTTTTGTTTATACAGTTCAAAGTTTGCACAGTTTGTATCCTAATGTTTTGGACATTCTTCTCATCGACGTATTCTTCAAATTAATGTTCAAAGCCCATCGGTTTAGGTTTTTTTTTGAGACTAATTTTTGCTGCAAGACCCTTCCTTATTTTTCATTTGTACAGACAGCAGTTGGTCGACCTGAAAAGACCTTCCACTGTATCAAAACACTGCCTGATCTTCGACATTTTTCAACAACGCTAATAATCTAGGCATTTTTTTGGGGGAAATAATTTCTGAAAACGTAATTTAGTGTGCGATAAACGAGGTACTGATTTATCGAATTTCAAATGATTTAAAATAATGCTCTACCGTAAAGGTTTCTTTGCAGTAGTTGGCACCATGTCAGGGAAGGGATATGCATATCTTTATGACCTCTATAGAGTGTAGTTATCTCCAAGGGCCCATAAAGGGTGTAGAATTTTCTATACACCCGTAACGTCACACCCCTTATATCCTGTTCCTTGCGGGAGTGTAGGTCTCACCTTAATACTACATTTCCTTTCTTAGCTTAACTAGGCAATTACTCGTTAATCATATTAAAACTACAAAAAATAATAAAATAAAAATAACTAGAATGAGGCATGGATCAGGATTTAAAATAGTCACAGAGTATCTAATAAAATTCATTGGATGTTATAAATGTATCGTTCATTGGCACAATACTGATAAACATGTATTTCTGACAGGAGGTAAGGAAATACCAGTAGGTACAAAGTTTATGTATTGTGTTAATCGTAAATTGCTTGATAAGAAAATATTTCTCTTTTATTTTCCAACTGAACGAATTCTACTTTCAGAATAAAAACGTGCTTCATGTTAGTATTGGGTCGTGCATAGATTCACGAAATAACTTACATAACTGTTTTAACCATTTATAGCTAACATTAAATTATTCAATCTTAGGAAGTATCTGCATACGATCACTATTTATTTGGAACAAGCTACAGTTAAATAATAATAAATCATACTAAAACCCTCTAACCATACATATTTGTATTAATAATTTATCTTGATCATTTCGGTTACCAAGCAACCATCCTCAGAGGAATAACGAACAAAACTGATAAACTTTACAACTTCGTAGTTTTGTTATTATAGTTTTCTTATAATCTATCAAACTACTTAGCCACACTCCTAATTTAGGCTAAGTTGAAGTAAAAATATTCGATGTTAGAGAATTTTGAGTGTTATTTATTAGCTGCATATAATGTTTAGAAAGCTGTTATATATTTTGTTGATTACGACCAGTTGTAGAGAATATAAAATGTTTGACAAGTTAATCAGTTTCCAAACATTGGTTTACGTTTCGACTTCGAATTGGAGACCTCATCAGGAGAAGTGTTCTCCTAACTTATTGCAAATGCAGAAGGTGAAGAAATTTCTCAATGAATTTATCATTATTTATCCTATAATTTTAAAACATTTGTTGGACAATATTTCTTTATTTTCTTTTTCGTATTTAATTTTGAAAATGCTAAATCAGATTTGACTTAGCTGTGGTCTCATAAAATTTTTTTCTTGTTTTGTTACTGAAAAATACTGTTATTTTTCTAAAGGTATACAAATATATTTGGAAATTAGTGTTAAAAAAATCACCTAAATATTATAGAGGGTAACGGAAAACACTTACAGTTGTGTGAACAATTGAGTGGCGATAATGGTGAAAAGAAAATGAATATGAAATTTCATCCCATGCTTTTCTATTTTCTCAGAAAAAAATTGAAACACATCTGAAAAACTTTAAATTATTCCTTTCTTCGTAAACACATATTTAATTAGTATTACGTGTGTTATTTTTTACGTTTAGGTGTTCATTTTCCTTTAATATCGTTAAATATCATAATAGCGTTTTTTAGTTTTTAATAAGAAAAACATGTGTTTAAAAATATGTTTAAAGTCTTTTAATAAGAGATCTTTTAAACTTTAATCAAGATTTTTGTTAAATTAAATATTATAAAAATTCATTTACACCAGATTCAGGTATTATCCTTGAGAAACAAATCCAAGATTTATAATTTGTTTACTAAGAAATAAAAGTAATTAAGAAAAGAAAATATTTTATTTAATGTAATTTACTGAAGAAAATTAATCTAGGCTTAATTCTTCCATTTAAAATTGCTGAAAACTCCTCAATCTAGGAAGCATTGGTTTAAAAAGAGACGTTTAATGCACGTTATAAGTTTAATTAAAACATTCCAGCAATTGTTGCATGTTAATATACATATTATGTTTCTGGATGGCAAAATGTTATTCGTTTAAAGAAAATACCAGATTAAGAGAATAATAAAAATAAAAACACACAAAAACCCACAAAAAACTTCTATTTTTACGTTTTCACTGCTTTTTTACAACCAATACATAAAAATATTTATTTAATTATTATTATTTTTACTGTACAAAGTAAAGCACCAACAATAATCGATAACACAAGACATTCGTTTTTAATAAATCGAGACTGAATAAGTTGGTTTTGTGGACACTGATTGAGGATATTCGGTTAATGATTTGCTTGTGCTATTCCATCATCACGTCCTTGGTTTCGGGGTCATACACATAGGATGGACGGGACAATGTGAAGATTTTCAGCACATTGGTAAACTGTATAAAACTAGGCTACGAGTCTCGGTTTATTAAACAAGAGAGACCTGAGATTTTTCTTACGTGGTACAAGTTAGTCTACAATTTAATAAACAGATAAATCTAACAAATGTCAGTAACTGTAAATCTGTGAAGAAGCTAAATGAATGTATACTTTATTCTAGATCCTTCAGTATACACGTGGATCCATTCTGTTTGTGGGTAGAGAGTGTTATTTGCTTCGAACGCTTTATCCTTTAGTTCCTGATAAGTTCTAAGGTTCTTGAACACTTTACTAGAAGCGATTACATTTTTAGTTAATTTTACCTGTCTCCTTGCAATTTACGTTTCTTATGATGGCTAATGTGATCATCCAGGTTTTATTTGGAGGCAATCCAAGGAGTTTATACTGAATCAGCACTAGTTTCTCCCTTTCTAGGGTTCACTGCGTTGAGTTGCGAAGAGTAGTAAGTTTTCACGCATAACTCTTACTGTACACAGATCCTTACCTATTCCAACCATCGAGGCTTTGTTGATATAGTCATGGCGCTGTATAAGTTAAACCAAAACAAAAGAAATGCTGTTTTTCTTCAGTGGGGAAAGTAAATGGGTGGTTAAAGTTCAATATTCCAGTATGCTTAAGTAACTTTAGGCTAATGGAAAATTATGGATAAATCCCCCATTCAAATTTCCAAAAGAGGACCTCCTTAAATACCTTCACGAATGTGAGAATGTTGTGGTGGAAAGTACGTAAATTTGGGTAAGAGAGAAACCAGATTAAAAAAAAATTAAACGAAGAAATCATGCATTGTAATGGAAGTAAACGTGTCTTTCTAATATAAAACACACACACACACACACATACACACATACATACGTACACACACACACACACACACACACACACATGTACATATGAATTGCTACAACGTAGCTATGGTATTCTAGAACATATAATTTTACTTTGATAATATATTTTCGCCCTAAATTATTTCCATCTTCCAAACAAGGCACTTGACAGCTTTCGCTAGCGTATTATTCATTTCCCCTTACGTTCGCCGGGATGTAACTGATAAAACTATCAATGATCCCTCGATAGAGTCAACGCCCAGTATACAAATGCAGCCCTGTATACGTTGGTCCATGATCGATCCTGGATACCCGAACCATGAAATTCATGCGCCTTGGCAAATCATATTCGTTATACATAATCCCTTCCTTCAGGTTAACCGAATTTCAACCTGAATTATTATTATTTGTCCTTCTGGTATAGTATGCATCAGAAAACAAAGAATATTTTGCTTAAACTTTAAGCAGAGTATGGCTATGTTCGTGAATTTTGTTATTTATGCTGACTGGAAAAACATTTACATTTGTACTAAACGCATTGACAACCCCACGAACTTATAATTAAGGTAAATGTTTGAAAAAGGACTCACTGTCGAAGATCGCTTAGGGCTATCAAAGAAGGTTATATCTCAGTACGGTGTTCATGACATTACTTGAATTATAAATTAACAAATATTCAATATATTTTATTCAAACATAAAATGTGCTGTATATTCTACTTACTTTTTAAAATTTTATCAAAGTTGGCAAAACAAGATTTATAACATTATTTGTTTTAAACTAATATTTTTTGAGAAAAAAATATAAAGTTTTTAATAAATTCTAAAAGTGAACAAGACTTACCTTATAAGAGAATAAGAACAGAAAAAGAAGGAACCCTAAACGAGCCATCTTTTGAACTAATTATTATTATTTTTTTCAGAAATAATTATTTTGAATGCCAACACTAACCTAAAAGACCATAATGTGACTAAGAAAAATGTGAATTTAGTCCTTGGTGAAAGGCAAAATCCACTCGAGTTTTATCTATGCATAACAGTGATTATTTTTATATTAGATAATGAAGTCATATTGAAAATATTTCTTTTCGTAATCCAAGCTCAGTTATATGTAAGGACGTGATATGTGATTAAAAGTGAGAAAATACAACTTGTGTAAAATAATTTATTAGATTGAACTGGTGTAAAATAATTTAGTGAAATAGTAAACATACACTTATTATAGATTTTACTGATTTCTTTTTCTATTGTCTTTCCATATATATCAAATTCGATACAAAATTATTGTATTCAGGCCCAATACTTAAGTGTACATCTCGGTTTTCGTAGCCATAGCAACAGAAGCTACAATAAAAGATGCAGTTTTGATTATATCAAAGCTTTTGTGTAACGAAGAGGCTGATAGTTGTACGTAAAGTACTACACAATTCTAATTAATGGCTTCAAAGACATTTAAATATGAGCAAAGAAGGGGAAATGTAACTTGATTCAACTTATTTACCATTTCACAACGTTTCATGTATATTTAATGTGATTATTTCCTACCGTTAATTAAAACGTTTTTTTAATACAAATCAGCAGCCTTCAGTGAGAGATAGCGCTCTTGTTCTGAAGGTATTGAAAAAAAATAAAATAACGTGTTTGTATTTTGACTTTAAACTAAAATAGAAACAAATTATGGATCTTAATGCTCACTCTTAATCAGTATATTTTGGGTCAGTAATGATTTTAAATATGAGGTAATCGTTTAAAACAGCGTTTCTTAAACTGAAGAGGACGCTCCTTCTGGGAACTTGAAAAAACGTGGGTGTATTTCAATTAAATTGTATTTAAATTTAGATTGAAAAACAAAAAAGAGCACATTAGGGTTATTAACAAAAATTTATAAACCCTTGTTACAAACACTTACATAACCTTTACGTACAATTTAGAAAACACTATTAGCATCATCAGAAATTTACAGATTTGTAGCTAGAGTTTTGCTATTGATTATTAATTAAATTTAAATGTAAGTGTGATGTGTGTGTATATATATATATATATATATATATATGTGTGTGTGTGTGTGTGTGTGTGTGTGTGTGTGTGTGTGTTTGTGTGTGTGTGTGTACGTGTGTGTATGTGTGTGTGTGTGTGTGTGTGTGTGTGTGTGTGTGTGTGTGTGTGTGTGTGTGTGTGTGTGTGTGTGTGTGTGTGTGTGTGTGTGTGTGTGAACGTGTGTGTGTGTGTGTGTGTGTGTGTGTGAGTGTGTGTGTGTGTGTACGTGTGTGTGTATACGTGTGCGTGGGTGTGTGTGTGTGTGTACGTGTATGTGTGTGTGTGTACGTGTATGTGTGTGTGTGTGTGAACGTGTGTGTGTACATGTGTGTGTATACGTGTGCGTGGGTGTGTGTGTGTGAGTGTGTGTGTGTGTGTGTGTGTGTGTACGTGTGTGTGTATACGTGTGCGTGGGTGTGTGTGTGTGTGTGAGTGTGTGTGTACGTGTGTGTGTATACGTGTGCGTGGGTGTGTGTGTGTGTGTGTGTGTGTGTACGTGTATGTGTGTGTGTGTACGTGTATGTGTGTGTGTGTGTGTGTGAACGTGTGTGTGTGTGTGTGTGTGTGTGTGTGTGTGACGTGTGTGTGTGTGTGACGTGTGTGTGTGTGTGTATGTGTATATTTGTGTGTGTATTATATTATTTTAAAAAAAGTATGTGTGTGTGATCCTAAAATTTTCCAATTACATATCATAAAAGGAAGACATAATAAACTCAACTGTCTTGTCCTATTCTCTTGATGACGTCATTGATGCCTTTCATCATTGATTGTGTAGCTACTGTATCATCTTCTGAACCCTTCCAAGAGAGTTCTATTCTAGTTACTTTTGTCTATATGCATATCATCATCTTTGCTTATTGCTGTCAATAGGCTAATACCTTTATGGCGTACGGTAGTATTTTTTCGCGCTATGTGAAAATAAAATGTTTTAATTTTTACACTCAGGAAATTTTTAAAATGTTAAACTTAAAACTTATTTTGTTAACGAGGTTAATTTGAAAGAAAATAATTCATTAAGATGTGCTACCTTAGTGCCATACAATGAAGAAGATGGGTTAGACAATAGAAGATGATTGTTTCAATTCGACGAATATAGACCTAAAAATTTATCACATTTTAGGTATTAATATTTTTAAACACTAATAAGCAGCAATATTTTAAGGAATTTATTAATATAATAGCACATTAAACATTCAGAATAGGTTCAAATAACATTTTCATAAAGTAAATGCAAGATACGTTGTTAAACTACACAATAAATCACACGTAGATCCTTCGTGCCTGTGAGGCACAACGAAGGTAGTAATGTGACAAATTGCGCGACGGTAGTTAAAGGTGAAATTGTAAATATTAAAATATACAAGTTATATATATTTAAAACTATATTTTTACAAACTATTAAATTGGCACATGTTTAAATTGGCTGTTAATTAATAACTAATTAAAGACTTTTAAAAACACGTTTAGGCCTATAAATCTTTACAATGCTTTTTAAAATTTCACTGAATGTGTTTAGGTATTTAATAATTAAAGAACTTTATTGAGAGGAAAAACTCCAAATTCTTAATAAATCTTACTCTTTTACGTTAGATAGTAGTTTTATTATAAAAAATGATGAGTTGTACAGCTTTGAAATAAAACCAAAATTACATATACATATTTAGCAAAGATGTTTACTAATAAATGCGTAATTCTAATATTAAATGACAATATGTAGTTTTGTTTTCTTACTTAAATTGTAAATATTAAATTACAAAATTTATTTATTTTTAAAACGATATTTTTACGAAATATTAAATTGACACTTGTTTAAATTGGCCGTAAAATAGTACTAATTAAAGAGTTTAAAAACCTGTTTAAGCCTATAAATGTTTAGAATACTATTTAAAATTTCATTGAAAGTGTTTAAGTATTTAATAAATAAAGAGCTTTACTGAGAGGAAAAATAGTAAATTGTTGATAAATCTTACTCTTTTGTGTTACATAATAGTTGTATTAAAAAAAATGTTGAGTTTTTACAACTTTCAAATAAAACCAAAATTACATATACAATTTTAGCAGACATCTTTACCTATATACATCCAATACAAAAGATCATTATATTGTTTTGTTTTCCTATTTAAATCGTAAATATTGAAATATAAAAATTATTTATATTTAAAACAATATTCTTATGAACTATTAAAATGAATAAATAAATAAATGAAAGAGGGTTAGGTAAGCAATAGATAAATTAAACAAAGTATTTACTATAAATTGGTAATCACAACAGGAAGATGTAAAAGTTTTAATAATGAAATAAATGAATAATGTTTATAAATATACAAACACAATGTTTTTATTTATCAAACATAAAAACATTACAACATTCTATTGATGATATCAATTACTAATGCAAATATATCAGTTTGAACACTTTTGTTTAAGTACAGTAGAAAGCGAAGTAGTTGCATACGATTGGGAACCAAAAAGGCAAATCTTAAATTCGGAGATAACGTCATCGCTTAAAGACGCAGTACGGTTTAAGAAAACCGTCATATTCGTAGCAATCTCGGTGTAATTACGGGAAAACGACTCCAATGTGGTGACGATGCAATCTGCTGCTTCGAAAAACGAATACTGAAGACATTTTTTAGTAGAACTCACAATATCGAGAGCAAGTTTCCCAATTTGTTCTGTGAATAGAAACAAATCGTAGCCCAAAGTTTGTGCGTCAGCTACTGATTTCGTGAGGTTTATGCAAGCCTCGAAGTTGATGAAAACGTTATTCAAAAGCTTTACATCTTTCAAAGCTAAATCGGTATCGGGCTCACAATCTCGATTCTTCAGACCGTTTATGGTGTTAAAGATCGATTTGTCGACAAATTCGTTTAATTCTTTATGAGAACTTTCCTTTTGAGTTTGTAGAGTCTCTTTTAACATGTCAGCTTGTTTTTGAATCGTAATTTTGGTGTTCTGTAAATCTGTAACGAAATTCTGAACAATCTGCTCTCCCAGTTTAGTATTTGCGGAAGTCTGAAAAAAATAAAATAAATACAAATAAAACATTAAATTACAAAGTGTTTGTTTGAAATGAACATATCATAACATAAACGTCGGCTAAAAAGCAAGTCTGTACGTGTAAGGTTGGGACATCGAAAAGCGATATAACGAAATATCGATTTATATGATTAGGATTGGATATTGTCATACACGATATATCGGAAACACCGATATATCGAGGCGATATGTTTACAGTTGAAATATAAAGAATCTACAAATTGTTTTTGGCTATTCGTTGACGTTTAAACGATTTAAAAATCACGGGCTACAAAGCGGTTTAATTTCTGAAATTTTGATCATTTAAACATTTAGTATCGATAAGTTTAACATGGACTTCTATATGTATAATAAACTTGTTACACTTTTGCTATTACTTGCGACCAGACCTTTTGTTAACTAAAGTTGTTAAATTGTTAATTTACACTTGGAGGAAACGTATTCGTTTTTGGCAAAAGATCTGCCTGTTTCTCCAATATAAAACTTATTGCAGTTGTTGCATTTTAGTTTGTATACTCCTGGGTTATTTTATGTGTATTATATGTGTATGTTACGTCGAAGATATAAAGAACACAAAAGCGCACTGTACACTACTATTGTATCCACCTTCGCAAATCACCTCATAAACACTAAGCACTTATGCAAAAGTATGTAAAATAACATGAGAATCCTCCACACATGCAACATAGGCCATAAATTACACACACTAGAACAGTATGAAATATACAGACATAGCTACACACATAAAAATGACATCTTAAATGAACAAACACGGCACAGATCACACATACTCTTCGATCACATCCTTTCTAACTTTCAAAATAAGGGTACCGAGGTAGCACAACTGCAGCATTCCTAGCGGCAAAAATACGAGGCTGAAGAAGTCGTAAGACGAAAACGTTTCGTCCAAGTGTAAGTTAACAATTTAACAACTTTTAGTTAACAAAAAGGTCTGGTCGCAAGTAATAGCAAAGTGTAACAAGAAATTTACAGCCAGCTCGTCATGAACAGCAACAAGATTTCGAGTATAATAAACTTAAATACAAATGAAGGTGCCAACATAAGTATTAAATAGAGCATAATCGCCTGTTATTAACAGTTGCTATTCTTATAAAATATGTTGAAAATATAATAAATTAAGTAGAGCAAGAAGAAAATTTTGAGTAAAATAATTTTTATTTTGTAAATAAAACAAAAACCTTATATCTGTAATGTAAATTTTAATTTTTAAGTCCCTAACATATATTTTTACACAATTAAGAGCATAATAAATCAATTTGTCTTCATTTGGTTACTGATTTTAATTTCCTTACTAACACTAAATTTACCTTTAGAGTAAATGGGAAATTTTATTCCATATGCTATGGCATATTGCACGGTCAAACGACTCTTTATCCTTTGGCATAAGGATATCCTAGCCCCCAGGGTTCCTACATGATGTCGTGGGTTTTTTCCTGGCAGGAATTCTATCTTTCCAGGTTTTTTCATCCCGCTCTTACCCTATTGTTTCATTTCACTATCTCCTGATACTCCATGGAAAGAGCCTATGGTCTTTGTACATGAGCAATCTATCCCGATTCCTTCACGCGCGATAGAGATACTAACCGCATCATGTGAGACAGAAGCAGCTCTCTAGAGGATGGTAGTGACGAGGGCCGGACGAGTTCTAGGATCAAAATCCGACTTTCCAATGGGCAAAAAAACAATGACTCAACTATAATAGTGGGTTACATTCATGGTATGTTGTAGAATTCGGGTGAATGTTTTCGCACAAAATGGCCATATCTACAAAGCTAGAATCGCGTTTTGTTGATGACGTAGGATGGGCAGTTAGTTAAAACATTTCGTTGCTGAGTAAGATGTACAGTTAATTAAAGCAGCTTAATCATTACCTGTAGAACAAGAAAAATGACTTGCTTATTTTGAAGAAAGACATGTCCTTGTCTTTCAAAGTCATCATCATTATTTGTACACAAATTGCCATAAATTGTGAAAAAATATATCTAAGCTATCTATTATGAAATCGTAAGAAAGGTGTTTGTGTTTGTCTTATTAATGCCTTATTTAATTTTGTGTTTCTTTTTTAATATTATTTTATATTAATAAACTGAAGGCATACTCAGAAACATACTTTATTTATTTGTCTAATTGATTTAACGGCAGGCATATCCTTTTTTTACAAATGGCACATTCTACTTTTAGTCACATAAGTAACGTTGTTGTATACTTTTTTTAGATTATGAGTAAATATTTACCTTGGCTCAAAACCTAAACTCAAACGTTATTCCATAGCTATTTATGTTATTGTTAACAATGAGAAAATTGTTTATAAATATATACGAGTACTATAGGTATTATCATTTAAATACGTCAATTGTAAATTTTTAACAATATTTTGTAACTATATTTCTTTACATGTCAAGGTATAAGCAACAGAACAGTTGGCATATGAAGATGTTTTCCAACAACAGTCAGATCAGTCAACCTGACAGAAATATGTCGTCAAGGGTTAAACAAGTAAGGAAAACTTCAATGAGCATGAAAACATTTTACACGTGATCAGAGCTTAGTCTGAAACTCAGAGTCGGAATGGTCGGATGTTAAGTTTTCTCTGTCTTGCTCTATGGAGGGAAAGTGTGACGACGGACTCAGAAACGGAAAAAAACAAAAGCCTTTAGAAGCGAGTTTCATGGATATAAATATAACTAAGCACTCGTGCACATGAGTAAACAGAAAGAACTGCTTAAAACCATCGAAAAGAGGAATTGCAATATTTACGTCATGCCTTGACAAGCGAGAGTTACTTCGACCCATAATAGAGGGGGAAATACAGGGTAAGGGGTCAGTGGGAACTCATGGTAGAGTGACCTGAGGAGATAGTTTGACAGCTCGTCTACATCAATCTTTTGCGATACAGTGACCACAAATACAATTGCTAACTGGATCGCCAAGCTTTTGCATAAGACGAAGTGAGAAGAAGATATTTGTGGATTAGGAAATGGGTGTCGGAAACGCTGGGGAAAAAAATCGGTTACTGAAGAAGACGGTGAAATATATCACGGTATCAGACCCAAAAAGAGCCGTGACTGTGATTTTAGAATCTATGACAGATGAAAGCTTTGATATTTCTTCTACTAAACACATTGAATATTCATTATAAAATGTATCAGAGAAACTTTATAAGATAGTATACAGATCCAGGTCTACCTGAAAGACGCTTTCCTCCAGAACAAACATTTGGACCTATTCATGACTCAGCATTTAGTCATGTTTCTTCTTAAAAGAGGAGAGAAATTCTGTACAGAAGTATGAGAAGACATCTTTTCTTGACTCTAATACCGTGACATATTTTTCTATTTTCCCGCCTTCTATAGTAACAGAATTCTTTTTCCAGAGTTTCTGAAATTCATTTCCTAATACACACATATCATGTCCTACCTAAGGTAGACGACCCAAATGGCAACTATAACTATGGGCACTGCAGCACGTATAGCTTGGGAAATAGATCATTATTTACGACGTATAGCACTTAATAACTCGCAATTCCCCGTTTCCATCTCATCGACTGTTCCATTCTGACTAACTAATTTGAACTCATTAAGTAAACACACACACACACACACACACACACACACACACACACACACACACACACACACACACACATACACAGACACACACACACACATACACACACATACACACACGCATACACACACACACACACACACACAAGCACACACACACACACACACACACACGCATACACACACACACACACACACACACACACACACACGCATACACACACACACACACACACACACACACACACACACACACACACACACACACACACACACACACACATACACACACACACACACACACACACAAATATATATATTTATTTATTTGTATTACATCAACAACCCCTATATTTTGGCTAAATCTACTTCTTATTACTTTCAATAAGTCTTAAAAAAATACGTAATTAATTTAGTCCATCCCTTATCCTACCTAGCTTTTCCACCGGGGGAGGGGGTTAACAAATAAACCTCCAAATGAACCCAATACAGAAAAGGAATATTACAAATATGAATATTTCGTACTGGGGCTCTCTTTTTTGGAACCTAAATAAAAGATTTTTAAAATCATATTCAAACCTATTCATGAATAACCTTAACCTTGATTTCCTTTAGCAATGACATTTAGCTAAATTTATTGAAATCAAGTTAATCGAATCACATCATAAAATCTGATTTTATTAGATGCTATATACTTTCTGAAGTAATGGGCCTATTCACCCAAAACACAAAAAGGTAAAAGCTTTCACTTAAAGGGCTACGCATTGTACACTTATATTCTTATATATATATATATATATATATATATATATATATATATATATATATATATATATATTCTTCATATTTAATGAAGTTATACTGAGAGTTTGACAGTACAGGATTTATAATAATGAGTTTCATAAAAACAATTCTCTGCTATCAATTTGATTGTAAATTTAAGTTTCACTTTTACAGAGAAAATATAACATTGTGAGGAAATCAAACTGTATTTTGGAAATATAAGCACTACTTACCTGGGTAGAAAGAAAAAATAAAATCAGAACAAACCCTATAGGTGTCATCTTTAGAACTGCTGCGTTGTCTTGGGAAATAACTATTAAGTGTAACAACACTAAACTTGCAATGTGATTGCGTTAAGTGTTTTGTACAGTCTTTATACGACAAAAGCCACTTGAGATTTATCTGTGTGAAACACAGATTACTGTTAAATTAGATAAAGACATCATTTAATAAACATATTTTTTTTTTGTATCGAAGAAGTACAGCAATGGCGTTAAAAACTGAATTCGTTAACGTTATGAAAAAACACGTCGTTGAATTAAATTAATGAAACAGAATGGGCGGAACGAGTAATAATGGTATTTTGGACTTTCTTTTTTTTAATTATTACGTTTTCCCGTTTCTTATCGTCTTCTGAGAAGTTTATAAGTGCTTTCAAACACAATGATGAAGTACTTATTTCGGTTTTGCGTCTATTTTTGTCGTTATGACAACGGAAGCTGCAACAGCTGATAGATTTCAAACTTTATCGAATTGAATATGACTGAGAGCGGATGTGTATGGAATAGGGATATTTCACAAACATATGCAATCTCAAGGACGTTCAGCTCAGTCCCAAAATAGCGGAAATGTGACGTCAAGATTTAATTAATTTATGGTTTTACAGTTTTCCATTCATTCGCTGTGTAAATTCTTTATCATTAAAGAAACATGTTTTCCTGCTTTAACACGAAATCAGTAGATTTAGTTAAGACATCCTCCATCTTTGTGAAACCTTGTTAAGAAAGATAAATGAAATTATTTATCATTAGATGAGAACGCAATAAAATGACACAAGTAGTTGTGTAATTATGGATTTTAAAGCCCATTATGTTGTCTGCCAGTATTTTCTTCAATTGCGCGGTCGAACTGGACCCACGGTCAAAACATCCTTAGGCGGATTACCGTCAACCCTCGAAGGGTAGGGGTTGAATTGGGCCCCTGATCAGTCGGGCAACATTTATAATTAGTTATGTGATCGGGAAACATTAGTTTTGTTAAGTGATCAGACATTCGTTTGTTATTTCAATGTACGGTAGAATTAAAAACTAAAATATAATTTAAGCAAACAAATACGATAAAACTTAAATAAAACCTAAAGATATATGAAATTCATTAAAATACTGTACTGTCATCTTTTAACTATTAATTAAACTTACGAATAATCCTACACAATAACGTAATGTGACCGATGTCTGTTTCAACGCAACATTTTATATCAAAATCCAGCGGCAGGATTTTGCTTCCTAATCACAATCGATTTTTAAATAGTAAGTAAAACAAATCACATTTTAGATGTTTGAATGTACTTAAAGCTAAGGTGGAAGCGAGCATTCCATTTTGTAGGTCATAATTTTAGAGGTATGAGCCCAATTAAACACTACCTTCGAAATGACCATGGGCCAAATTCAACCGTCTCTTTTACGACCCTAACAGACCGTGGGCCCAATTCGACATCACCCTCCTCATATGGTTTTATAACAAAGGTCCTTACACTGAGAGAGGGGGAAAAATAAGGGGCGACTGAGTGTTCCTAAAAAAAAAAAAAAATTATGATGTGGTATTTGGTTAGTGCCGACTTTTATAGCCACGTCAACAGAAATTTTTAGAAATTACCTAAACATTTATCAAAAGCGCTAAAGAACCTTATCATCACAAATATTGGATTAAAAAAACACATAACTTATTTTTATCGTTATATTGAACTATTTGTATTATGATTTATTAAAATTTATATATATAATACGTTTTCTTGTTTAAAATTGATATATATAATACGTTTTCTTGTTTAATAATTTAAAACAACATAGGTTATTCAAATACAAGAATATTTATTAATATATATCCAAAGCTTTTCGTTGGTAAACAGTACCAACATCATCAGGAATGAAAATTACAATAATCATTCCTGGTGATGTTGGTACTGTTTACCAACGAAAAGCTTTGGATATAAATTAATAAATATGAATTTGAATAACCTATGTTGTTTTAATATATATATATATATATATATATATATATATATATATATATATATATATATATATATATAAATTTATACACACACACACACAAAACTATTTAATAATTAAGAATGTTAAATATATGATGAATCATAATTGGTGTTAAAGGAGTTTTTTTACAACATAACGTATAACATAAAATCAGCTAACGTATGAAATTGCGAGGTGACATAACCTAACCTAACCTGATTGATAATATACCGAAGCGAATAGAATGTTTACGTCCATCCAATAAATTTCTGTAGGAGTCGCTGTAAAGGTTTTCAATAAAATAATACAGATTTAACAAAGAGTCGAGGAACACAAACAGAACACCAACTCAATATTTTACAATCACATAAAAGAAACAGGACACAAATACACAGACGTTTACCATAACCTAGAAATCCTACACATCAACAAAAAAGGACCACATCTCAACACATTAGAACAATATGAAATTTACAGACAAACAAAAACTAAAAATACAAACGTATTAAACGAACAAACACAATA
The DNA here is from genome assembly GCA_036971475.1 of Prosapia bicincta. Taxonomy (NCBI): domain Eukaryota; kingdom Metazoa; phylum Arthropoda; class Insecta; order Hemiptera; family Cercopidae; genus Prosapia; species Prosapia bicincta. Next base: position 4,611,662 of record JBAIZL010000006.1, on the reverse strand, counting down.
CAAATCACACACACTCTTTGATACTATCGAAAACCTACCTTTAAAACCGTCATTACTTGACCCAACACCTCGAAGCAGAAGACACTGATGAAGATCGGCACATAGTGATCGAAAACGTTCTGTCTCAGTAAGGTTTAACAAATTTACTAAATTTAAAGTTCAGATAGTCATAAATTATTCTTTAAGTGGTTAAACAAAAGTAAAGGTGTAATGCGGTGTGTCAAGAGGTAGACAGTGACTAAAAACTCTGTTTTATGGTTATCTAAAATAAAAACTACATAATTTATTTTAAATAAATATAAAATTGAAACTAAAGGTTTTATAACATCAAGCAAGAAGAACTTTGTAGAAAGTTTGTACAGGATTTATCGTTTAATTGGTATATTTTTGAGAGGATTTTGAAACACGAAACTTTCTGAACTTGAATCTACAAGGTTTTTTTTTTTTTTTTATTAACTTGGGAGCGGATTTGAATTGCCCGAAGCACTGCTACCTTAAGGTATATTGTACTTACCTCCCTGATCTAGTCAAATAACCCCTTCCCTCTTACCAGGTTTAGGAGTTTCCTGACTAGAGTTTTACCTTCAGCATCCACCAAAGCCGTTCCATCACCAAAGAGGTTGAAGCGCCTCTCAGCAAGTACTCCACATCTGTAAATAATGTGTGTGGCAGTCTCCTGTTCCTGCCCGCACAATCTGCACACTGGTTCATCCTTGTAGATACCCATTTTATGCAAATGTTTCCTTAGTCCACAGTGTCCCGTGAGTAGTCCTGTGGCTATCCTTAATTCCTGCCTAGACAGATAGATGAGACTCTTCTGCAGCCCCAAGGAAGGTCTCCTAAGGATTAGCTTACTGTGTCTCATCCCTTCGGCCCTGATCCAGTGCTCACAGTGTCTTTCAGCCATCCACCTTCGCACTGTCATCCTGACCATGGATTTGGAAATACCCACCGCAGGTTCCGGTCCAATCAGGAGAGTCGAGGACCCCTCCCTGGCCAGCGCATCTGCGGCTTCATTTCCAAGTATTCCCCTATGCCCTGGCACCCAACCAATCTTGACTTGATTGTGCCTTGCCAGAGCTTGTAGGTTAATTAGGCACTCCCTGACTATGGCCGAGGTGACCACGTGTCCGTTTGGTGCCTTAATTGCTGCCTGACTGTCGGAGAAAATAGCAATCCGGGCCCCATGTGTTTCCCTTCTCGCTATCTCTCCCAGACAGGCATTTATAGCATATACTTCGGCCTGAAAGACAGAGGTATGCCTCCCCAAGGAAAAAACTAGTTCTACCCTTGGGTTTTTACAATACACCCCCGCTCCAGTGCCGAAGTCCATCTTGGAGCCATCTGTGTACCAGATCTGAGCTCCCGATATTAATGTCCCTGACCATTCCATCACAGTTTGGTGGACCTGGTCAGGTGCAAACATTCGAGTAATGTGGTCGCTGCCCATTTCCAAGACGGGTTCTTTGACCACGCACTCGATACTCATATGTCCCGAGACATCTGGGAGGTTAGCCCAGTTGCTCGAGTTGCGCAATCTCCATGCCGCTAGCCTCGCCTCTCCCCTAAGGACAAGCTCAAGGGGAGGGAGGTTAAGCATTACTTCCATTGCTGCACCTGGTGTAGTTGACACCTCTCCCAGTGTGCACAGACAGGCCAATCTCTGGATAGAGCTCAGTTTAGCTCTTGTCTGTGCCTGGTTGGCCTTTGTCCACCACACCAGATCTACAAGGTTGGAATTACATTGCAATGCAAAGTATTACAGGTAACACAACTGTTTGGGAAAGCCATTTTTAAAGTTCGGAATCAAAGTTTACACGTTTTCTAAGAATAAACAACGACCTCGATGGTACAAAAAATCCTCCATTTTCCTTAAAAAATAAATTGAAAAAAAAAAAAAAACCTAATACCAGAGTGTTTGGTAACATTGAAAAATTATTCGGGAGGCTATTTCTTTTGTTAGTTTATAGGTCTTGGAGTATCAGTTGACAAATGATCCCTTTGATATAAATCTACGTGAACAAATATACATAATGATCATGTTCCAAAACAGGGAATCATCTAAAGTGTGATTATTAAGCAATTAAGTAATTCCAAATCATGAAGGTAAAAGATATTTAGTTGAGATATTTTCTTGCTTACCTACAACTTGTTTTGAAAGCTAAAAATATGTTAATACAATATTTAATAACATATTTCTGTGAAGATGGATTATCGTATCCTACATGAAAATAACATTTAATGAAACCTTAAACACACTCTCCATTGATATATTAACAAATATGCCTACTTTAAAGTAGTTAATGTGGTAATACTCTAGTAGATTTTATATCTAAATTGTAATTAATTATTCATGTAGAAAAAATGTATATGTACTACTAGTTGATCTATTGTCAGACATCTTAAGAAGTTAATTCATGTTAAACTTTGGGTTGTCAATAGACGTGACTGTTGGCTAAGAATGAATAATTTTTATTTTGATTTGGCTATGTGAGGTAGCATGGATTGGTTTAGATAAGGTAGGTTTACGGTGGGATTTTTTACGTGAGATAAGGTTTGATACATTCTCGAGTCAAGAGCTAGGAGTGAAATATTGCACTCTAGAAAGTGACGAACGTGTTTAATAGGTACAGTTCTGTTATCGATAGTATAATTAGTTTCTTTATGTTATTACGAAAAAGAGAGTTGTAGTGCATTTCTTGGAATATATTTTTAAGATAGAAAATGACGTAAACAATATAAAATTACTGTGTTGTTTATTTTGTGTATTTTGTTGTATGTAAGCGAAAAGCTAGTACTGTCTTAGCTCTTCATAAATATTTTGCAGTCGATGACAACAAAACAAATGTTGAATTTTTTTCTTACAAATATTTTACAGTTTATAACAATGACAAGCAAATTTTATCTCAATGACAACAATGTATCTCAACAATGACAAGCAATATACATAAATATTTTGGCGTCGTTTATTACGAAAGCATGTTAATTTTATTCAACTCCATCTTCAACTTGAGTTACTTGTTTACACTTATACAACTTGAAATAAATTAACACGTGATACTTGCTTCCAGTAGCACTTACTTTGTGTATAATGTGGACGGTCAATTAAGATCGCAACTCAATGAGATATCTCCCAAAACGGTCGTCCATATTAAAAAAAAAGTAAGTGCTACTATAGTAAAGTATAAATATCTGTTTACGTTTTTAATATGGTTGAAGCAAAGCATACCATTTACAAAGTAATTAACGCAGAAAACAAGAACAATAAGAGAGTGGCCCCTGAATTGCAAAATGGAATCAAATACTTTAGAGAAAATTGTTGTGTTTAGAGAATATAATTCTTAAAAAAACGTGCGTAACACAATCTTGCACAGTATTTCATTTTATTGAGAGAGTATAATGTGTTTTTGAGTTATTTAGCAATAAATTTATGACATAAATTATAAGAGCCAAATAAATAAAAAACAGCATTTGTCTAAAATAGATAGGTAGTGCAAGTTCGTTAGTTACGAAACATCCTCGTGCATATATATATTAATCAATACGACATGGGGCGCTTGCTTCTTGGAATAACTTCGAGTAATTATTCACTTCTTCCACATTAGCCTGGCGGGAAGCGGCCTCATTATGTACTGGTAAGAGTAACAAGTTACGTAATTAATATGTGAAGTAGATTGTAACGTATACATAGTACTTACATTGTGTTAACACATTATAAAATTATTTATTAGAAATATATGTTTATTTTAAGTTTAAGAAAATAATTTACTAACCATTGATAGCTTACAAAGTTATGAAACAACACAACTTTGTTTCTGTCAATTACTTTTTCTATAAAAATTGACGAGATAGACAAAAATTATTTAAAAACTTGGAGAAGGTAAAATGTAAATAAATTGTTCAATGTTAATGTGGAAAGTAAATTGTAAACGTAAAAACGAATTATGTCTTAACAAAAAAGGTTTTATGAAATATTTGTACAATAATTAATTATAAAGTTTGTCCTGAAAGTTTGTTTTTATATCCTTCTTCGAACTAACACCGAAATAAGCAACACAATAAAGTCACTTATGTTTGTATTAAACTAAAATAAAGTTTTATTGAGAAGTGTACACAGTTATAAGCATCATTTGAACTTAGCTTGTGAGGAAAGCCAATAATTAAATAATAACGAATACAAATCACAGTCAATAACTGAGGAATCGAGAAGCCAAATGACATAAGGGAAATTGTTATACGTTTAGAGTTTAGTCCAGCTTTAATCAGTTTAAGTAATGGATATTATTTGGCAAAGGGAAGAGTCTAAACCCATATTTTCTGAAAGTAGTAAGAATGTATTTTCTTCTATTTTCATTGAGGCTTCTCAATACTTCACTTTTAAAAATACCGTTTGAGTGAGAGTATACTCACTGACGATAACGGCTACGTATAAGAAAATATTTGCTTGTGAGTTTTGTTGAAGATTATTTAATTTTTAACTTTGAACTGTGATCGTGAGAAATAAATCAATAGTAATAAATATTCATCATTATAATAATTATTAACTTTTCAAAAGTGACAAATTTTTAAATGAAATCTGTGTATACCTATGTGTGTCTGTGTGTTTGTGTTAGTGTGTGTTTGTGGCATATGTGTGTGTTTGTGGGTTGTATGAGTGTATGTGTGTGTTTGTGTGTGTGTGTGTGTGTGTGTGTGTGTATGTGTTTGTTTGTATGTGTATGTGTGTGTGTGTGTGTTTGTTTGTATGTGTATGTGTGTGTGTGTGTGTGTATGTGCGTGCGTGTGAGCGCGCGCGTGTGTGTATGCGCGTGTGTTTGTTTGTGGGTTGTATAAGTGTATGGGTGTGGGTATGAGTGTATGTGTGTCTGTGTGTATGTGTTTGTATGTGTGTGTGTGTGTGTGTGTGTGTTTGTGAGTTGTGTGAGTGTATGGGTGTGGGTATGGGTGTGGGTATGGGTGTATGTGTGTCTGTGTGTATGTGTTTGTGTGTGTGTGTGTGTGTGTTTGGGTTTGTGTGTGTGTGTGTGGTAGTGCGCGCGTGTATGTTTGTTTGTATGTGTGTGTGAGTGTGTTAGTGTGTGTGTGGCATATGCGTGTGTTTGTTTGTGGGTTGTATGAGTGTATGGGTGTGGGTATGAGTGTATGTGTATATGAGTGTATCTGTTTGTTTGTATGTGTGTGTGATTGTGTGCGTGCGTGTGTGTGTTTGTGTGTGTGTGTATGCGCGCGCGCGCGCTTGTGTGTGTGTGTGTGTGTGTGTGTGTGTGTGTGTGTGAATGTGTGTGTGTGTGTGTGTGTGTGTGTGTGTGTGTGTGTGTGTGTGTGTTTGTTTGTGGGTTGTAAGAGTGTATGGGTGACAGTATGAGTGTATGTGTGTCTGTGTGTATGTGTTTGTGTGTGTTAGTGCGCGCGTGTATATTTGTGTGTGTGTGTGTGTGTGTGTGTGTGTGTGTGTGTGTGTGAGTGCTCGCTTGCGCGCGTGTGTGTTGTGTTAGTTATAAAATTTACATATTTTATTTTCAAGAGAAAAGAGTGATGATAAACTACGAGAATACAGTAAAAAACATTTAAAGATGACTTTAAAAAGAAACAGCTGCTCCCTTCAGAAGTAACTGACGCAAGCATTTCTTTCTGTTTAAAACGATACTCATGTCGTAAATTTCGTCAGATATGAATTCTGTCAAACACGTTTCTGTCAGAGGCAATATTGTTCTAAATATATTTTGAGGAAGTTAAATACTCGACAGTTGTAATCAGGAAGTTGTTTTCGAAACTGGGTGATCTTAAATTTAAACTCAGCGAGAACACTACTTGATTGAAACGTGTTAGAGGTTAGAATAGAATATTAAGATAATTCTACTGAATTCAACACATGTTGGGAATCTGGAAAACAAGAACAGAGTAAGGTCTGACAAAATGCGAAATTAGACATCATTTACTGGAAATCTTCAACTATTAACGGTTTGTAATTACTTTCACAATAATGTTTTGAGCAAATATAGAAGTTAATCACTTAAACAATAGTTTATGACTATCCGAACTTTGAATTTAGTAAATTTGTTAAAACATAAGTCTCAGTAAGTCTTAACAAATTTACTAAATTCAAAGTTTGGATAGTCATAAACTATTGTTTAAGTGATTAATAAGATTCACCGAACGTAATGAACTATAAAATTTAAGAAATATAGAAGTGATAAAAACGTAATTGTGTGTGAACTTCAAGAGGCTTGATAAAGTGGCCTTAACCCAGTTTCTTACAATAGACTGATTGTTGCATAAAACGGAACCACAATAAATCCAACACCCTAACTTTTAATCCTAATTACGGGGGTTCAAGTGAAGTTTGAAATTTTTTACTGGATTTAGAAAATATTTTAAATTACCTTGTTTTAAATATCATATTTATAAAACTCAACAAAACTGAGCTTTGAAAAAGAGCAGTAGATAGCGTTGAAGGATCAGTCATTTTTACTAGTCATTCAATACTAGATTCAGTCATTGACCCAGTGACTAAGTTTCGTCTTAGTTAAACATTTAAATAACATCAGCGCTCTAATGATTGGATAGTATTTCTTACAAGGAACTGAAAACATTGGAATTCAAACGTGGTGTCAGTATTTAGCTTATCTTCTTTCACTTACAACAAATAATTTATAAAAACTATTGAGGAACAACAGATGGTAACAAGATTATTAAAAAGTCTGAAGAAGGAATGAAGGAACCAAAACAGTATTAGAAAAGGAAACTCATTAAGATTCGAAATAGGAAATTAAATTGAAGATAAACGAAAATGACGAATGTACTGTAGGAAGCTCAAAACCGTTAACTATACGAACAATGGCATAATGAAAAAGAAAATGGAAGGTTTCTATAGAAGATTAAAATTTACGCTACATCACGAAATATCCACTAAAACAATAGTAATTGTAGAATAAACTAATTAATATAAATTAGTGATATAAATATTTTGGTTATATAAATGTTAATGTAATATACATTTATTAGTAATATAAATGTTAATGTTCAAGCATAAGACTTGATTGTGCAGGAAATGTGGAGGTAGTTTAACAGATCAAAAATGTACCAGAGTACCATAAAGTAATAACACCATATTAATAAATAAGTTTTTTAAAATAATAACCAAAGAGATAGTTTGTTTGGTTATGGCATATCCAAGCTCAAATAGATCGAATACGTAGCGTGTGTAGCAAACTGAGGTGAACGTTCTGACAGGAATAAGAAACTGAACTTTAAAGAACAGAATTACAAGGTTAGATGTATATACTAGGACGACGATGTACTAGACTAATCGACGAGAATGAACAGAACAACCAACGAAAGAAGAAAACATTAAAAATAGAAATTTATATAAAAATAGAAACAGAATTTATAAGGATTCCCAGGCAAAAGAAGTTCATTTTGACGATTGACAAAAATGATAGAGGAACACTTAAAAGGAACAGGAAACAGGAGGTAAAAATATAAAGTGAAAGATGAAAAAAGTTACTGAATTTTCCATTCCTTCTATTCACTCATATTCTTATTACATATATATATCTTCTTCAAATTTTCAACTGTTAGTAAAATATTTTTTATTTATCCACTCAGGTTCAAAACTCAAATACATTTTTTAAAAATTTGTATTGGATGACACAATATTAATAGAGTTTTTTAAAGTATCAATTCATTAATTAAATTACATTAATTAATATTAATTTTATATGGGAGAAAAACGTTTCCCAAAAGGAGCAGGGTATGCAGTATAGTTATTTCATCTCATTTGGCATAAAATAAGTAACAACATGATTTCATAAAACAGCTGATTTTATGTTATAGGTTATGTGGTAGTATAGCTGGTTTAAATCGTTGGTTATTAATCACTTGTACATGAAGACACTGATGAAGATCGCCACGGAGCGATTTAAAACGTTCTGTCTCACTGCGTTTTTATAATTATAAAGTTCGGGTAGTCATAAATTAATGTAAAAGTGATTAATAACACTGCACAACAAAAAAATATTTTTTGAATGTTTCCTACACTAAGTTAGTCAATTTCTACTAATTTTGGGGTGATAAAAACGAAAATAACAATGAAAAAATTTTATTAGCTTTGGTTTTTGAGATACACAGTACTTAATCTTAAAGAGTAGTTATACTATACGTGAAAAGTGAAAGTACATAAAACAATATTGTTATGTTTCTTTTACAATATTTCAAGTACAAAATTGATTAAAAAAACATTATTCTTAGTGTTTTGACAAATAAAAGAAGTTTGTACCACCAAATTTCAATTAAGTCAATCCGATTCATTGTAAGATCGCTGTCGTTTAGCTTGTCTTTTATAAAACACTTCTGGAGCATCCCTACACACAGACCAGCAGTAGTCTGCAAGCATTGCTTCATTCCAACGGCCCTGATATCTCTGTTCCATTAAGGCAATGTCTTGATGGAATCTTTCTCCATGTTCGTCACTCACAGCTCCACAGTTTTGTGGGAAGAAATTAAGATGAGAGTGAAGAAAATGAATTTTTAAGGACATGTTGCATCCAAGTTGGTGGTAAGCTTGAAGAAGCTCTTTAACCAATGCTGTGAAGTTATCATCTCTTTTGTTACCTAAAAACCCATGTACAACTCCCTTAAAGGCTTCCCAGGCTCTTTTTTCATTTCCTGTTACAATCATGTCAAAAGCAGGATCATTTACGATTTCACGGATTTGAGGCCCAATAAAGATGCCTTCCTTGACTTTAGCATCACTTAACCTGGGAAACTTTGCTCTCAAGTACTTAAAAGCTTGTCCTTCCTGGTCCATGGCCTTCACAAAGTTTTTCATTAGTCCCAACTTAATATGTAATGGGGGTAAGAGAACATCCTTAGGATCTACAAGAGGCTCGTAAACTACATTTTTCTCATTAAGGTTTAGGTCTAGTGTAGGCCAGTTCACTTTTTTATAGTGAGATTTTCTATCCCGACTGTCCCACAGACATAAAAAACAACAGTACTTGGTGAACCCTAATTGCATTCCTAGGAGTATAGCAATGACTTTCAGATCACCACAGATTTGCCACTTGTGTTGTTCATATTTGATTGATTGGAGAAGTGTTTTCATATTTATATAAGTTTCCTTCATGTGTACTGCATGACCTATAGGAATAGAAGGTAGCTGATTTCCATTATGCAGAAGTACAGCTTTTAAGCTTAGTTTTGAAGAGTCTATAAAAAGTCTCCATTCAGATGGAGTGTGAACCAATTTGAAGCAGTCCATCAAACCATTAACATCAGAACAAACTACGAGGTTTTCTTTTTTCTCAAAAAAAGGAAGCAAATCTTTTTGACGCTGTCTGTACTGAGATATTTTCACATCATGTTTTAGAAGATTCCACTGTTGTAGTCTTGACCCTAAAAGCTCAGCCTTTACCTTAGACAAGCCAAGATCTCTTATAAGGTCACTCAACTCTGCTTGACTAATTTTGTGCGGATCACTAGATCTATCGCTTACCTGAAAATCAGGGTCATAAGATGTTGAAGGATGGGTTGCTCCTTCTAAACAGTCTTCATCACCTTCCTCTAAAATTTCATAGTTTTGGGGTGGAGAAGGGACTGGCAAAGTGTCTGAGTGTGGTACAGGCCGAAGAGCAGATGGGAGATTAGGGTATTTAACCGCTCCTCTTTTCTTCATAGATAAACCTTGCTTAATGGGAGGAGTTAAGCAGAAATAACAGTCGTCTGTATGATTGGTAGGCTCACGCCAAACCATAGGTACTGCAAAAGCCATTGCCCGGTTTTTATTTTTCAGCCACTCTCGCAATATGACGGAACAAGAATTGCAACAAATATGAGGAGCCCATGATTTATCTTGGTCCCCAACTTTCACACCAAAATAATGTTCATAGGCAGTCTTAACGATAGGTGTCATTTTACGTTTCTGAGCCAAAAATGTTATTTCACCACATATATAGCAAAAGCTATCGACAGAATTCACACACTTTCGAGGCATTTCAGATCAGCACTAAAATTAATTTAAAAATCAACTTCACACAATAATTTCAATAGCAACCACGTGCGTACAACTGACAAACTCACATAGGTTATGTTTACTACTTATGGACAGCTGAAGAGAGGGAAATTATGTAAACAAACCTGTGTACCAACTGTTGGTAATGAAATATTTCATTCGTTGAAAACTCAATATATATATATATATATATATATATATATATATATATATATATATATATATATATATATATCTGAAATACGAGCTAATATATAATTTTTATGGTCATTTTCGGTTTTAACACGTGGAAATACATTAAAATCAGCTAATTTCAACCTTGAAACAAAAACTTTGTTGTGCAGTGTAAGTTTCACCAAACATAATGGACTACAAAATTCAACATATGTTACGTTACGGTACTTATATTATCTGTAATTATTTATTAATAAGTAACTAAATATTAAAGATTCCTTTGTTGACCTATGTATGAATGGACTTTAATATATTTTTGTATTACTTGTTTAAACAGACGATTGTAATTGACTTGTACAATATATGGACCAAACATTATTACTAAATAAATTAAAAATGTCCAAACATATATATATATATATATATATATATATATATATATATATGTATATATATAGGGTCTATATATATATATATATATATATATATATATATATATATTTGTTAATCACTTAAACAATAGTTTATTACGATCCGAACTTTGAATTTAGTAAATTTGTTAAAACTTACTGAGACAGAACGTTTTCGATCGCTATGTGCCGATCATCATCAGTGTCTTCTGCTAGGAGATGTTGGGTCAAGCGGTGACTGTTTTAAAGGTAGGTTTTCGATAGTATCGAAGAGTATGTGTGATTTGTATTGTGTTTGTTCGTTTAATATGTTTGTACTTTGTGTTTTTGTGTGTTTGTAAATTTCATATTGTTCTAGAGTGTTAAGATGTGGTCCTTTTTTGTTGATGTGTAGGATTTCTAGGTTATGGTAAAAGTCTGTGTATTTGTGTCCTGTATCTTTTATGTGGTTGTAAAATGCTGAGTTGGTGTTCTGTTTGTGTTCTTCCACTCTTTGTTTAAAGCTGCGACCTGTTTGTCCAATGTAGAATTTGTTACATTCGTTGCATTCAGTTTGTATACGCCTGGTGCTTGTAGTTTATCCTTGTTGTTGGTGTTGTGTTGTATTTTGTATTGTAACTTGTTATTAGTTTTGTATGCTATTTTGTATCCTATTTTTTGAAATTTGCGGGCTATTTTGTTTGTTGTTTTGTTTATGAATGGTAATGTGATATATCTGTTTTCCCTGTCTGTAGTGTTAATTTTAGTGTTTGTTTGTGTTTTGTACCATAGTTTATCTATTATTGTGGTGTTGTATCCATTTGTGTATGCTAAATATTTAATTGTGTCTAGTTTTTTATGTTTTCTGTGGTCATTGGAACTTCTTTAAGTCTATGGAGCATGGATCTGAAGACAGCGTGTTTGTGTTGGATAGGGTGGTTTGAGGTGTTGTTGATAAGCGTGACTGTCGTTATGGGTTTCCTGTAAATGTAAACTGTGTTTTTGTGTGTGGCTTTTTGTTATGGTTCGGTCGAGGAAGTTTAGGTATAGGTTGGTTTCAATTTCTGAAATGAAGTGGAGTTTTGGGTGTATTTTATTAGTGTAGGTGAGGAGTTTTTCGCATTAACGGGAGTTGCCTCTGTATAGTGTTATGATATTATCGACGTATCTGTGCCAGTAAATAATTTTGTGTGCGTGTGTATTGTTTGTGAGTATTTTGGTGTTTTCTATGTGTTGTAGAAATATTTCCCTTAGGGCACTACTGATAGGACTTCCTATATATTTGTCATATAAAAGTTGAACGTTCACTTTTAATACGAAATATGTTTTCCAATTTTCACCTTATATATTCCGAAATTATCATTGAATAGAAGTTTCAAGTAAGGGTTGTTTCAGTCGGAAAAGCAGACCTGTACACTTGGTTAGAAACTTTTTAGAAACAGTGAGGCCTGGCTGAGGCTGTAAGTAGAGTAGCATAGGAACTATACCTTGTTATTAAAGAAATCTATTCTCCGGATAAAAAATATTGTCAGAACAGTATAGTTAGTGAAATAGTTCAATAAAAAATTAGTTTAACAATGTGATTGTCGTCTACAACATTGTGTTGTATCACAAAGCCTTCCTAAAAATGGTGCCACGAAAAATGCATACATCGAAATACGCTTAACCAACATGAGAAAACAATAGCAATTGCCGAGGGTAAGTGGTAAATTTGATAAACGAAAATAGCGTACAAACCAGACTCCACTCAGATCAACTACCCATATACTGTTTGCTAATAGCATTCAAGGTTACCTATTTTTCCTGTTAAAATGGGTCAAAACAACGTTTTGCACTTTGCCTTCAACCGTGGTTGTGGTAAGTTCGATTTAATCTTCTCTTCAGTGTTTTGTGTTAAGTGAATGTGGAGGGGACTTGTACTACTAAGGGGAAACCGATGGTGCATTATGTCAGCTATGCTTATCGAAAGCAGAGGGAAAACGTAAAGGGCGTATTGTCGTGGTTATGTCAGAAGAAAAAACCAAATAGATGTACAGGTCGATTAAAAAGAAGTGATGGTACTGTTTTGGAAGTGATGGATCATCAGTGTGGAGTTTTTGTATCAGAAACAAATTTGCAAGGCAAAGCAAAGAGCAAGAGAAGAGTCTACGCCTATATCCCAGGTTTACACCGAGGAAATATAACAGAGAATGTGAGTGTCACAGATATTCCATAAATTTCGACAATTAAAGAAACACTGCAAAGCAATATACTGGAAAATAACATTGAAAATCAGGTTTAATAGATAAAGTATTAAAAAACCTGCAGCCCCGGGAAACTAAATGACATTCATATTTAGCTCAGCGGTAAACTTGTTTATCTAGCTCAATGATTTTAAAAGAGCCGTGTACTCCTTTAAAAGAAAGTTGAACGCTTTTCTGTCTGTCACAATATTCTGACGCCATAACTTACCCGGCACCATTTGTCAAAACTTGGTCATGTAAGCATCCATCGCAAAGTTCCAGGTGTACACATCTTTCGTGTATTCCTAAAAATGATTCGTGGTTCCAAATAAGCAGTACATTTTGAGGCGCACTGGTTTACAGTTTGTCAGTAAATCTTTCAAGTTAAAAGGAAATGAGAATACAATTTGGTTCCATCTTTTACTTCAACTATTAGTTTATAGTTATAAATTTGAACATATACACATAATTGGACAACATACACGTAATATGGTCATAAGTGGTACTGTAGGTATTTGTTAAATATTACTATACATCCAAGTGTATATGTACAAACAAAAAATGTTTTAAAGTTAATTCCTACTTAAGTCGACAAAGAAAAAAAATTTTAGTTACTTTTTATTAAATAATTACAATTAACATAAATAAAATAACATAGCCTATGCGTCAAAACAGTTGTTCTACCACATAACCTATAACATAAACTCAGCTGTTTTATGAAATCATATGTTATTACTTATTTTAAGCTAAATGGGAAGAAAAAACTATAATGCATAACTTGCTAATTTTGTGAAATTTTTTCTCTCATATAAAACTCAAATTAATTTATTAAATATATTTATTGCATTGATATTTGAAAACACTGTATTAAAATCAATTATCATCTACTACCCACTACAAGTTTATAAAAGTGTATTTCAACTTGAGTGAATGAGTAAAAAGTATTTTATAAAAGATTGAAAATTTGAACCATATATATATATATATATATATATATATATATATATATATAAGAGGAGAGTGCGAATTAATTGAAAGAATTGAAAATTTTCTTAAGAAAATCAATGGGAGAATACAGCTTATTCTAATATTTTGGGTCCGGGTGTGACACTCTGAGATTGTACCAGTTGTAAATACAACAAAGCGTCACTTTTGTTTCATTTCAAGTTCAAGCCTGTTTCTGCTCCATTGAAGCAAGCTATGACGACTGTAATAAACTAAGTGAAGTAAACAACTTCTAAAATACATAAAGTTTGACGTTTTTACACTTAATTATGGCAAACTGTTTAACTAAAAACCAATCTGGTTGTCCTTGAAATCCTTCTAAATCAATAGCGGTTGTCATTTAGTGAAAACAGGCAAGTTTCTGTCCTGGTGGAATATCCATAAATATAAGAGCAAACGTTCGCGTGCTTGAATGTTATTAGCAGCAAAGTAAACAACTATCAACTTGAAACATAATTTCAGAGTTAATGCTAACGTTTATATTGGTACAGTTACTTTTTACAACGAGCAAAACAAATAAATAATAAACGCTGAAACCCTGAAATTAGGTCTTGAGTTTGCAAGACGTAAAGTTTCGTCATGTAATTTATTTTACTCTGAAAGCGTAGTTTTTGAATTATTAAATGTTGAATATTAAAAGAATTTAATCATAATAATGGTGAAAGAATGTATTGTTTTCTATTTAAGCTTTAATTATTAGGTTTCTTATTAATTTTAATAAAATGATTTTATTTTATAAACAAGAAAAATATTTCACAAAAACACAAAGTACAAACATATTAATAAGAAACCCAATACAAATCTTACGTACTCTTTGATACTATTCAAAACCTGCCTTTAAAACTGCCACCACTTAACCTAACAACAAGCAGAAGACACCGATGAAAATCGCCACATAGCGATTGAAAATGTTCTGCCTCTGTAAGTTATAACAAATTTACAAAATTTAAAGTTCTGATAGTCATAAAATATTGTTAAAATGATTAATTTATTTTGTTTCAATATGTTATTCAGAAATACATTCTAAAGAACAAAAACGTGAATTTAAAAGCAACAAACAATAAACATAGAACATAGATTAAATATCGCAATAGAAAAATAACCTCAGTGTAAAATGAAACCTCTTTATTATATAATACTTCAGGAATTATTGTACTATGTTACACTATAATACTTAGGTATATGTTTATTGATATAAAGATTTATACACAGTATAAAAAATGAGTTTTATTGACGTGAAATATATCTATCTATCTATCTATCTGTCTGTCTGTCTGTCTGTCTGTCTCTGTCTGTCTCTCTCTCTCTCTCTCTCTCTCTCTCTCTCTCTATATATATATATATATATATATATATATATATATAACAAAATAGGTTATTCAAATACAAGAATATTCATCAATTAATATATATATATATATATATACACACATTATTGACGTTAACACACCTCATTTGAATAAAATATATATTGTAATATCAGTTGCACTTTAGACTCTTACTTGGTATGTTGTGAGTCGACTTTCGAGAGGTATATTATAGTACTCTCGTGATGTATTACATTGTTCTCTAATGCTCAAAATATATCAAGTAAGATTCTTGCTAAAGTACAAATATTCAAGCGTAAGGGATAAGTAAATACAGGAAAATGTGTTCCTATAGTGAAAATATGAAATATAAATGTAGGCCTATTAAAATAAAAAAATACATAGTGGCCGATTATGAAATAGTTGTATATTAATTGAATGTAATATAAAATAGTGCCCAAATTTAAGTGTCATAAACCGTTCATACAGTTTCATGTAGGCTATATGTAAAAGACCAAATTCAAATTTTAAAAAAATTGTAACCACTATTAAAGCTTGCTTCATACAAAATTACTATCTTTTAAGGTTTTAAATAAGAATAATAGAAACAAATTGAAGATGGTCTAATTTTTGTCGAGAACTACAACCTATTAAAACTACAAATTATTGATTAACGTATATAAGTTTATGTAATTAACATGTGTTTTCATTTTATAAGTCGCTCATTTATTGACTGGCGATAGCCATCCCAACTAAAAGATTTAGAAAGAATATTTATTGTGTGTGAGAGAATTTTTATAAGTCAAGGTTAAGCTTGTTTTTTAAAATACACGTTAAAAATTCAAATATTTTCGAGAAAAAAAATTAACCTTTAAAAAAGGTTAACGTTATAGTATGTATTGGTTAATGTAGAGAAAAAAAATTGTTTTTCGTCTTGCAATGGTTTCTGGTCCGAAATACTCATCAAGATTCAGTTTCCATAGCTTCTTCGCATTGTAGATCTGGTTTCTATAGTGAGGCCGCAAATTTAATATTATCTAAATTTTTGTTAATTTTTTTTACACAAAATTTTAAGTGAACAATTTGCCAAACATCGAGTATGGATTACGAAGAGAAAGCGCCAAACATATTCCCTTCAGTCTATCAAAAGGATTTCGTTTGGCATAAAGATGTCAAACGTCTCGCTCCGTACGTATAATGTTTGTCTGAAACGTACAGCATGGCGATTACGATCGCTTTTTTAGTGCATTATTAGAATATTTGAAATATATTAATATGACGGATTGTTCTGTCCCGTCATAAAGTTCCCTTGTAATGCACATTAGAGTTTTAATGCTTAAGGAATAACCCTAGCTACAAATATTTAAACAATCTTGATATAGGTTTCGCTAATAGAGTTAGCATCATCAGAGGGTTCACTGTGTTAGCGAAATGTACATCAAGCTTGTTTAAATAAATTGCAGCAAGAGTTATTGTTGTTTATTAATTAAAATTAAGCTACTGTGATTTTGTAAACATTTTTGTAAAAGAATATTTTTGATATTGATAATATGTTACCAATATATATCATTCCAGTTTGTAACTTCTTGTGTGCTAGATTGTGTTTTGTAATAAGACCCTCTGATGATGATGACATGGTCATCGAAATGTACATAAGGGTTTAATCTTAAGTAACTTGTCTTATTTGTTATTTTTGATTATTTTTGTGGTATTGGGGTTCTTTTCAATATTTTTATTGTAATATATCATTCCAGTTATTTTTAAATCCATAATTCTCTGTTGAAAATCTGGTTTTTATAAATATGAAAAGTAATATCTTACAAGTGTACAATAAAGATATCTTAGCACTATATTTTTTACATTTTACTTAGTCATTTGAGACCCAGAATGACGATGTGTCGACATGATTTCGTCACTTTTATTTAATATTTGAATTTATTATTATGTTTTTGGTTTTGGAAAGTAATAAGAACCAAACATTTAGGTTATTTTACCAGAGAGTAGGTATGCGTGTAAATCTGAGGTAAAGATTTAACATCATCTTTGCAAATGACTGGTGACTCACTCTGAACTTCAGTTTGTTTTCGATTCTGTGCCAGGTTTTAATCTAGCTATTGGAATTCACTGCTTGATTTTTTTATATATTTTTTTGTTTTTCTATAGTGTCTTATTTATAAAGGTGTTATAAACAAAAACTACAAATAACAATTTCTCAATGTCAATTCCTACATATCTCAGGAAAAGAATTTTTATTTGATTTACTTTTTATTAAATAATTACAATTAATATAAACAAATTACCATACAATCAGCTGTTCTGGCACATATTTAACAGCATAAAATCAGGTGTTCTATGAAACAATATGTTATTACTTAATTTAAGCCTAGGTAATCTAATATAATTTAAGCCTAAGCCATCGTTTTCACTATGTTGCATACATTACCTCTTTTGTGGAAAGTTTCTGCCCATATAAAACTAATATTAATTAATTGAATTTAATTAATGAATTATTATTTGAAAAAAATGTATTAGCATCAACTGTCTTCCATTATATGTTTGAAAAAATGTATTTCAACTTGAGTGGATGAATAAAAAGTATTTTATTAATGACTGAAAAGTTTTACAAGATATATAAGGAGAGCGTAAACTAATAGAAGGAGTTGAAAAAAAAATCCAGAACAGTGGTGTTAAGTGTAGAAAGTTTCAAAAACTTACTTAAAGAATAAAATATAGCCTAATTTTAAATATTAAAATTGCAAAAAATTAAGTTGTGAACAATGTATATCACTTATTACACTTTTGCTATTACTTGCGACCAGACCTTTTGTTAATTAAAGGTTGTTAAATTGTTAAACTTACACTTGGAGGAAACGTTTTCGTCTTACGACTTACGACGATTTTTTTCTGCAGAAGTCGTAAGACGAAAACGTTTTCTCCAACTGTAAGTTTAACAATTTAACAACCTTTAGTTAACAAAAAGTCTGGTAGCAAGTAATAGCAAAAGTGTAATAAGTGATTAACAACTAGCTCGTCATGAACAGCAACAAGATTTCGATACAATGTATATATTTGATTAAAGAAATTTCAATATTTAGACCATGAGAAAACTAAAAATGACAGCTTAGTGATGCAAAATGTCTGCATCGGTACAAGCATTGTAGTTTTAGTATTTCGTCCTGTTTTACGTTTATTAACGTTTCAAAAATTTTAAAAATGTTTAATTTTTAATTTTCGTGAAATTAGCTAAAACGTTGGCATAGTTATAGAAAATAAAGTAAATAAATGTATGAGAATTTCTATAGGTAAAATTGTATAATTTTTAAAATCAAAACAAAAAACACAGTTTTTATTGTATTAAGGTTTTTGAGGTTGAAAGACAATTTTATTTAGACAATTTTGAATTATTATACAAAATATTATCTTTTATGAAAGTGAAATAGGAATTAAAAAAACATAATAACATTTATTCACGAGAGTGTAAACGCTGAGAATTTTCGATATATCCCATTAAATAAAAGTATAGTCTACATTTTTGGCCCCATCACATTTTTACTCTATACGTGTTAAACGTTTGATTGTATATCATAGTAACCTATAGATAGGTGTAACATAAATTATTATTAAGCTACTTTGTTTTTATTTTACCATAATTTTATGATTTTAAAATTTATTAAATAGGCTCGAGCAACTTAATACCGTTTATAAAAATCTGTTACTAATATATATTTCATTTCATAAAAATATATGATTTTATTGACACCTGCATTGGAAAACGAATTAAAAATAACTTATAAATGAAGAGGAAACAACTGTTATATGGAAATATATGGTATGGGTAAAAATACTTTAGTAACTAATTCTGTTTAGAGAAGTTTATACAATTTCATTTCGCATGATGGATCGCTCAATTATATTCAACAACGAACAGTGCTTGGTTATACAACAGAGTATAGACGTTTATAGGTTATTAATAGAATGTTTTACATTATCTTTTCATAACGATTATTTTCAGTGCATTATTATTTGGCTCCTTGATTGCCTAGGCTAAATGGAGTGCTGTGTGAAACAGTTCATGTTCATTTCAGTTAGTGTTCTGCTCTCAATACTGAGATTTTTCAAGACTTTTTCTATTTCTTATTACAAACAATGATTTTCTCGGACAGTGTAAAGTTGTTCCATACAGGAATAGACTAGATGGTTAAAGTTTATTCTACGTATATCGTTAGTTGTACAATAGATTTTTTTAAAAAAACAAAATTTTCTCCCTAACCTCCACGAACTGCAAAAGTAAGAAAAGGGGTTTCTCCCGGTTTTGTAATGAAAGAAGCAATAAGATAGTAGCTAAAACACTTGAACTCATATTACTATGTTACACTTGCCTATAGTAGCACTTACTTCTCTTGATTATTTAGGACGACCGTTCCGGGAAACGTGTCCCATTCTCAACTCTTGAGTTACGGTCTCTCTTGAGTACTAAAATATGTTCAAGTGTTCTTGGGGAAAAAGTAATAACTCAGGTGAAGATAATCAAATAATAATAAGATTGCCATCAAGTGGTGAATTCTGTCAGCAAGTGTACATGTGGAAATATAACCCACGGGATATAGTAAGAGACGTGGGATGCCCACGAGGGGAGTTCACTGACAAGAGAACTTTGAAAGCCAAACAACGTGTTATCCGTCTCTTGCAGCTGGGTAACTTATAGGAGGGAACAAGACACAGTAGTTGTAGCCGACCGGTGCGTATTTACAGCAGCTAGGTTCGACGAACAGTGAGTCAGTGGCTCCCCCACCACTCTAAATAACAAGTAGACCACTGCGCATAGACTGTCTGTATCTTGCTTTATCTCGCGACTTATATATTAGTGTTGACAGAGGCGCAACGAGAGTGGTTTCGGGTAAATATTCCCAAAAGATTTTTGAAGAATATTTGTAATCTCTTAGAGGCTAAATGAAATATTTCAAATCAGCGAGTTTTGTAACACATCTTATATTTATTTAAAACTTTCATGAGAAAAATAAATATAATTTGAAAATACTTTTCAAATAAAAATAGTTGATAGATGACTAAGAGCTGTTAATAGGTTGCGTGTACAACTATGTTAAAACGTCAATCTTCTTAATTAGCTTCTGTTATTTGAGAAAGACAATTTATGAGGAGTGCCCAAAATCGATTAGCTACGGCTTAATGAGTACAAAGCTCTTTAAGCAACGTTCAAAGAAGTGTCATAAACGCAATATTTCTTTGTGGAACTTTGGTTTATAAAATAGTAAGATATAAAGAGCCTCGATATTTTTTGCAAGGCTTTAAACTGATTTCTTAAATAAATTCCTCACCGTCCTTTGTAAGTAGGAAATAATTTTCTTTTTTCAGCTTGTGTCTAATTTAATACGTTAGAATAATATAGAACTTAATTTTTAGAATGTTTAGAATGTTTTCTTGGATTATGAATTAGTTCCTAGATCTCCTGTGTTGTCAACTCCTCTTCTACAAAAAAAAAGAAATTTTTGGCTTCGATACTAAATGCTCTCTTTTGCATGGAGTGCTATATTTTGCTGTCTACAGGCATCGAATTTTCTAAAATAACATAAATTTTATGTACGTAAAATTATGTATTAATTATAAGTCAATAATAAACAAAACTTAGTTATATTTTTGTTGGTATGGATGAGCCAGACAGTGTAAGATTTAGTTTATTTTACTAACACTGTTAATAGTCTTTAGTATTGTGTGTGCGCGTGCGTGTGTGCGCGCGCCCATTTTTATACGACTCGGCTGGTATTTTGTCCCCCACCCTAAACTTGTTTATCATCTTGGGCACCAAATGTAGCATCCTTTACCACAACCAAAGTCGTAAAGTTCTAAAAAAAGTATGAAAGCAACAAGCTAGCCTAGGCCAATATTTTTTTACAGATTCGATTCAAATTTCGTGTAATTGTTCAAAAAAGATTTCATTGTGCCTTATTTAAAGACAGAAAGAAACTGGGTAAACAATTTCTGGGAAAAAGGTTTTCGAAATTGATATACGAATAATTAACTAACTTTACTTACAGAATTATTATAGAAAAAGAATTTTTTAAAGTCAATCCCTATGCAGGATGACAAATAAAAATTTTATTTTAGTTACGATTTTTGTAATTACATATTAAGTGGCAAAATATAAAGCTAATTTCTTAGTAATTTTCCATTTTCTTTTTATACAATATATGGTATTAGACTATGATTTTTGATTGTTACTATTTATTTGCTATATTTTTTCCTTTCTAATTTAAGATGCTGATATTGGTCTATAATTTCTCATTCTATCCACGTCTTGTAATGCTTCACTATAGCAAAGAACCCTTTTCTTATAATTTACTACACAGAAGTCCATCTTTCAATAAATTTTAGTTCTGGGAAAGTTAGCTCAGTGCTAAAAGTGCTGGGTTTCAAACAAGTAAATCGACAGTTCAAATCCGACCAGGACATCAAATTTTTAATTTAAATTAATGAATAAATATTTGAAAAACTGTATTAACATCAATTGTCATCCACGATAGGTTAAAAAAATGTATTTTAACTTGATTGTATCGATAAAAACAAATTTTGTTAACGATTGAAAATTTGTACAAGATATATATATATATATATATATATATATATATATATATATATATATATATATATATATATATATATAAAAGGAGAGTGTGAATTAATAGAATGAATTTTAAAAAAAACATCATAAATGGCATTACTACATGAACATATGCCATAACAAGGCTGGATTATTATTCCGCTTTAAAGATGATCAGCCAGTATGAGTATTGAGGACTATGAAGGAAAAAAAGGATGGTGAATAAGGGATGAATTTTGTATGTAGAGGACGTAAGAACAAAAATCATTCGGAGTTAAGTGCTTGGAGCTATGTAAATATGTCCACCTATACATTACCGGTGTAGACTAGAAATGTATAGCGTTATACCTACTTTTAAGGAAGTAAAAGATGGATTTTCGAAAAGTTAAATGTTTCTGAGGTAATTATTGGAATTAAGATCTGTTTTAAGATAAGAAAATAAATATGAAATAAAATGTATTGAAAATTTGATTTTATTAATAAATAATTTTAAAACACAGACTCTGGAGAGTAAATTTATCAAATGTAAACAGCCTTTGTTCCGTATGGAGTGCAATAAGTTAAAATGTAAATAAATGAAGATTTATTGAAGAGTTGCCCAACTTAGAAAGATGGGCGGGGGAAACTAAATCTCTGGACAAAACCGCGAGCCACAACTATGTGTAGCGCGGTGTCCGAGAAATCTATTTATCAAGGAGATGGAATTAAAATTACTGCCCGGAGGGGGTCTTTTTTAAAATTAGATGAAAAATGGTGCATTTGAGACAGTTAGATGACTTCAACTGACCGATACACTAATCCAATTTTGTATAACTTATTAAATAAATATTTATTTTTAAGTTTGAAAAACTATTGGAGGGCCGCACAATGTATACCGGCGGGTCGAACAGTTGGGCTACCATGATTTAGAGATTTGTTTCTGAATAACTTATTATTTTCTAAATTTGAAACGCTGATTAGGCCTAAATAATACCGAACACCAACCCAGAATTATTAATTTACTTATCAATGACAAAGGCTTTATTTCCTGTGAGAATCGATAATACAACATCTAACCAGTTTTCAAAATAGTGATGTTTAGTTTTAAAAATTATAGTATAAATGTTGTACTAGCTTTACTCAGTTATGATGATGTCTTGATAATTGAAACACGGTTTAGAAAGAAATTATTGGTTGAGGGTTAGTGTTTGTTATTATGTAATATATATATATATATATATATATATATATATATATATATATATATATATATATATATATATATATATAATTAATAAATTAAACATATTTCAAAAACAAGAATACTTTTAATGAATATATTTATTCAAAGTTTTTCGCCGATAAAATAGTACCAGCATCTTCAGGAAAATAATTATCTAATAAAATATTTTCCTAAAGATGCTGGTACTATTTTATCGACGAAAAGCTTTGAATAAATATATTCATTAAAAGTATTCTTGTTTTTGAAATATTTTTCATTTACTAACTATATTACAAGAAAAAATATCACCATATTTAATATTATATATATATATATATATATATATATATATATATATATATATATATATATAGTATATATCAAATGCATGATTAATGTAGATTTTAATACAAATGCAGATTATACTTGAGGTACTAAGCAGCCAAGGGAAGGGAATAGCTGTTTTACTATTTTGAGAAATTGAAGGTTCAGTTTAAAGAGTATTTTTTTACAATAAATGAATAAAAAGCTAGTCTTGTAAAAGTTTCCTTATAAGATAATTATCTTTACAATCCAAATGTACATCAGGACATAAATAAAAGGGTTTTTTTGGTTTAAGATGATTTATTTATATATAACAACAAGTAATGTAAACAAAACAATTTTAAAGTCAATTCCTACTCAGGTCAACACTGAAAAGTTTTATTTTAGTTACTTTTTATTAAATAATTACAATTGACTTAAATAAATTAACATAACCCATGCGTAAAAACATGTTCTGCCACATAAGCTGTAACATAAAATCAGCTGTAGTATGAGATCATGTGTTATCACTTATTTCAAGCCAAATAGGATGAAATAACTATATCACAAATACTACCTTGCCCCTTTTATGAAAAGTGTTTCTCCCATATTAAACTAAAATTAATTTATTAAATTTAATTAACGAATAAACAATTTATTATTTTATTAAGTAATTGTAATATAATTTTAAAATACTGTATTAATATCAAGTGTCATCCATTTGCAAGTTTAAAAAATGTATGTAAACTTGATTGTATGAATAAAAAATATTTTATTAAGATTACAAATTTGAACGAGATGTATTATGTAGGGGAGTGTGAACTAATAGTAGGAATTAACAAAATTACAACACTGCTGTTCCAAGTTTTTGTACACAAAGCCTATGATAAATCACAGGTTAATTATAAACATATTTATCGCTAAATTTCGCCACCAGTTAAAGATTAAGTTACCTCCATTTACCACACTATGCTCCTATACTTTAACTGTTTGAAACTGTACTAACTCCAAAACTGCAAACATATCACTTATCTCCGTTGGCTTGTTGTTTCGGTTTTACTAAACTTGTAGAAAATCTTCTCTTGTTTACACATACCTCCACATGACTGAGAAGAAACGAAAGTTTCATGCTTTCACCTTCTTAATGTTATTGTATAATTTACAGTAACAGATATTATGAAATTGTTTGGCTGTGGTAAAAAAGATATTTCCGTGAACACTAAATAGGGCGTGGCGTAAATAGCTTGTTTGTTTTAAGATTCAGAAAACTATGAAATAAAACCCCCTTGGTCACCAACATGATAAAAAGTTGGCCAATTTTTTCACAACAAAGATACGAACGTGGGCAAATTGAGGATTCCATGTTTTTACTATTTACAAAAATTGATAAAATTTAATAGTTTAGAGAATCTAGAAATGTATTTAATGAAATTAATGTGGATCTATATGCTGCTCTATCCCACAGATAAAATAATGCCACAACGTCATTTCTGTTTGTAAAATCACAATCCCCGTTGGGTTTTACTGCCAGAGTCTTCGGGAAATTTACAGTATCATAATAAGATTATTTACACCGACGATTCACACTGGAAAATGGTGTGGATACACCTTTTCTGGTGGGAACTTTCACTTAAGGATTGCCATAAGTTTGTAGTGCTTCTTTCCACTCTTAAATCTTTAACAATGGTCGGATTAACTTTGTGTTTATTAACGCAAAAATTCTTTTCAGGTTATCAGGATGTACCTTAAAAATCCTTCAGTTGGAGACATTTGGTATTAAACAACTTTTTGTATTTTGCTATTTAAACTTTTGTAGATTTTAAAAATACCTTTAAATTAAATTATTTATTGACAATCTTTATCATTGTTAAACACTAACCTTTGATCACCAAGAGCCATTAATAAGAATCAAATAACACATTATATGATATTATTATATTATAATGCTATTATATAATAACACATTATATATATCACTATGTAGCATATGTAATAATTAATATATATAACTGTACAACACTGTTTCTAGTATTCACTTATCACTTACACTATAATGTACTTTTACAAGAATCTTACTTGGTATATATGCGAGTTAACTTTCGAGGACTAATTACGTGTCTTCATTATCGAGTATCAACTTATATTAAGTAAGATTCTTGTTTAAGTACATTATAGTGTAAGTTAAATATATATATATATATATATATATATATATATATATATATATATATTTTTTTTTTTTTCAAGATTAAATAATATACACTAATTACAGGAATAATTTATTGAATAATACACTCAAAGGTTTACGTTGGTTGACATTACCAACATCCTCAGGAATTACTAAGATTCTTAGTAATGTCAACCAACGAAAACATTTGAGTGTATTATTCAATAAACTATTCCTGTAATTAGTGTATATTATTTAATCTTGAAAATAATTCTAACAGGAAAACCTATTTGATATTCTACATATATATATATATATATATATATATATATATATATATATATATATATATATATATATATATATATATATATATTAATATTAAACGTTTTTTTTAATAAAATACATTCATGCACATTAAAAAAATATATTTACAATACTGGTAAGCAAATGTATTTATTGTTAAATCTCTATTAACTGTATATAATATTGTTCTGCAGATATTAACAATTTCTAAAGAATTTGACCATGGACCTTATAATTATAGCTGATCTTGTGTTGTTTTACATATTGTACCGATAATTGTAACATCCGAAGAATTGTAACAGCTGAGGGATTGTAACATCGAACGTGTAACATCTGAGGAATTTTAACATTTGGTGTAATATATGAGGAATTGGAACATTTGGTGCAACATCTGAGGAATTATAATGTTTAGTGTAACATCTGAGGAGTTGTAACATTTGTTGTAACAGCTGAGGAATTGTAACATTTAGTGTAACATCTGAGGAATTGTAACATTTGGTGTAACATATGAGGAATTGGAACATTTGATGTAACATCTGAGGAATTATAATGTTTAGTGTAACATCTGAGGAGTTGTAACATTTGTTGTAACATATGAGTAGTTGTAACATTTGGTGCAACATCTGAGGAATTATAATGTTTAGTGTAACATCTGAGGAGTTGTAACATTTGTTGGAACATCTGAGGAATTGTAACATTTAGTGTAACATCTGAGGAATTGTAACATTTGGTGTAACATATGAGGAATTGGAATATTTGGTACAACATCTGAGGAATTATATTGCTTAGTGTAACATCTGAGGAGTTGTAACATTTGTTGTAACATCTGAGGAATTATAATGTTTAGTGTAACATCTGAGGAGTTGTAACATCTGAGGAATTATAATGTTTAGTGTAACATCTGAGGAGTTGTAACATTTGGTGCAACATCTGAGGAATTGTAACATTTAGTGTAACATCTGAGGAATTGTAACATTTGGTGTAACATCTGAGAAATTGTAACAACAGTTGCTTCAGATGGAACAATCTCATTGCACTTTTCAGAACACAAGTAATTTACTTTCATAGATTTATTTCTCCACAGATATTCATTATAAAGTACCTAGTTTCTTTCATAAAATTATGTGCAAATTTCGTTAAAAATTTTATACAAAAAATTAAACCCGAATATTAATTCCCATATCTCAAAATCGATTTTGATTGTAATATATTTCTCAAAAATAATTAATTTTTGCAACTTCACTTCTTGTAATAACCGACTTCTTACAATGGTTAGACAGACACGTGCTTTAATAGCTACGTTAAAAACAAAAAAAGGATCGAATGAACTCTTACATAATCTCAAACGAAATGATAAATTACAGTTTATTATAATAAGATTTTGTAATTTCTTTGTTTTATTCAATTGAAACGTCAAGTGTTTAACAAAAATAAATTTAGATCAAGGAAAAACCAAGACGTATTTAAGAATTCGTTTATTTCGCTTAAAGATGAAATTTGTGCTTCATAGAAAGCAAATTATTGAGAAGTAGTTATAGGTAATGTTGTAGGAATGGTATTTGTAAACATTGAATAGGGACAATTAGACGTAGCAGTAGTTATTTTGTTGTGCTCATCCAAGGAACTATTTTATAAATATAGCTTAAGAAGAATTTATCGCAGACAGGTTTCGAGTTAGCCAGGGGTGAATCACTGATTCTTAATAGACGTCAGCAGTCGTCTGTCAGCACTGAATGACTCAAATGGTTTTCAAGGAATGTCTGAGGAACAATCTAATTCTCAAAATGCTGCCGTCACCTGTTGCAATCGGATTTAACGTCAGACGCGCAGCCAGACAGATGATCTATTTATTATCAAAAACATTTATTAATTTAAAATATCTTTATAAAAATATTAATTTAATAGTAATTCAAAACTTTAACAATTTAAATCACAATATATAAATAACAATAAATATTATAATTAAATAAAATATTTAACAAAATTTAATAAATAATTATTCAAGATTGAATTTAATTTAGAAACATTACCTCCTCAACTTTATTCCCTTGAAAATAGTGGATTGAAACAACGATAAATGCATTGTAAATAATGTTTATCAACATATTGTTAATTAACAATAAACCCATTGTTATCTATCCCATTGTAAAAAAAAACATTATTAGCCAATACATTGTAAATTAACATTAAACCATTGTTAATTAAGAACAAACCCATTGGCGTTAAACCCATTGTAAGTTAGCAATAACCCATTGTAAGTTAGCAATAACCCATTGCTATATAACCCATTGTGAATAAAAAAACATTGTTAGCCAACCCATTGTAAATTAACAATAAACCATTGTTAACTACCCATTGTTAATTAACAAAAAAAAAAAAATCGTTGGTATTAAACCCATTTGTAAATTAAAAATAAACATTGTTAACTAACCCATTGTTAATTAACAACAAAACTATTGGTATGCAGCCCATTGTAAATTAATAATAAACCATTGTTAACTAACCCAATGTTAATTAACAACAAACCCATTGGCATTAAACCCATTTGTAAGTTAGTAATAAATCCATTGTTATCTGTCCCACTTTAAACAAAAAAAAAAACATTATTAGCCAACTCATTGTAAATTAACAATAAAAAAATTAATATCTAACCCATTCTTAATTAACAACAAAACCATTGGTATTAACCCATTGTAAATTAACAATAAATCATTGTTAACTAACTCATTGTTAATTAACAACAGACCCATTGGCGTTAAACCCATTTGTAAGTTAAGAATAAACTCATTGTTATCCCTCCCATTGTAAATAAAAAAAACATTATTAGCCAACTCTTTGTAAATTAACAATATACCATTGTTAACTAACCCATTGTTAATTAACAATAAACTTTTGTTACTAAACTTTATACTAAACAGAAGTATTTTTATTATAAATTACCTCTGAGGATGATTGCTATGCAATCGAAATTTTCATAAGGTTTTAAATAAAAGAAGAATATTATTTATTGTATAGAGGTAACATTTATTTATGTTAAACATTACGCCATAGTTGTGTTATGCAGTTATAAGGGTACAGTTTAATACAACGTTTTAACATAATTTTTCATTTGATTGTTCTTGTATTGTGGTTTTGGGTTTATTATTAATTTTATAAATTGTAATATTTTCTACGTGTTCATTGTACCTTACTTTAAAAGTAAAGGATAAGTGATTATTCATCAGACAGTAAAACGTTTGTGGTATCTATGGAAATAAACAACATGTATAATGCCCTACTATTTCATTTGATTTTATTTGTTAAAAACATTAGGCGTTTATAATAGTATCGCAAGTCCTACAACGAATTCGCGAATAATTAAGAATAAAATTAAATAAACCTAATATTATTATTCTACAAGTATTCTACTGTACTACTATTTATATCTAGTTTATGTCGTTAAATCACATAAAATAAACTTAAACAATGCTGTAAAGTCTCCAAGGAAGGCCTAAACTATAAGGAGAAAGACAACAATCGGAAGAATGGATGTAAAACGATTTAAATAAAAAGAAATATTAAAAAATAGTAATATTTCAAGATAAATTAATACAAAACATTAATGATACAGAATTTATTGTAAACGTTTAATTAGGGTTTTAATAATCCGTTTAGATTTCGTCTCTTGATTTTAAATTTGATTCACCGTCTTAGACAAGGTTTTATTAGGTCAATCAATATCACACACAATGCTTTTAGTAGAATGGTCTTGTGTTTCCAAACGTGTGTTTTTCTCAAATTACAATTTTAGCTTTTTAAAATTGAATGAAATTTAATGTTTTGATGTAATTTAGGTTAATTAATGTTTTGAAATTTAACGAAATGGAATAATTGTGAAGTTTTATCTTAAACAAACTAAAATGTTAAAAAAATATTCAGAGCCCTTGTGTCGCAACTAAGATTACCTTCAATGTTCTACTTGGAAAAATTGAATGTTTCAATTTCAACATTTTAACAATGCAAGAAGAGTTAAAACTTTTAAAGTTAATGAAAATAAAAAATAATGTTTTTAGTATATTCTTCTTGCTTAAGACTTTATAGATCTCAGTTTCTCAAATTACAAGGTTAGGTTTTAAAATAAAATGAGAAAATCTCAATTGTTTTAACAAACAAAAAACAGCTGTGATTTTAAACAGAATAAAATTTCTTAAATTTCTAAAAAAACTTTGCTCACGACTAACGTCAGCTTGTATGTTTCAGCTGCAAGAACGACCTTTCAACAATGCAAGACCAAGACCAGTTAAGATTTCTAAATCCTGATGACATCAAAGTAAGTAAATTATTGCCGAAATCACATTAAAGTTGAAGAGTTGTTTTTAATAGCAAAATATAAACTTCAGTACAAAATGTAGGAAATAATTCAATCGATTCCTTTAAACGAATTAGTAATGGAATAAAGATTTATTCTCGTAAAAGCGAATAAATTATATTAAATACTATATGACTTATATGTAGTAATAATTTGTTTCAGAAAATCTCTCGAGAAGAGCAGCTGGAGATCATAAAGAAGTTGTACGCTCTGAGGATGAGGAGCACGTATCAAGACGGATATTGCAAAGGTAGTTCCGGTTATTCACTATTAACTCTTAGTGACAGATTTAGAAAATATCACGCTCTACGTATACATCCGAGATAGCACAGTTCTTGATAACATTTCTATTAAAATTATAAAGAAAACGAAAAACGTAACATACTCTGTCGTGAAAATATAACGACTAACAAAATATTCAAAACATTTTTTTTATATCCAAATGATATTTTAGGAAAAAGTCATGTCACAATAGAAAATTATTCTTACATTTTACATTTTTATGAATAATAGGCGGTTAAAAAATCATTAATGAAACATAATTTGATAACAGTTTCAACTATAGGGCATAGTAGTGTTTTTAGTTAAATACAATCTGTGATTACAACTTATAGTTTGCCATTTAGTTTGATATTGAATAGGTTATCCACCTCTTTTTTTTTAAAGAAATTTAATACTGGCTTGTCTGAAATCAGGTGTCTACCAGGTAAAACTTGATTTCACCAAAGGTCACCTGTATTGTCTCCTGCATCTCATAATCTCCTTAGAGAAAATCAAATCTGTGGGGGAAGCTTCGGAAACATTGAACCTATCGAAAAAGGGCGATACCTAGAGCTGCGGAACGTTTTTCAAGAATATATATGTGTAATTACTACCCAATTCGAAGCTTTTTAATGGAAGAGCAGCACCACCTCAATAGAAATGAGCTTTTTAATCCATCTCCACTTCCATTTTTAGCCTTGTTAATTTAAATATGTCTACCTTAGACAGATCTTGACCTTCTAAAATCTTTGTTACTACAACTTCAGGTGTAATTGCCCTATCAGTAACACCAAAAACATTTTTTACTATGATTCTTTGCAATTAATAAATGCGTTAAATTAATAGAGGAAGATCGAATTAGAATCCATCATAATGAAGTTTCTTTAACACTATACATTAAGCTACGGAAATAATTAGAAGGAAAACACAGAACAGAATTTAAAAGGTAAATAAGATAACAAATGCTTTAATAGGTAAAATAGAATCGTGCATAAATAAAACAGTAATATTTCATTCAAAAGTCAGACAATGAGTAAAAAATCTGAAAGTAACAACAGACGAATTGAAGCGAAAAGAA
Source organism: Prosapia bicincta (assembly GCA_036971475.1). Taxonomy (NCBI): domain Eukaryota; kingdom Metazoa; phylum Arthropoda; class Insecta; order Hemiptera; family Cercopidae; genus Prosapia; species Prosapia bicincta. The sequence continues at coordinate 4,580,273 of JBAIZL010000006.1, read as the reverse complement.
GAAGAGTACAGAAAAATACAAAAAGACGAAGAGAAACATAAGAATAATAGAAAGTGGGAAATTTAGTATAAAGGAAGTAGAAGTAAATGTAAATAGAATGAAAAAAAGGAATGCAAAACTCGTCCGAAAACAAAACCATCAATAATGACGCTAATTTAGCCATGGTAGAAAAAAAGAGTACAAGATAATAAGTTACGTATACTTTAATTCAAGCGCATTGGTATAAAGAAGAGAATGATGATGACAACGATGACAATAATAATATTAACAAGCAAAAGAAAAATCCATTACATTAAAATTTAACAAAAAAATACGGTTCTACTACCGCATGTAAAAAATATTTACCGTAATATAAATATAGACTAGTCATAGATTACCGCAATATTTGAGCTAATCATTGTTTTAAAGTTATAATTTTGATTTTTGTGTATATTTTTCATGAAAATTATATTTTTTTGTTAATTATATGATTAGAGTACAATGGTTCTGAGGTATTTAAGATGAGCATAATCGTAAGAAAGTCACAAATTATAAAAATCACTGAATGACGAATTTAGCAACAGTTTACACGAAAGAGTGAAAACAATAGATTTATATGTTTTAGGAGACGATTATCATTCGATTAAAGAGCCGAATGAAGATGTTCTCATCTCAACGGCCGTGAAGTTGTTCTCGGAACGTTCCCAGAAAGTGCTGGCGCCGCCGAACACCTCAAGAAGAGGTTGGTTAGCAATTAGTGTTTACTTATATAGATTTGATAAGGTTTTTATTATTTTTAGCTAAATTCTGGTGACTTCGCAGACAGATGGCGACACTGATTGTACTTAGATTGTTATCGTAACAGTACAACTTCCGTTTTTCTGAAAACAACAAACCCACTCCATAATTTATAGCAATTTATAATTTCAAAGTATTAACCTAACTTTCATCTTTCATAAGACGTAAAAATTTATCTCTGTTACATTCAAATATTTCTTCAACTCACAAAATGTATATTTTATTATTTTTATATTGAATTCATTAGGATTTTCATAAATATGAATTAATATTTAGAGTTAAAGTGAGTCACTTTAACTATTTTCCGATTCTTTCTATTAGTTCACACTCTCCTTATACATATCTTGTTCGAAATTTCAAACGTTAATAAACTACTTTTTATTCATCAACTGAAAGTTAAATACATTTTTTTTTTTTAAATTGTAGGCAGAAAAACTTTTCAGAGAAGGTGAAAGATATGCAATATAGTTCATTCGTCCCATTTGGGTTAAAATAAGTGATTACATATGATTTCATAAAACAGCCTATTTTATGTTATTAGGTTATGTGGTAGAACAGATGTTTTAACGCTTAGGTTATATTACTTTATTTATATTAATTGTAATTATTTAACAAAAAGTAAATCAAGTAAAATCTTTCAAGTAGAAATTGACTATTATAAATTTTGTTTGTATTTCTTGTTTTACTACAAACAAATTTACAACACTAGCTTCTGATAAACAAAATAAACTTAGCTTTAACTAAACGTTTTCTTTTAAAATATTGATGAGACGAAAATGTTGAGCTACCACTTTATAGGCACACAAACTCACACAAAGTACATTTGGGTGCTCTAATGCATCATATTTACCACTATAATAAGTGATAGCTAGATGTTACAAAGTGTTAGCTATTCATAGTAAATATTGAAAGTGTAATTTATGGGTTTGTTACAGTGTATGGATACTGCCGTCCAGCAAATTATTATACTGGCCTCACTGAGTACCAGGGAAAATACTCCTTCTTCGCATATAGAAAACTCTTAGAACAAGGCGCTGCAAGATTGGCTCCTAAAGTAAAAAATTGTCCAAAAACATGAATTGTTGTTTCCTATTATAAATTTATGGTTTTAAATGTTAGGAAACATTTATTGCTTATTTTAAAAATTAAATTACATTTAATAATTAATTATTTCTATATTTATTAGTTGTGTTACAATTTAGAAATATTTCAATGTGATTTTTGTAAAACGCGGCAAAACGTAAATGAAAAAAACATAATTCATTTTCACTATGTTTTTGAGCTTCCGAAACTGCCTCTCAAACACTCTATTAAAGCATCACCGTCTAACATTTTACAGAACCAATTTCTTCAAACGCCCTCAAGAAGGCTCGGCAAACACGCTTACATAGTGAGCCTCGACATTAGTCCAGTGAAGAAGGAAGGTGTCGAGGAGTAACTATCTCACGGCTTAACCTCTGTCAAAGAATAAATACAAAGAGAGTTTAACGGAGAGGATCTCTAGTTCAGCATATTGAAAGCATTGCTCCCACGAATCCAACCACAAACTCTGATTTGATTACAATATGAGTACCTTACATCTTACAGATAACTTACATTTATAGGCGTCTCAGGTTGAGTTGAGGGAAGTCAGGTAACTGGGAGATTAAGACCTGCCTCGGCCTATGAATAGGCCGGGACAGCCCACCGAGAATATCTCATTAGTGATGCATCGCCGATTATTCCATTTAAAAACCTTAATGTAATAAATACGCCTTATATGGGAAAAACGTTGATACGGTTTTTTAAATTATTATTAAACAAACAATTGCGTTTTTGTCTCAAGTTAGTCGGCCGACTTTACGTGTGATCACCGGCTACGCTTCCTATAGCGTAACCTTCCTTCGGTATAGGTAATCGCACTTAAAGTCGGCCGATTAACTTGAGACAAACGCGCGATTGTTTGTTTAATAGTAATTAAGAAAACAGTATCAACGTTTCCCCCATATAATGCGTATTTATTAACTTAAGGTTTTTAAGTATTTTATGCGTCACTACTGGGATGCTCTCGCCGGGCTGTTCCAGGCTATTCATTGGCCGAGGCCGGTCCTAATCCTCCAGCTACCTTGCTCAACTTAACCTGAGACGCCTTATAACAGTGAGTTACAACTTAATGTAATCTACACTTACTGCACTGGCATCTGTCAGAAATTATTAGCACTAAATTTATATAGTATCACTTTTACAAAGAATTAATAAAATAATTTAATTTCGAAAACGAACAAAACATTTTTTTAACACAAGTGCAGCATATTTAATGTAAATGTTAAATACTTACATTTGGTTGAGCAGATATATTTTCATTTATATTTCATCACACGATGTAATCCCAAACAAAATTTGTATATTTTGTGTGGCTATAGCGACTAAAATGGCAATAAATTAAAATAAGAGCTTTGATCTTCAGATAAACCAGGCAAAATACCCACAATAAATGGTTTGTTCAGTTTTAACTGCTTCCAAGAAAACGATGCAAATACGATATAATCGCGAGCCTGTAAATCAATCTAAACCCTACCATGACACGAGCTCTGCTACAAATAATATTTCTTGGAATATTGTTGCCACTGATTTAAAGATTCGTCAGAAAACAAAACACCTGTCGTACATTATGTTCCTAGAGTTTATTTTAACGCGTGGCTCATGATGGAAAACCCTTAAAACCCAATTTTTTGCTTTGCAGTTTTGTTCTACGTATTTTCACTAAGTAAATTTCTTAAATAATATATATAACATTGTTATAGGGTTCTACATATTGTTCCTAGGATATAACAACACAACTAGACGTAATTATGTAGCTATTTAATAAATATTTAATCTAATTAAATAAATATACAAATTTGATTTATAAAAATGAGTGTTGACTTTCCTTTTATCTGTGGAAGTGATATGATTACGTTGTGTTTGGACTCTATTTCCAGGAAATAATATTTAAAATCCAAAAATGTTAGTAAAAATTACTTAAATGTTAAACTGAAAAAAATTGTTTTGTAGAACAAATCCTAGTAGGTGACTCATCTGTGGTTGGGACAGCGAGAGTGAGGTGTAAAGGTCCCCTAATCTTTTTAGGGGCTTACAAATCTGGATGGAATTCTGAGTGTTTTAAAGTGAAACACAGATAGAAATTATGTGTATTAGCCTACTTTAGATGCTCGACCCTGCAGTCAAGGTGGCATGTTATTCCTCCTATATGCTATACCAGGACTGTTTGAAGTGCCTACTTTAATTTTATGTACACTCACAATCATTTGTATGGGATAGTAATAATGTCTTATGACTTTAAGACTACAAAAACAAATATGATTATATTATTACTATTATAAATAAATAATATGAGTTATTTATCAGTTTACTTGGCAAACAGCCCCTACTTATTGATATTTCACAGCTGACACGTTTCGCACTTGGTCAGTACATTGTTCACGGATAGCTGTCAAGCTGAGGCGGAGGGACAAGACTGTCGTACGGAGTCCTGTACGTTACACGCAGGATTGAACAATGCACTGACCAAGTGCGAAACGCATCAGGTGTAAAATATCAGTAAGTAATGGTATTTCGCCAATTAAAATAATAAATTAGTGTTTATATAAAAACTTCAAGATTTACAACCCAACAATTTCAGGTTTTATAAGAACATTGGTCACTTATCTTCCTGGTTTTATGAAATAATGAGATTGGGATTGTTATAGTATGTTTGATATTACTTTGAAAAGGCTCAAACTTTCGTATTTAAATATAAATTCGATTAACTTTTAGAGTAAGAAAATAAAAGTATACAAAAAATTTAATTGCTTGTTTTCCCCCAAAGTATTTATTTACGCGCGCGTACACACAAAAAAAACACACACACACACACACATACCCACATACATATATATATATATATATATATATACACACATTTATTTATAATAAATACATTTATTATAACTGAATTTGTTATCTAGAAAGCGAGTTAAAAAAAAATCTTTTTGAGAGCAATAAATATTGAAAAATATAATCATTCTGAAAGAATATATAGATATCAAACAAAATATAGGCCTACTAACTTTCGAAAATCATATTTAATTAAATATTTTTTGCAGTAATAGTTACTTATAATTTTTTATATGAGAAAAGCTTTATTATTTAATCGACATTAGTTTAATATCCCAGAAAATGTTTGCATCATATACATATTTATTAATTAAAACTTTGAAAATTAATTTATTAGAAATTAGTAAAGTTTTGGACTAAAAGACTTCTACGTGAATAAAAGTTAATGTTCAGTGAGAAAGTTTACATTTGTTGTGATTGGATTAAACTAAAGCTGTCTATTTCTTGAGCCAGTCTACTGTAAAAATACCCAACACACACAAATAGACCATAACTCTAAGATATATTGAACAGTGTTTAGTTTATTGTGACACTGAGTATACACATGGAGGCAATGACGTCATACAGTGCGATACCGGCCAAAACTGCTTTTAGACGTAATCGTTTCCTCGAATAAGACCGTCTGAGCAGGCCTCAGCGCATAGGTTAGCTTAGACCTCTTCCTAATCTCACTGTGTAACATTAAATTTGCTGTTCGTGCGGAAAATGTAGGTTGCGTCACGGAAATAGCAGACAATGAATGTCTGGTAACGCAGCGCTTTATGAAAAATCCTCTGAAAATCCGCCAACATTCCCTTCATGCTTCGAGTACACGAAGTAAAACGGGGAGCGCGATGGAACGGGTTTTGAAGTTTATTACTCTTAATATTTTGAGAGCATTTCAGTTCATTCTGTGTAAATCACTTAACTAAAAATATTTCAAACATTGCCAAGTAGACGTATAAATTTAAAAGTAGGACGCGTTGTATGGTAAAGACTGGCTTTACACTTATGAATAATGTTGAAACTGATCGTGATACATCTGACGCGAACCTCATCGGTTTCCATATTATCCCTCAGTAGCTTCTGAGCTTTCAGTATTAGCAAAGTTTATTATTACGTAAATTATTATTGTTGTGTTCGTGAAGGAAATATCTTGAACGAAAATCTAGGTGTGGATTTAAGAAATAAATTTTTAAAAAACAAGGTCTGGATATTTGTATTTTTCACCCTTTATAAATGACATTCAAAGTGACGAGAAGAAGATCTAGTTTTTGAATGAGTGAAAACTTTAAAAGAAGTCGTTTTACTTTATAAAAGGGTTTAAAATATGACGATATTTGAAATTGTAGTGGACTGCGAAAATTAACTTCTAAAAGGTTGAATACAATTAATTGTTATTTGAGACAGATTCAGCTGGTGTGCAGGCGGGAACTAAGTCTGGGAGTGATAGACTGGTGAGGGAATAAGCCAAGTCTTGATGAGGCAGATTCACCTGGCGTGAAGGCAGGAACTGAGCCAGGGCCTGTTTGATTGGTGAGGGACTAGGCTTAATATTGATGATGCAGATCCACCTTGTGTTAAAGAGGGAACTGAGCCAGGGCTTGTTTGATTGGTGAAGGACTAGGCTTAATATTGACGATGCAGGTCCACCTTGTGTTAAAGAGGGAACTGAGCCATAGCTTGTTTGATTGGCGAGGAACTAGGATTAATATTGGTGAGGTAGATTCACCTGTGTGAGGGAGGGAACTGAGTCAAAGCGTGTTTGATTGGTGAGGGACTAGGCTTAATATTGGTGAGGTAGATTCACCTGTGTGAGGGAGGGAACTGAGTCAAAGCGTGTTTGATTGGTGAGGAACTAGGATTAATATTGGTGAGGTAGATTCACCTGTGTGAGGGAGGGAACTGAGTCAAAGCGTGTTTGATTGGCGAGGAACTAGGATTAATATTGGTGAGGTAGATTCACCTGTGTGAGGGAGGGAACTGAGTCAAAGCGTGTTTGATTGGTGAGGAACTAGGATTAATATTGGTGAGGTAGATTCACCTGTGTGAGGGAGGGAACTGAGTCAAAGCGTGTTTGATTGGCGAGGAACTAGGATTAATATTGGTGAGGTAGATTCACCTGTGTGAGGGAGGGAACTGAGTCAAAGCGTGTTTGATTGGTGAGGGACTAGGCTTAATATTGGTGATGCAGACTAACCTGGCGTGAAGGCCGGAACTGAGCCAGGGCTTGTTTGATTGGTGAGGGACTAGGCTTAATATTGATGATGCAGATCCACCTTGTGTTAAAGAGGGAGCTGAGCCATAGCTTGTTTGATTGGCGAGGAACTAGGATTAATATTGGTGAGGTAGATTCACCTGTGTGAGGGAGGGAACTGAGTCAAAGCGTGTTTGATTGGTGAGGGACTAGGCTTAATACTAGTGAGGCAGACTCACAATGATTCATACTGATTCTGTTTCGTTTAGTGTGGAGTCTGACTTATTTTACTTTAACCTCTACAAATGCAGAAACCAGGTGTGTCAGAAATATGAACTGATTTTGTAAATACTGTAATTATGTATTTAAAACACTTTAAGATAGTTAAAGATTAAATCTAGCATATAATATCCTATATGTTAAATATCACTGATAAATAAAGAGGATGTTCCTTCATTATTTACCGTCAGGTATCTCTAAATAAAATTAATCTTAACTAAAACCTGTAAGAGAAAGGAAGGATTTAGCACTGTGTGAATAATATAACCTCCACATTTCACGGCATTGAAGATTTTAAAATTCAAAAATAACCTGTCCAACATAACCTTGTCTACGTGGAAGTTCACGCAGCCTTTAGACGTAGCGTGTTATGGTTGGCCGCAAAACACTTTGTATATTTGAACCTGCCATTTTGGAAAGTATTACTGAGTATTTGCCAGTTACCAAACATGCTGCAAGTAGCACTCGTCACGGCTATGACGGTATTATATAAGCCATGTGATATTTTGTTTTAAAAATGTTCACTTTCCTGAAATGTAAACAATTCATTCAAATTTCGTGCGTTCAGGTAACGGAAGGAGTTGCTTAGGATTGTAATTTCTATTTTTCGCTAAATTATTTCCAAGTTACGGAGGTATAGTGAAAGTTTGTTAGAAAAAGAAAAGGAAATTTTTGAAAATTAAAAAAGAAACATTATCAATACATCACCGACATTGCAAAAATATACAGCTGGCGGTGTATAAAAAAATACAACATAAATAATAAAAATTGGTACTAACATCCTAAAAATTAAATTTTTCGAAAAAAACAATTCATTATAATTTATAACATACAGAAAATTTTATATAATCAAGGTTTTGTTATAAAGCAGAGCGCTTTGCTATACCATATTAAAATACTAATGCAGCTCAACTTAACACTTTTTAAAGTTTTAGCTATGTTTGGTAAAAAAAATAATAAAGTAGAGGTAATTGCTGAACGAAATTAAAATGGCTTTCATTTTCTCTGCGGTAACATAATGACATACTAAAATAGAAGCTATTTCGATGGAGAATTATTTTACGGGTTTTTAATTCCCATTTCATGCGAAAAATGACAAGAGGACTTTGGAGTTTCGCCTTAGATCGGACATTTCAATTCCGAATCATCATAAGAGGAATTGAAATCCTCTTAGCTTTAACGGAAAAGTAAATGATTTTTTTTGTCGTTTCACGGTAATTTAACAATTATATCTATAAGATTTTAGCTACTCTAAAACAAAATCTGTTTTAAATCTATAGTTTTTAACAAAATCTATAGCCTTTAAGTTTAAAATTCTGAAAGATTTATTGTGCTTCCTCTACATATTAACACAATCCAAAAATATCTATATTAATTTGATGAATTAAATTTGAATAATAAATTTGATCTGCATAGCAAAAGTGACCTGAAGATAGCATCATACTAGTCTTTGAAACGTCACGATAGATTTCAAATTAATTACACTTCGCTAGCAACTTAACCATTTTTTCGCCTTATGTAAAATGTCCGCGAGTGTAAACCTGAATTATATTAAACTCTATAATATTACATGTTTCCATTTCGACTAGTAGTGAATAATCTTAGGTTGAAACAAGGCTTCAAATTATATTTTTGTAAAAAGATGGTAGAGATAATTAATTTTTAAAATAGAATCTCACAAAGAAGGTTTTTAGTTCTCTTGTCTGACATATAAACGGTTTCCCTGTTACTCTGTGTTTAAGAGATATAAGCAATAGGTAGTTCAGACTATGTTGCGTTTGTAACATTTACCTAATAAAAGTACATCATTTAAAGCTCGTTGGGGTTGAACGATCGGTAACTGGCTTTGATATTGTACTTTTCAGAGCAGTTGCTTACAATACCTTGAAAATAGGGCATTAATCTCAAATTCTAAGTGTTAGCTCCAAATATCATTTTCCCTCCCGACATCAAAAAAAGAAAGATATTTTAAAAATAAATGAATAACTTGTTTTTCATTCAAAAATTGTAGCCAATGAAACCCCTCTTTGTATACACTATGAGATAATTTTCAGATGGCTACTATAGGCCATCCAGAATCGGAAGTGTCCTAGAGGATTTAGTTCATTATCTCCACGCGCACACACACTCATACGCACCGACATGGGTCTTCGTCATAGATGGTTTCCCATAAGTCATCTATAAAAATATTTGACTTTGGTCTCGAAAACTTAAAATTTTTTTAAAGTGTTACATTTAGGTCATTTTTACAATCATGTTTGGATTTTACATATTGTTGCCTGGAAATAGAGGCCCAACGCGACGTAATTATATTGCTTCTAAAGATAAAAGAAAAGGTAACAATCTTTAAAATCGGTTTTTATATTTATTAAATTACATTACGTATGCATTAAGTACCTACATAATTATGTTTAGTTTTTTCTGTATTTCCAAAAAATAATATATAGTACCAAAAAATGTGAAAAAAATTACGTAAAGTTACAGTTTAATAATTTTAGGTTTATAGAGCAAGGCCTAGTAGGTGACTGATGGGAATCCATCGCCAGTAGGAGGGATGTGTGTGTGTGTGTGTGTTGTGTGTGCGTGTGTGTGTGTGCTTGTGTGTGTGAGTGTGTGTGTGTGTGTGTGTGTGTGTGTGTGTGTGTAGGTGTGTGTGTGTGTGTGTGTGTGTGTGTGTGTGTGTGAGCATGAAGATGTGAGGGTCCCTTAATCCTTGATGGCCTATAGAATTGCTCATTTTTGATTATACATAATATTCCTTGGAAATGGAGCTCAAACACTTCGTAGTTAAGTAGATATTTAAAGTAATTTAATATGAATGGAATATTTAATTACTATTATATTTTGTATTATTTTTTAAAGTGACACAATTACGTCGTGTTTGTAGTCTTTTTCTAAAGAATAATATGTAGAAATAAAAATTCCCAGTTACAATTCCCTAAATGTTACAGTTTAAAAATAATTAGTAAGTCCAAAGCCAGTAAGTAGATGACATCAACCATGTTGACTCAGCAAGAGTGAGTGTGTTAGGGTCGCCTAATATTCCGAGGCGCTTTTAAGTCTTGATGGAGTATACATATAAAAACAAAACCTGCATTCAAGTATCTCTCGTAGTTTTAGCCAATTCATAAGTCCTTTTAAGTTTTAAAAACGTAATATTTCTTTTTTTATCAACCTATTAAACATAAATGGTCTTTAAATATCGTGAATAAATTTATATTTTGTTTAAACAAACTAATAGAAGTCGTATAACATATTAAAAATCATAAACAAATGAGAGAAACTTTAAGGAGATAGTTTTAAAATATTTAACATTTAAATTGTCATTGTAAACATTTATTCCATTACAAAAGAAATATACTTACATTATTTAGAAAAAAACTCTGCACTAATTTGGCTCTGATTTTTCAACTAAATAAAATTTACTAAATCATGACTGAATTATTTAAAACGCCGGATTACCGGGAATGTATTTCCAGTTGCTTTAACCCATCCGAAAACCAACTGTGAAGTTTTACTTTTGGTCTTGGCCTATGACTTGACTGTTGGAACATGAATAATTTTGGTTATTTGTTGATTCGTTCTTTATAAATTTAAATAAATCTGTAAAAAATTACTTTTGTTATTCACAAAATTTACGATTGAATATTGCAATATATATATATGTGTTCTAAGCCAGGTTGTATGACTTTTTCTGTCAGGGCGGTTAATAGGTACATGTACGTATTAATCAATAAAAAAACCTATTTTTATATAAACTAAATTATTTATTACTAAGTATACTCTAAATTTAAATAATTATTTCAAAAAATGGTAGCCTACTAAAAAGGCAACAATTCGTGTAGAATTTGATTGTTTCAAGAGAATCGGCGAGGTGTTTGTCAGTTAACAACTCTTTGTTCTATGATTTATGACCAGACGCGTGCTTCTAAACTCCAAAAGTAAATCATACTTGTTTATCTATTGTTCCTATTTTGCATACCTAAATATACTGCCTTAGTTATAAAATAAAAATGACGAAATATAGGCTAAAAGTCTCCTGGGAATTTCAGCATTTGTTTCGTCACCATAGGGTTTTAATACGTACCTATTTAGTTTGAAATGCAGAAAGAACAAATAAATGGTAATTTTAGTTTTAGGATTTTTAGTTTTAACTTTTTAAAATCAATATCCTACTTCTCTAGATGTAGGATTGTTGACAGTGCAGGTTTATAGGATACCGGAGGAACTTGTGTAGCATAAGTTGTAATCTTCCCTACATCTAACACATTGCAATCTACTATTATTATGTCTTTAGGAATAATCAGTAAAAATATCTTCAAACTTTGATGTGTTTTTAGTAAGGTTATCTGTTAGGGAGCATTGTCATCAAAATATGTGAGTAACTTTATATACACTACGTTTGTGTGATTGTGAAAGATAGGCTTAAGTAGGTAAATTGATAAGTAAGTAAATAGGCAGATAGCTAGAAGAATAGATAGATAAATACATATAGATAGGTAGATATAAAGATTGGGGGAAAAGAGAGGAGGAAAAAGATACGTAATGTTTAATTTAAAAAATTAATTTTTGAAGTACTACTTCAGATATGAAATTCTTTAGTAAATATTTAGTCAATGTATTTGCTATTCAATATTATAATTTAGAAATTTATTTTTATGTCATATATGAGTACATTGTTTTTTTTTAATATGTTGTAGTTTTTGTAAAAAATTACTATTACACATTTTTGAGAAAAAGTTAAGAATCCAAAAACATTAATATGTCATACTTCAAACAATGTCTTACACTGTAATCTCAGTCCTACATAAAACAAAATTTTCTCATCATTTAAAATCTATCCTAAAAGTCTATTACCATAAAGTATATTCCCTTCACATGCGTAACAAGGGATTTTTTTTACTAACGAAATAGCAAGAGTGGTAACGAATTTTATCGCAAGTGACCACTTATCAGTTTGATTGTAACGGCGTAGCCCAGTGTGTCATGTTTTATTTTGCAGTTAAAATTCTTTGCCTGCTATTAAGACCATGTTGTATATTTATCAAGGTTAATGGTGTCAACACACTAGATTGGGTCCAAGTAGAATATTGACTCTATTTTACTTATAGATTTTATTTACGGATATTTTTGGCCAAGGGAAGTAATTTATTATATAGACGGACTAAAATGCACAAAAACTGTATAAAAAATAAAAAAAATTATACAAATACAAAAGTACGAAAAAGTCTAAATTAAGAGATTTAATAATTTTTTACGTTCATGGTGACTAGTCAGGATAGACTGCTACCATGGTAGGATAGCAACGGAAGTGATTACTCAGTCACTAGACATGACCTATGAATAGAAAGTTACTATCAATTGTAGATAGGGTTTAAGTAGAGATATAAACCATTGAGTCTAGGATATCAGAGAGGATCATGACATAGCCTCATGATCATGACATGCGTGGCCACTAATTGCAGGAATCTTTCTCTATCGGAGTCAAAAATACGCGTGCACCCTGATACACTCCCATATTGAAAAAGGGATAAGAAAGCATATAGTTCCTATGATGTAACCTGTCTAAGAGACAGTGTCTTATCACTTGCATAATCCCGCAGCTGTTTCCTTATTACTAGCATCC
>JBAIZL010000006.1:4545000-4562500 GCA_036971475.1 Prosapia bicincta | reverse complement strand
GATCGTCCCTCGGAGTCGCCCAAAAACGTCTCAACCTGTTTACTAAGTCTCAGGCTAGTTCAACAGGTAAAAAGAAGTACCCAGAAGGTTAAATCGAAGTAGTACCCGAGGTTGGATCATTGCGCTGAGTATATTACCTTCCTTGCTGCCGATTGGTTAACAGGCCTTTCTCTGTCCTTCCTCTAGTAAGCTACGGCATTGGTATAAAAGAAGTTAATATGCTGATCATAATAAAATATGGGTTTAGGAGCATACTGTCGTATATTCGAAGAGACATTGCGGTTATTCCAGACTTTATACATACTCATATCAGCTCAGCTATGATTCTCAACAGTTTCTTGTAATGTGATTGTACAATGGCTGTAAAGGTCGCTGGAGAAGGCGTTATGTTGGAAAATAAATGTTTACATGGACCAAAAATATAGAGATGAAAGAGAGATAATCCCCAAATAAAACTGTAGGCTCAGTCAAGGAATAGAAACATTTTAGAAGAAATCACAACTTAAAGACAGACAGACATACACTGATCTACTGTGTATATTACTCTGATACACTGATCTACTGTGTATATTACCCTGATACACTGATCTACTGTGGATATTACTCTGATACACTGATCTACTGTGTATATTACTCTGATACACTGATCTACTGTGCATATTAATTTGATACACTGATCTACTGTACATATTATTCTGATACACTGATATACTGTGTATATTACTCTGATACACTGATATACTGTGTATATTACTCTTATACACTGATATACTGTGTATATTACTGTGATACACTGATCTACTGTGTATATTACTCTGACACACTGATCTACTGTGTATATTACTCTGATACACTGATCTACTGTGTATATTACTGTGATACACTGATCTACTGTGTATATTACTCTGACACACTGATCTACTGTGTATATTACTCTGATACACTGATCTACTGTGTATATTACTCTGACACAAAGATCTACTTTGTATATTACTCTGATACACTGATATACTGTGTATATTACTGTGATACACTGATCTACTGTGTATATTACTCTGATACACTGATATACTGTGTATATTACTGTGATACACTGATCTACTGTGTATATTACTCTGATACACTAATATACTGTGTATATTACTGTGATACACTGATCTACTGTGTATATTACTCTGATACACTGATCTACTGTGTATATTACTGTGATACACTGATCTACTGTGTATATTACTCTGACACACTGATCTACTGTGTATATTACTCTGATACACTGATCTACTGTGTATATTACTCTGACACACAGATCTACTGTGTATATTACTCTGATACACTGATATACTGTGTATATTACTGTGATACACTGATCTACTGTGTATATTACTCTGATACACTGATATACTGTGTATATTACTGTGATACACTGATCTACTGTGTATATTACTCTGATACACTAATATACTGTGTATATTACTGTGATACACTGATCTACTGTGTATATTACTCTGATACACTGATATACTGTGTATATTACTCTGACACACAGATCTACTGTGTATATTACTCTGATACACTGATATACTGTGTATATTACTGTGATACACTGATCTACTGTGTATATTACTCTGATACACTTATCTACTGTGTATATTACTGTGATACGCTGATCTACTGTGTATATTACTCTGATACACTGATATACTGTGTATATTACTGTGATACACTGATCTACTGTGTATATTACTCTGATACACTGATATACTGTGTATATTACTGTGATACACTAATCTACTGTGTATATTACTCTGATACACTGATCTACTGTGTATATTACTGTGATACACTGATCTACTGTGTATATTACATAGAATATTAGTCACTGATGACGACAACTTGTTTGCCAAAAACTTGTTATGATTAAAGACCTGTACAATAATTGTGGGAAATTGTGTACCAGTGTATACACCTGGTAAAGCTCATCTCGCAAGTTGAGCTCCAACTTATAAACTTATAAAAGTAATAAATTCGAGATACAAAATAAAAATGCTTTTCTTAGCTTATCCAGTCCTCTAATAATGACGTAGGCCTATGTGCCAAAGTAAATAGTATTGAAACAGTTGTAAGATTTTATATTATTTACAAATATATACAAGTAAAAAGAAGCTAAAACGGTTAGACTCGGGTGTAAATAAATTCTATATTACCTTCGTTAAATTTGAGGCAATACTCGTTCCGTTCTTGAAGGTTTTGGATTATTTCGGTGAAAAGGGGTTGTTTCGAGCTCGTTATACGCATGTTTTTGTTTTCCTCTAGTTGGACAATGGTGATTGGTGGGTCATCATGGAAAACTACAAGGAAAGTTTGTTCTAAGGGAGATGAGGCGGTTGTAAAAAGTTTCTTGAAGGAAAACAATGTTGTCTAAGGCAGTGTGGATGGTTGCGCCATCTTCGTTAAACCATTGTGAAAGTAAAGACAGGTTTCGGGCACAAGAAAATCTCCTGATGGATCCTATAAAACGACCAAGATTGACCCTATATCGGTCATCCTGCTACAGCTGATTAAGTTTCAGTACTGTTTATTTTGGCGCACACGGCAATTCGGCTTTCCGAGTTAGATGAAAAGTCGAAGCAGAAGCAGTGTACTGTTTGTAGACTTTTTTACATTCTGGAGCTTACCCAAAAAATACTTTAAACGATCCAGAGAATTTGTGAAAGAACCCCAACCCTCAAAGTGAACGAATCCAAGGAAGTAATTAATTGGGGGATATTTTGAAGTGGTCCATAAGGGAAAAATATCTATTTCACTTTACCAATCACATATTCCTTACTTAAGCCCAGTGTTACCACGATTTCGTCACTATTGAATCATTCTTAGGTCACTAACTCTTTTATAAAACAAATTTAATCATACCAGGTTTTTGTATCGTGCTTGTAAGAATATGTCCTAGAAATGATTAGTTCTATGATGTTCCTCTAATAAAAGCTAAATCTGATATTTTAATAATCCCTTGGAATTATGTTCTCAAGTTGAAGATAAAGTTGATTATTTTATTGCATAAACTATAACATAAATTTTACATTTCACTTAACTGGAATAGATAAAGAATTATACGTTTTAAATCTTACGTTAGCATGCATTATTCGGGTCAAAAATCTGTCCTTAAATTTGCAAATAATGGTATACAAAATGGTCTACTTTCGTAAAATAGGAGTGTACAACGTAAACTCTTTTGTATAAACTGTGTGTTGTGTGGCTCGAATAAACACTGTAAGCGAATACAGTTCTGTCAGCGTTCCATCCTAGCTCGGCACCACAGAATGACGTAGAATGGCGGGTAGAGCAAATTCCAACTTACTGTAATAGAATTATTACAACAACTAGACAATAGTTGTTATCTTTCAAAATAACATACAGAACTGTGAAACTTTAAAACATCGACACATTTAGTGGCTGGAAAGATATTCGCATTGGGAAATTTGGGAAAAACGGGCGAATCTTTTGAAACACGTCATACATAAAACAGCATTTCTATATCATTATTACTTTGATTATTATTATTTAATAGAACAGAATTTAAAAGTTTTAAGTAATATTCTACTAAGGTTAATGAAAAATTGTTTATTTTAGTTACACTAGAGCACTATTTTTGTGGGGTAACCATGGCAACAGTTTAAGGTTGAAGGTTTCGGCGACAACCAGATGGGGGGAAAAATTCATATACATCTTTTACAAAAATATTTCTAGGTAAAGGGAAATTGGCGCAGTGCCAAGGCGCGCTTGGTTTCGAACATAGAGGTTCTCAGTTAGAATCCGGCTGGACCCAAAATTTTATAAATTAATTATTGAATAAATGTTTGAAAAACCTGCATTAACATCAATTGTCATCCACTATAGGGCAAAAGAAATGTATTCGAATTTGACTGGAAGAATAAAAACTTATTTTGTTAACGAATGAAAATTTGTACAAGGTACATAGCTATAGGGAGAGTGTGAGCTAATAGAAGGAATTATAAAAAAATAAATCATATATTTTTCTGGTAGTTTTATTGACAATAATAGTGAGATGTCTAGCTTTTGTAGAAAGGAACAAGAAGTTAAGAGTAAGGCATTTTTTACTGGACAAGGCAATACAAGTTCACACTTTATATATCCGACATGTTTCAACAAGAAAGTCTAAAAATAACATTTAAAAAAGTAATAAAATTAACAGAAAGCAGTTGTCAGTAAGCTTCACTCAGTAAGCACTTGTCAGTAAGAACTTAACACTTTACAGTAAGCTTTTTTACTAAACATTTATCAGTAAGCCCCTCTCAATAAGCATTAGTCAGTATTCACCTATCCTTTAACACTTGCCAATAAGAACTAATTTCGCTCGGTATCTACATTTATCAGCAACCAAAAGGAGACACACATACACACACACACACACACACACACACACACACACACACACACACACCACATACACACACACACACACACACACACACACACACACACACACACACACACACACACACACACACACACACACACACACACACACACATACACACACACACACACACACACACACACACACACACACACACACACACACACACACACACACACACACACACACACACACACACACACACATACACACACACAAACACACACACACACACACACACAATATATACGAGGTGTGGCTAGAAAAAAACCGAACTGATGCTATAAAAAAATTTTATTTTCCATTATTTACAATTTGATGTTATCTCCTTCAATGTACTCTCCTCCTCGGTCTATACACCGCTTCATATGAATTTTCCACTGTTCATAGCAATGCTGCAGATCATTTTTGGTAAGTCTATACATTACTTCCGTCGCTTTTTCTTTTACTGCTTCAACACTCTCAAATCTAGTTCCTTTCAAAGCTGACTTGACTTTAGGGAAAAGAAAAAATCACAGGGGGCCAAATCAGGTGAGTAGGGTGGATGGTCTAAGATGGGAATGATGTGGTTGGCTAAAAACGTCTTCACTGACAACGCATTGTGAGCTGGGGCATTGTCTTGGTGCAGGATCCATGTCTTTTGTTTCTACAAATCGTTCCGTTTTCTCCGTACTCGCTCACGTAGGGTAGTCAGGACGCTAATGTAGTAATGCTGATTCACTGTTTGTCCCTCTGGTACCCAATCAATGTGTACAATCCCTTTGACATAAAAAAAAAAAACAATCATCATTGCCTTGAATTTCGTATATAAATATATATATATATATATATATATATATATATATATATGATGAATAGTTATTATCTGGAGTACATCCGTTAATTCTAAAGTGCATAAAACCGCAATTCCGACGTTTCGCTAGAACCTTATCTAGTATTGACGAGGTGAACCCAACAGCAGTAGAAGAGCGAGAAGAGCGATATATATATATATATATATATATATATATATATATATATAAAACACAAACTAAGATTATTTATATACAAGAATTATTTATAATTATTATGATTTAATAATTATAATTATTTATATTTGTTGATTCCATCTTCACGTGAGCTACTATTTTTCACTAAACAATTATAAATATTTTTAAACTTGCCTATAGTAGCCTATTAAGTGCTACTATAGGCAAGTTTATAAATATTTTTATATAAAGTTAGAAAGAGAGAGAGAGAGAGGGGGGAGAAGAAGG
Source organism: Prosapia bicincta (assembly GCA_036971475.1). NCBI lineage: Eukaryota > Metazoa > Arthropoda > Insecta > Hemiptera > Cercopidae > Prosapia > Prosapia bicincta. Next base: position 4,556,809 of record JBAIZL010000006.1, on the reverse strand, counting down.
GAGAAAGATAGGGAATGGAATGAGAGAGGAAGAGAGAGAGAAAGAGAGAGTAATACTGCATTTGTCTAAAAACTAATGTGTGTAAGTAGATAATACGCCGTGTTCGATTTTAAATGTCAGTGTAACGTGTTTGTGTCGTGTAATGAAGCGACACCATTCTGAACAATAATCCTTTCATTTTGAAAATATATTATAAAAATTATTAAAGTGTATTTTACAAATTGTTTTGGTGTTATCTTATGTCAGAAAACTTAAACATAGTACACATTTTAAAGAAATACTGGTAAATTGTTTCTCAAAATTTTGCTTGCCACGTGTAGGAACAACCACTTTCCGTGCATTCAAATAAATCCTTCCAAACGTTGAAAATAGCCGCCTGATTCAATTCGGAACCGCTGACCGAGGTTATGTTCCGAACCCATCGTCACGCTTACACTGTGTTATTATTAAATCTGACTCCCCTTTCTCTAAATATGAGATATTATTAGATAAAGGTATTTTTATCATTGAAATTACGAGACTACAAAAATATACCTATCGCTCAACCGGTACCGCCTGGTTGGTGAAACAAGGAACCAAATTTATAAGGGTATCATTATTCAAGTATTGCAAGCTTGATGTACATGGGGAATGTGTTTACTAACTAGGCCTATAGATGCCTTTACTGTACGTAAAGTCTATTACGTCACAGTGATTTGTGAGGCCTTAGTATTTTAAGTATAGTCTGAAAAAAAGACATGGAATACCATTAATAAAAATACTATACAATCCCTCTAGAAATATTTACGAACCAATTTTGCTTTTGATTCGGAGAGAAAAAAATCACATAAACTTTTGCTGAGTGTTATGAGAGGTTTATCCTTTACTCGACCTATCTTTCCGGCATTTAGGATTGTAAGGAGAATGACTAGCTTGGGGAAATGGTAAGCAACCAACCGTATCTATGCAAGCCATGATTCTCAGCCAGTAATGTAGCGATAAGGCGGCTGGACGACCTCCATCGGTAAGGAGTGTATCTCGTACAGCAATGGTTACAGGTAAGAGCACAATGGATTTCGGTTATGCAGTAATACTCAAAAGTTATATATATATATATATATATATATATATACATATATTTCGCAATATGTATTCTTGTATATTAATAAAGAACATAAGTCAATATACAAATACAAGAATTATAATTGAATTGTAAATTCAATTATAATTCTTGTATTTGTATATTGACTTATGTTCTTTATATATATATATATATATATATATAATTAAAAAAGAATTAAAAAAATTTTTTACAAGTCAAATACAACTGAGGTAAACAAAAGTTTTATTTCAGTTACTTTTATTTTATATTTATTGCAAATAATATAGATATGAATAAAAGCCTACATGTGACAGAATCACAATATTAAGTGGCCAAATAGAAAGCGAATTTCCTTGCAATTATCCATTTCCCTCTCTATACGTGGCGCTCTGTACATGGTGTTAAAATATTATTTTTGTTTTTTACTATTTATTAGCTTTTATTAGTTTCTAATTTATGAAGCTGATGGTGGTCTATAATCTCTCATTATATCCATCTCTTGTAAAACTTCATTATTAGAAGGGAGCTTTATCTTATAATTTCATATATATATATATATATATATATATATTGTAATTCCTGAGGATGTTGGTAATGTCAACCAACGAAAAGCTTTGAATGTATTATTCAATTGATTATTCCTGTAATTGTGTATATTATTTAATCTTAAAAATAATTCTAACAGGAAAACATATTTGATATTCTACATATATATATATGTATATAATATATACAGGCACATACACACACACAAACACACACACACACACACACTTACACACACACACACACATACACACACACACACACACACACACACACACACACACACACACACACACACACACACACACACACACACACACACACACACACACACACAAACACGCATATATATATATTTAAGTAATTGAGTTTTTACAAGAAGGGAATTTGTTTCAGTGCCAAAGTGCTGCATTTGAAATATGTAGTCATTCAGATCGAGTCCGACCGAAACTTCAACTTTTTAAAATTCATTTAATGAATAAATATTTGAAACAACTGTATTACCATCAATTGTCATCCACTATAAGTAAGTATGAGGAGATGAATAAAAACGTATTTTATTAACGAATAAAAATTTGTATATATGTATATATATATGTATATATATATATATATATATATATATATATATATATATATATATATATTAAATTTCTTTACCGAAAAATAATAAAAGGAAACAAGAAAACAAATTAGACAAAAATGTTTTTTTAAATAACACATTTAATTTTTATATAATTTACATAAAAGTATTTAACCATTAAATTTCGTGTATAATTTTGTAAGTGTTTCTTCGAGGCTAAAAGCTAACATTAGCAGTCCTTGGATTAATGGGTATTTCTACCGGCCGCAAAGTTAACACTTTTGTTTGCCATGAAATCATTCCAAAAGTGTTTAACGTTAGCGCGATCTCACGATTAATTTAGAACGTTCAGTCTTCTGCCAACCGCAATTTGTACCTTTCTAAACTGTTTCTATAGAATTTTATAAATAATGACTTCTTGTACAGTAGAGCTGATAAAATTTTGTCAAATGGATTTCAGACGAGGCAGAATATATTTATTAAAAGAGTTTAAAATTGTATACTGAACCAATGCACAAAATTTACTAAATGCACTGTTTTACTTTAGATAAAATTAAAAATAAATAATTCAAATTTTCACAAATGAAATTTCAACTCTTCCTTAGAAAAAAAAGTGATTATTGAACAAAAAAATTTTTCTCAGAAATAAATCGACAAACGTAACGAATATCGACTATATGACGTTATAATAATCTAAAATTATACACAAAGTTTATAACAAAAGGGTGTACAATAAATATTGCTTGGTTTGAGAGAACCTTTTCTCAAAATTTGTTAACTAGCCCTTGTTGTCGTAAACTATGTCATTGTAAAGTTGAAATAATTTAAATACTTTTAATAAGTAATAAGCTATTATTAAATTAAGAAGTATAAAATCTTTTTCCTTAAAGTCAATTCCTACTTGAACCAACATAGAAACAATTTATTTTAGTCTCTTTTTGTTTTATAATTACAATTAATATAAATATGTATATACGTATGTCAGAATAACAATATAAAGTGACAAATAGAAAGCGAATTTCCTTTCAATTTGCCATTTTCCTTATTATGGTGTTAGGACAATTATTTTTGGTTATTACTGTTCATACGCTCTGTTTTCTTTGTCGCTTGCATTGTGTTGTCGTTTCTTTTCGCTTTCCTTTCATATTGTCCGTTTGTGTCCGTTCGATACTGTTAATCAAGTTTGTTTGGTTATTTAATTCATTTTTAATTCTAGAGCATTATTTATGATATTATATGGTAGCCATGGCAACAATTTACAAGAATCAATTTATGTGGCATCTTTAAGAAGTGCGTTTCTAGTAATGGGAAAGTTGGCTCAGTACCAAAATGAAAAGACTTTAAACATATAGATACTCAGTTCATCTTAAGCCCCCCAAGTTTTCATTATTTAGTTTTTGAAAGGAATTTGAAAAATCTGTGTTAACATCTATTGTCATCCACTATGGGTTAAAAGAATTGTATTTGAATTTGACTGGATGAATAAAACCTTTTTTTTAATGATTGAAAATTTGTGCAAGACACACACACACATATATATATATATATATATATATATATATATATATATATATATATATATATATATAAGGAGAGTGAGAGCTAATAGAAGGAATTGAAGAAATCTTTTTAAAAATATAAAATCGACAAACGTAACATATCGATCATGTGACGCTATAATCATGTAAAATTATACACAAGGTTTATAAAAATGGCAGTGTAATGGATATTGATTTTTTTGAGAAAATCTTTAAAACGTTTTCATGAAATCTGTATATATATATATATATATATATATATATATATATATATATATATATATCGAAATATGTATTCTTGTGTATTAATAAAGAACTAAGTCAAAATACAAATACAAGAGTTATATTTGAATTTACAATTCATCATGAATATTCCTGATGATGTTGGTACTGTTATCCAACGAAAAGCTTTGAATTTTAATTTAATTATTATTCTTGTATTTGTATTTTGACTTAGTTCTTTATATATATATATATATATATATATATATATATATATATATTTTTTTTTTTTTTTTTGTGTAAAACAAGAGTGTGAACTTTCTTTTAGATCCTCATTACGTTTTTACTATTTTAACTTAAAAATAGGCATAATTACATATAAATGAATATCAAGTACTTTTATTGTTCTTGTACGTCACTACTTGAAAGGAATACTCAGTGATGTTGGAAGTCTTCAGAAACCTCGGAAATATATAATAATTGACGAAGAGGCTCCAAAATTTACAAAGTTATTATACAACGTATATTATATGAGAAAATAAGAAAAAAATAAACGAAACATTTTGTGTATTACTGGACGCACTATTGGTTTTACTGTGCATTTGGTCTGAATATTTATGTAAATAAATAAAAAAGCGATACTTCAATGTAGGTAAGTACATTTTACAATATACTGTGATTATTTTTGAAGTGAAAACTACGGGCGCTGACAGTTTTTGGCATGGAGAAAATCCTTCAGTTCGCGTCATCACAGTTTTGAGTGGGTCAGATTTAGCCTAAATTAAACGATAACATATGCTTTCATACAACAGTTGTTTTCATGTTATATAACAGCTGTTTTAACACTATGTTACTTTATTTAAAGAACATTATTAGTTAAAATATTATTTTACAATACTTTTTTCAGTTAGAAAATATATTAATTTATATTTCAATTAATATTACTATAATGTGTTCAATATAATGATAATTAATTATTTATTATTATTCCAATTAAAAAAGAAAACTTTCGTAGGTGAGCTGCGAAACCTTTAAGAAGAAACTTGCTACACTGTGTGTGAAATAACAATGGTTTTGCTACACAGTATGTGAAATAATCATGATTTTGCTTCTCTGTGTGTGTAATATACGTATACATGATTTTGTTACACTGTATGTAAAATAATCATGATTTTGCTACACTGTGTATGAAATGTACTTGATTTTGCTACACTCTATGTGAAATAATCATGGGTTTGCTACACTGTGTGTGAAATAATCATGATTTTGCTACACTCTATGTGAAAAATCATGGTTTTGCTACACTGTGTGTGAAATAATCATGATTTTGCTATACTGTGTGAAATATAACAACTTTGCTACACTGTATGTGAAATAATCATCATTATGCTACACTGTGTATGAAATAATCATGATTTTGCTACAATGTATGTGAAATAATTATGACTTAGCTACACTGTGTGTGAAATGTACATGATTTTTTATACTGTATGTTATTAAATTATGAGTCAACAAATTCAATGTAATTCAATTTGTCAAATTTGTATTTTGTAATTTTGTTAGCATCTGTAAAGCCTAGAATGTATTCTATTAACTACATAATTTTAATAATTCAATACCTTCTGTTAGTTACGCTCTAGTTGTATATATATATATATATATATATATATATATATATATATATATATATATATCTTGTTCAAATGTTCATTCACTAATAATATACTATTTATTCAGTCATTCAAATTCAAAAAATGTATTAAAACTTGTAGTCGATGAAACTTGATTTTATTTCAAGGTTTTTTCAAGTAGTAATTCAATAATTAAATTTATTAATTAAATAATTTTAGTTTTATATGTGAGTTTATATGGGAGATAAACTTTCCGCAAAAGGGACAAAGAGTGCAATATAGTTATTTCGTCCCATTTGGCTTAAAATAAGTGATAACATAATATTTCATGAATAAGCTGATTTTATATTATAGTATATGTGGTAGAACAACTGTTTTAACGCAGAGGTTATGTTTCTTTATTTATATTAACTGTAGTTATTTACTAAAAAGCAACTAAATTAACTTTTTTGTTGACCTATTTAATGATTTATCTTTATATTACTTGTTGTTAACTACATTTACTGCATTTTGTGAAAAAATCTGTTAAGTCGTCATGATAGTTTTTATGGTTCTATAACTGCTAGATTTTTGTTTGATCGGTTGAAATTATATTAAAACTGAGTTCAAGTTCACGTTAAAAGGTTTCTCTTTTGAAAGCGTAGCTTAAAAAAATAGATTTCAACTATACCTAGTTTTACAAATCATAAGAAATACATTGTTTATAATATTTTTAGAGGTTGTCTGCAAGTGAATATTTAATTTTGTTGAGGTAGGCTATGTGGTATGGTCCAAACAAGGCTACTTTCCAAAATTTAACATACCCAAACCATTGAGCTTATCGTTATTTCTGCTTATTCGTATACATGCAAAGTGTAAGGATTAGATAACAGAAGAATGTGCAAATAGATGACACCTGATACGACTTAAATAGTTGTGATATTTTATCTTGTGCGAGGAATGTTTATTTTCTTAAAACATTTTAAGGTGAGTTCACGTGTCCATGGCAGTGAGGTTAAAAGCTATTAATATTTTCTACTAAGGGTTTTTAATGTTATAATCTTTTATATTTCCTATTTATAATTATTGTAACATATTTAAATGTTGTTTATTATATATATATATATATATATATATATATATATATATATATATATATATACGAGTATATGCGTGTGTGTGTGTGTGTGTGTGAGTGTATGTTTGTGTGTGTGTTTGTGCGTGTGTGTGTGTGTGTGTGTGTGTGCTTGTGTGTTTGTGTGTGTGTGTGTGTGTTGTGTGTGTGTGAGTGTATGTTTGTGTGTGTGTTTGTGCGTGTGTGTGTGTGTGTGTGTGTGCTTGTGTGTGTGTGTGTTTGTGTGTGTGTGTGTGTATGTGTGTCTGTGTGGGTATATGTGGGTGTGTGTTTGTGTGTGCCTAAACATTTTTCAATTTTACTTTCTACTTACGTCCAGATGTACATTTCGATTGCAAATCATCTTCAGAGAGGATTACTACAATACTAACTAATACTACTATAAGAATTAGTCCTGTAGTAATTTTCTGAAAATGACATCATCGACATAATCGAAATGTACATCTAGACATAAGATGTGGTTTTTGTGATTTAAGAGGGATTTATTTACTTATAATTAAAATAAAGACACAGTTGCGCCAGGTTACTATAACCCTTAAGATTAGTTAGGTAGCATTTACATGATTAAGTAAATGCAACGTAGGCATACTGTCTTGATTCTTTCATTAGATCCTTTTAGTGGCAATGTAAATCCGCCTTGTAGAGTTACATAGTACTAAACTCTTGTGTCACGTGAAATAAAAAAAATAAATACTCGGAGTTCAGTCGAGTTCATCAAGAGATTGTTAAATTCTTTATATGTAATGCATATAGCTAAGTTGTGACAAAAACAAAACACATAAATAAGGGAAAGTCTCAAACCTATCAATAAAAAATGTAAACAAAATTCAGTGGAAAGCACCAATCATATCTGGTTCGTAGTATCACGTACAAGATAACACTCAAAAGTACTATGTCTCGAGAGTTTAATTATTTGCCATTATTACGGTTTCAACTCGTGTTGTATTAAGGTTTATCTAGTTTTAATTGCTAGTATTGAGTACCATATGTGATTTCTTTTTATATTTTAGATAAAGAGTTTTCTTCGTTCCTTTTAAAGGAACCAGAGATTTGTGCTTTATTTTACAGAGATTGACAAATTCATATCTTAAGCAAAACATAATCCTTACTTAAAACTAGACAAAGTAAATAAACTGAGATCAAACAATAAATGTATTACAGTTATTCCAAGAATAAGAATATTCAAAATAATGTTTGTTATTAATAATTTGGATTACCTGTGGTCTAATGTTTTATTATAAATAAATTAAACCTCTTAAACTACAAAACAAATTTTATTTGTGTTTTAATATGTGCATTTCGATTCCAAAGCAACCCTTTTCAGAGGAAATTATTACAAGTAATTCTGCTAATAATGACCTCTGAAGATGATTGTTATTAATGATAAAATAAAATTTAAAATTTAAGGATTTAAATAATAAATTTATGTAATTCAAAAGTTTTATTTATTTAATCCCTTCCATTAGTTCAGAATCTCCATAGACATATCTTGTTCAAATTTTCTATCCTTAATAAAATACTTTCTATTCGTCAATTCAAGTAAAAATTCATTTTTTTAAACTTGTAGTGGATGATACTAGATGTTAATAGGGATTTTTCAAATAATAATTCATTATTAAAATAATGGATAATTTTATGAATGAATTATTAATGAAGTAATTTTAGTTTTATATGGGGGAAAACGTTTTACAAGAGGGAAAAGGCATCGAATATAGTTATTTCGACCAATTTGGCTTGAAACAGCCATATGATTTCATAAAACAGCTGATTTTATCTTATAAATTATGTGGTAGAACACCAGTTTTACATGCTTAGGTTATGCTACTTATTTATATTAATAGTAATTATTTAATTTTTTACTAAAATAAATTTTTTTTGCCTTAAGTTGGAATTAATTTTAAACAATTTTTTGTTGATATTACTTGTTTATAATACCATTTTATGACTTGAACAATTAAACTACAATATTAAAATAAATATGATCCCACCAGCATCTGAGAACTACTTGAAACTATGTTACTCTTGAAAGCACAAAAATTTTAATAGAAAATATTAAAAAAAGTTAACGTTAGCATTCATACTTGAGTTATAATCTCTGGCTCGACTGCAGAAAAGTTATGTAAAATGAATAAAATGATAAAACTGGGAGTATTTGGTACAAATTTGTCTAACGTCAAAAATGTTCTTAATGGGACTTAGATTCCTGTTAATTCGTTTAGTTTTCTAGTGGAGAGATAAATATACTTGCTAAAGAGCAGATATTTTTATTAACAGGCTGTACATAAATTTAAAATCTAAAAGGGAAATTCAAAAATAGGTTTATTATAAGAAAAGTTATATTAAAGTTTCTTAACATCATTAAAACAGATTTGTAAAAAGAATTATATTTTTAATTTTATTGTATAAATTTATTTCACTTACTTCGAAAACTGTAAAGAAATTAAACCTTAGAACTCATTACCATTATTTAAAATACAAATAGAAGCAATTTTCCTCTTCTTATTGAACATACATTTGAATAATTGGGACAGCAGAGTGTGTACATATAAACCTATATTATTGTGTAGAAAACTATTTTTGTGTAGGAAATAAAACAAAATCATATTTATAATAATTTTTTAATATTTTAAATCTTCTGGAATAAAATTAATAGCAAGACAGTCTCTGAATTAGCTACTTAATTTACTTTTAATACTTCCGTAAAGTTTCACTAATTTAGTCTTCTCATTGTCTTTTTGAAGACTAAAACATATTGATATAACAAAAAATAAATATAAACCTTTTATCCAGGCAATCTGCTGCATCTTTTACTGTGAAAAAACAGGTTTTAAATATTTTTAAATCTACCTTTAATGCGGTAATAACTTGAAACAACTGTAGTGTGATTTTTTATTATAAATAAGTGAAACCCCTCAACCACATAAACTGTTTATTTAAGTACTGATGTACATTTCATCTGTAGCAATCATCAAACGAGGAAATTACTACAAGCATCTTGTCTTGTACAAAGAAGTCTTTAGTAATTTCCTTTGAAGATGATTGCCTCGCAATCGAAACGTACATCAGGACTTAAATAAAAAATGTTTATAGCTTAATTGGTTTTATATATTAATAATGCCTTCAATGTGTCTAGAAATAATATTTAAAGATTTACAATTTATGAAAACCGGCTTTCTATGGTTTAGGTAATTATTTTTCAGGAATTACTACTTCACAGAATATTATTTCCAAACATGTACTTTAGTTTTCAACAATACAATATTTTAACATTGTTGTAATATCAGTCCATTTGGAATGTAACAAGATACGTTATAAGCTGTTATTATGCTTTGTAGTTGGTTATAATTTAAAAAAATAGTTATCTTGATGGTCCTATAAATAGAAAATAAACTTATACCAATAAAATATATCTAGTGTCAATAAATATATTTAATATTAACTAGACAGAACTCATTATGTGTATAAAAACTTGATCCTGAAATTAAAACTAATTTTATGTCTAGTCCTACTTGGAAATACACTTATTGGATTCATTTATACGTTCTCTGAATGTCTAAATGTCTTTATTAAGCCTTTTTTAGCCTATGACTCAGTGGAAATTCTTAATCAGTTGTTGAAGAATCGAATTTGTAATCTATTTAATAGTACAAAAGCACGAGTGGTTGCATCATGAGATAGATAGTCACAGCTTGTATGATCATATATATTCAACTTCAACAGCGATATTGATGATTTTGACGGCCATGCAACGACGAGATTAACTATTTAGCTTTTACTGGTAGGAAAAAGAAAAACATAGAATAGCGTCTTTAGATACGTGTACCGTTCTAATGCGTTTAAAAATATGGGTTTATGGGTTTATTTGTGTGTAACGAGCTCAGAGGATGGTTACACATAGTAAAAGCCTGCAATATATATATATATATATATATATATATATATATATATATATATATATATATATATATATCGCGATATTTAACGTTGCCCATTATTTTTCCGTTGCACTGACTTTATAAAGTTATTATTGTTAATTGTAAACAATTGTTCCACCACTAAGTGCAATTAATTTTCGCTCGACCATCATTGAGTGATTCGAAAGCTGCCTCATTCCACAAGATAAAATTAATTGCACTTAGTGGTGGAACAACTGTTTACAATTAACAATAATAACTTTATATATATATATATATATATATATATATATATATATATTGTATATATATACATATATATATATATATATATATTCGACAATGGTCAATTGACCGAAAGGGGCCTCATCACTCAAGGTAAAATCATTGCACTTAATGGCGGATAAAATTACTTACAATAGTAATATATTAACTTCATAAAGTCAGTGCAACGGAAAAACAATGAATAACGTAAAATATCAAGAATATATATATATATATATATATATATATATATATATATATATATATATATTCTTGTGTATTAATAAAGAACTAAGTCAAAATACAAATACAAGAATTTTAATGAATTTTAATTAATTGAATGTAAATTTAATTATAATTCTTGTATTTGTGTTTTGACTTAGTTCTTTATATATATATATATATATATATATATATATATATATATATATATATAAATATAACAGACTTAAAATATAATTACCAAATAGATCTATTATAATAATTTTATATTCTTTGATCATTCCAGCTGACGAAAGCTTTAGAATCTGAGTATAAAATATTCTTGTTAGTAAAGTGTTTACATTACAATGCAAAATTAAAAACAATGTAACAACAAAACATTTATACTAATATAACTTGTTTGTGTTTCCCTTTATGTTATTCAGTTGACTCATTTTGAATAGGTTATGTTGAAACTAATTGTTCGTATTTAAATATTTTAAAAGAGCATAACATAACAACTTTGTACAAACTCTAAGAAACTTAGAAACTAGTCATTTTACTAATTTGCCACATTATTAAAGATATTTCTTCAGCTATAGAAATGTGTTTCTTGTTTCTGTCACAAATTCAAACAACAAACGCGGCGGTTTCTGTTAAGGGCACATCTAACCACTGTGCAATGATGTAATATGTATAATTAAGTGTACAGGGT
>JBAIZL010000006.1:4522500-4537500 GCA_036971475.1 Prosapia bicincta | reverse complement strand
CTTGGAAACCTTGAGTGTGTAATTGCACGGTAAAAATAGATCGAATCTAAAACTACCCAGACCACAACATGCAATTTGTACAGGCCAAGTGCAGCTTTCAGAACAAAATTAATGAAAGCCAATCCATACGGAGCTCGCCAGACTTATTGTATGAATAAACACACGTGTGTACAGGTCTCCAAACTCGCTATGAATCAGGCAATTAAAGCGGTTAATTAGGCCTCCATTCAAGTACAGTGAGCCTTACATTTAATTAATTGATATTTACTTGAATGATAATTTTAAAATGTGTTTCTTAGGTGAAATATAGTTTGTTTTAATGCAATATCATTTTTAGATGAGATAACCTGTATTATTAATTTAAAAAAAAACACTTTTTCGTACGAATAATTATATATATATATATATATATATATATATATATATATATATATATATATATATAAAATTGTATACATATAAATATATGCGAATAATTATAAATAAATAAATATAAATAATAAAATTAAAATATATGATATAAGTTATATATATAACAAGAAATACATTATATTTACAAAGGTATACGCAAATACGTTTGCTAAATCCGATTAAACCTAAACCTAAGAACTAAAATTATAAGAAAAGTCCAAAAATTCAGTTGTATTTATTATATTTTACAACGATAAATTATTGAAAGTAAGTTGTAACATTTTGAAAATAAAGCTAATCAAAGTAGGTTTATATAAAAATAATTGTTTTGGCTGAAAAAACAGAAACACATTTAAATAATATTTCTGACCAACTCGTACAGTTTATCACGTGTAATAAAGACCCTAATAGCAAATGCTGCTATTTTTCTGATAGCATACTGACCACGTAGATAATGAATATGCAGATTTTATTACTGGAAGTAATTCCTGCTTCAGAAATGCGTCTTAAACCTATCAATGCTGCAAAAAATTAAAACCTTATAGTTTTTGAAATTCTGTAGTTTTACAGTTTTACTGTAAAATCATGCTAACTCTTCTTTAGTTTTCAACTTTTAAGTTAGGCTGTATGTATATATGTACACATTTATCTTTACAACACTGTTTTCGTGTATTCGTGTATTCACTTATCACTTACACTATTAAGTACTTAAGCAAGAACTTACTTGGTATATATGTGAGTCTACTTTCGTAGACTTTAATTACGTGTTCCCATTTTCGAGCATCAATTGATACTCAAATTGATGTTCGACAGTCTTATTTGATGCTCGAAAAAGAGGAAACGTAATTACAGTTTTCGAAAGTTAACTCGCATTTATGCTAAGTAAGATTTTTTTAAATTACAATATAGTGTAAGCAATATATGGACCCCTCCCTCACTCTCTCTGTCTGTCTGTCTGTCTCTCTCTCTCTCTCTCTCTCTCTATATATATATATATATATATATATATATATATATATATATATATATATATATATATATATGTATATATATATATATATATATATATATATATATATATATATATATATATACGTTTGAAAAGGATGGAAGCAATTCACTAAACAAAGCCGGTTTGTCAAAAAGAAAATATTCTTACTATATGTGCAATAAAATAAAAGTAATTAATAAATTTATGTAGCCTACTTGCGTGCTTGCATACTAGCTTCACATAGTTCACTTGTAAACGCCCTTACTGAACAGGAATTTAATTTTTGGTTTTGCGAACAGCCTCCATTTATAATGAGTTAAATATGGAAAGGTACTTTAACAAAATAGAGGAAACGTACGCCTATAGTAAACACGATAGAAATTATTGTGTAAAAAAATTAAAGTTTTAAGAAATCACGTAGAGTAACGTTTAATCGTTAATCTGTAGCCATTTGCACGATTGTGAAAGAGTTTTTGTGTAAACATTACATATACGTACATTACTTGTCTTATAGTAGTCTATTGTTACACAGTGTTAGGTAATACTCTTTTAATAAAGAATAAAGTCTTATAATTGTTTTATTTCCAATTATATACAACCACAAATATTATATCGTCGTACATAAATATTAGATTGTGTATGTGAGCACGTGCAACATTTAGCAGCCTTATCTGTATTACATTTACTAAGGATTTCTTTGCGTTTACACGCTACAAGTTCTACACAGAAACTGCCATTCACGGGAAATAAATTCGTATTCCATTGAAACTTGTACTGGCACTTGTACAGTTCTTGCTACGTTTCGTTCTAAACATTCGGAGCAAACGCTTTATTACCACTGTTGTGCATGTAGACGTCAAACGGAAACAAGAAATTAGTTTGATGTAAGATTTTATAGCTTTAAAATGTCAAGAAATAAAATTTATAAAAAGAAGTAGAAACGGTTGTAAACAAACTTCAGCTTGGTAAAAGATTTTACATTTTTGTTACGTTGTTTTATTTCTTACTGTTTTATATAACCCTAGTTTGTAATTTTCGTCAAAGTGGCTACAGTTTTCAATAAATATTTTCTTCCTTTTTAAAATTATTCAAACAAATTTTTATCAATCCAGTTACCTATAACCTATTATCAGACTACAATAAAGGTACGTAAAGGTTTTTCTGTTTACTATTTTGAAGTGAAATAAACTAAATCTTATGAACAATCAAGACGAATCGTTTCTCGTATTGGTTAGATATAAAGATCAGTAACCCTTTTAATCTTTTTGTTTCCCTCGTGTTCTAATTACCAAAGTGTTTTTACAGTAGGTCTATAATGAGTACTTATGTAAATATATTTCTGTTATTAAACGTAAAATATTACGTACAAACTTTATGAATATATTACACTCATTTTTTTAAAATTTCAAAGAAATTGAGGAAATCCAGGGTTTAAAGAAGATAAAGTGAATTAACGAATGTTAAATTTAGGTGTAGCAAATTTTTCTTCGGAACTCGAAAAATATTCTCTTCAAAATTTTAAAAATGTATTACTTCTACTATTAAATCTACCTACATAGAGGTATAATTACATAAAGATATACTTACACGAAAGTCTACTTACATAAAGGTATAATTATATAAAGGGGGGTGCGGACTAGCCGCACCTACGAGGGATTTGGCGTCCCTCGCGGTACCCTAGCCTAACACTACTCCACTCACAAAGCGAACACAAACACACACACACACACACATAAACTAACATCTTCACTTAGGGAATTTGACTGGTCAGAACCGTTGCGCGTTGGGAGTGCTGAAAATTCCAGAGCTTGACAAACTCTGGTCTGGGACGCTGATTTGAGCTTGCTCTGTCGAAGACGATGCGCGGTTTCTGGTCTACCAGCCGCTTTGGTCCTTGGTCAGGGAGTGTCCGCAGTGCACAGGTGTCGGAACTTGTGCACAATATTACGAGTTCTCGACTGATACCCATCCAGTCGAGCTAAGGAGAATACTATAGGCTCCACAGTTCTAGAGATTGGAAATGATCGCAAGTGATCCAAGGATGTACCCGTTCCTATAGTCTCGCCCGTAACGCCAGACACGATGGTTGGCTAAAACTAAAACGATGGCTGGCATTCTATGGATCCTAAAACTAAGTCAAATTGTTTGAGTTTAAAGAGGACTCGTCAGGATTCACCTGATGAGCCTAAAGTCGATGATTTGAGAAAGAAGTTGATGGTGGCAACGTCACAAGCATTGCCATCGCCCAAATATTGAATAATTTCTAGTGCCGAAGATGGAAAGGATTTGTCTAGGGTTTCTCCGTTTCTTATAAATAAGGCAATTACTGCCTGTGCTGGAAGTCCTGTCTCATCTATCAAAAAATTAAGAAATGGGACACTGCTTGTTGCTACTAGTAGTGAAAAACAGACCCGATCTCTTTTAAAAACGACTTCCTTCTTTGACCAAGTCAAGGTGTCTGTGGCTCCCCATAGTTGCTGTTATTATGAAATCTGAAGAAAGTTGCAACAGCCTCTTTCATACTTACTTTTGGGAAACCAGAGATTCCTGAATATATTAATGCAGGTTATCAAAGGCTGTCAGTGAGGCCTTACGTAGCTAACCCTCAGCGATGCTTCAAGTGTCAGCGTTTTGGGCACATTAGTTCTGCGTGTTCTAAACAGGGTGTATGCGGCAAGTGTAGCATGGAGGGTCATGATAAAAAAGATTTTTGTAACCCCCCGAAGTGCGCTAACTGTGGGGGCGAGCAACCGGCGCGATCTTACAACTGTCCTCACTTTAAGGGGGAGAAAGCAATCCTTAGCATTATGGCTTACCAGAGGATATCATTTGCTGAAGCTAAGAAGATCTTTAAAGCTTCCCAACCAAATGTCAATAAAACTTATGCTGCTTCCGCGAACGCTACGAAGTCGTCCTGTGCAAACTGCTCAGACCTGACTGGAAAAATTGAAGCCCTTACTGAGCAGGTTGCACGCCTTCTGTCTTTAGTGACAAATGGACCTTCAGTAAGTATAGTACAACCAGCGACTACGCCGAGTAATCTGCTAGTACGTAGCAAATCAGCCAATACAGGCATTCCTGCACAGGTATCTCTCCATAAAGGAAAGACTCTTAGCATAATTAATAAGTCTGAAAGCGTTAAGTCCGTACCATTAGAGGGTAGGAAGAATAAATTAAATTTTGATATTTTAAAAAATAATGCACCAATTAAAGTCGGGGAAAAATGAAAAGGAAGCAAAGGCCAAAGGAGGAACCCATTCCATTTCACCTCCTGAGCAAACAAATTCCTCGAGTTCCACCACTGCAATAGCGGTGATGGAATCCGATGATACATTGCCTGAAGCGTCTCCTGACGTTCCAGGTAAATTAACATTTAATGCCAACAATGAGAGCCAGGTCAATCCTTTTCACTAAGTAGTAATGTCCACACCTAAACAATCCGTGATTCAGTGGAACATTAACGGAGTTAGAAGTCACATTGAGGATCTCAAATTAATTGTGAGGGATGTGTCCCCTATGTACATTTGTATTCAGGAGACATATCTCCATGAATCGCACAATTTCCATCTAAGGGAGTATTCAGTTTACAGATCGGACTTCGTTACAGAAAATCGAGCTAGAGGTGGCGTAGCCATTCTAGCCCGTGACTGTGTCGACGCCGTTTCTCTGAACTTAATAACTCCCTTACAAACATTAGCAATTCAAACAGCTGTTCCGTACAAACTCACTCTCTGTTGTGTCTACCTTCCACCATGTGACCACCTGCAACAGAGAGACTTGATAGACCTGATAAACCAGTTACCTTCTCCATTTTTATTAGTGGGCGATTTTAATGCCCACCATGTTTCATGGGGTTCACCAGGATGCAACTCACGAGGGCATCTGGTTGAGAGTGTCAGATCAGAACTGGATTTATACCTGCTAAATGACGGTTCTCCAACACATTTAGCAGCGTCTACAGGCGGATGGACAGCTGTTGACTTATCATTGTGCAGTCCTGCTCTAGCTACAAGGCTAACATGGTCAGCATTGCCTGATTTTTACAGTAGCGATCATACTCCCATTGAGATCTCTTTGTATGACTCCTCACCCTGTTGTGAATCGACATCCCCGTTGGATCTTGAAAAAAGCCAACTGGGAACAATTCTCACAAGATCTAGAATCACTGGAAGTGTAAGACCTGGCTCCAATTAATGACATCGTAAATTCAATTACCAAAACTATATTGAATGCCGCCGAAAAGGCAATACCGAAAACCTCATCAAAACCACGGCGGCCACCTGTTCTGTGGTGGAATGTTAATTGCTCTGTAATCCTTCGTTTACGACGAAAAGCTTTGAACCAGTTCAAAAGAAATCCAACGAATGAGAACCTGGAAAAATATAAAATCTTCTAGAATATTTAGGCAAAGTAAACGAGAATCATGGTCTCAGTACATTGGCACTATTACAAGAACTACAGCTCCATCTACAGTATGGAAGAAATTACGATCCGCCTGTGGCATTTCCGTTCCGTTGCCATTAATTTCATTAAGGCATCCGGATGGAGTTATGACCACGGACAGTGAGGAAATTGCCAATGTGCTAGCGTTATCGTTCTCAAAATATTCTTCATCTTCTGCATACAAGGACGCTTTCCAGGTGTACAAACGTAAACAGGAAGCCTTACCTTTTACCGTTGGATTGTCTGGAGACTCGTGTTTGAATATCCATTTCTCTATCGATGAACTATAGTCGGCTCTCTCGTCAACGAAGGATTCAGCTCCAGGCCCGGATGATATTGTATACTCCATGATTAAAAATCTACCACCGTCGGCAAAACTAGTTCTCTTTTGGATATACAACCGTATGTTTGAGGAGCACGGTTTTCCCTATGCATGGTTAGTAGCGACAATAATTACT
The DNA here is from genome assembly GCA_036971475.1 of Prosapia bicincta. Classification (NCBI taxonomy): domain Eukaryota; kingdom Metazoa; phylum Arthropoda; class Insecta; order Hemiptera; family Cercopidae; genus Prosapia; species Prosapia bicincta. The sequence goes on along the minus strand of JBAIZL010000006.1, from coordinate 4,531,197 downwards.
CTTCTAAAACAAGGAAAGGACAAAACCTAAGTAGTTACAGACACATCTCTCTGACCACCTGCTTATCCAAACTACTGGAGAAGATGGTCAACAGTCGTCTTGTCTGGTATCTAGAAACAAACAAACTTCTTACTAACGTCCAGTGTGGTTCCAGACAAGGACGTTCATCAGTTGACCAATTGGTTTTGTTGGAGTCAGCTATACAGAATGCCTTCATCTTACGACAAACACTGGTAGCTGTTTTCTTTGACCTTGAGAAGGCATATGACATGGTATGGAGAAGAGGAATTTTGAACGTATTGAAATCATGGGGTATACAAGGTAACATTCTTGCTTTTATACAAAATTATTTGAATAACAGGACTTTCCGTGTACGTTTAGGGGGCATATATTCTGATCGTTACGAGCTAGATAATGGTGTACCACAGGGTGGCGTGTTGAGTGTGACGCTGTTTGCAGTTGCCATTAACAGCGTCACTTCAAACGTACAGTCACCGGTCCACTGTTCCCTGTTTGTAGACGATTTTTGCATATATGTGGCTGCTAGAAGTATGGCAACACAGCGGAAAGATCCTTACAATTAGTCATTAATAAATTGCAAGAATGGACCAAATCTACGGGCTTCAAGTTTTCGGCTTCGAAGACCCAGTGTATAGCATTTAGCAGGCAACACCAGGAACCTATCCTTTATCTTGATGGTACGCGGCTTCAGACCGCGATAATGTGAGATTTTTGAGTCTTTTATTGGATAAAAGACTTTCATGGAGTCCGCATGTGCGTGATTTGAAGACCCGGTGCAGCAATATATTGGATATGTTGAGAGTTCTAAGTGGTACAAATTGGGGAGGAGACAGAACCTGTATGCTCCGCTTCTATCTCGCAGTTGTAAGATCGCGCATAGATTACGGCTGTATAGCCTATTCATCTGCTCGACCTACGGTTCTGAAACTCCTTGATTCAATACATCACGCTGGTCTTAGACTTTCTACTGGTGCTTTTAGATCAAGCCCAATCTCCAGCCTTCTAGTTGAAGCTGGAGAACCATCTCTCTCAGTGCGACGTCAAAAGCTACAGATTTCATATTACACTGGTCTTCGAAGCAAACCTAAACATCCGGCATTCAAAGCAGTTTTTGATAACCACCTCGAGGATCGTTACAATGAGCATCAACGTTCAACTGCTCCCTACGGAATAAGAACGTTGCGCATTTTTAGCAATCTAAATTTAGAACTTCTACCTGTATTCGAACGAGCATCATGCTACATCCCTCCATGGGTAATGCGTATGCCAAGGTTTGACTTCTCATTGTCCAGGTACCAAAAAACACAAAACTCCTGACGTTATTTATCGTCAGGAGTTTTTGCAGATCCAACTAACTCACCAACATTCTGTGACTATATTCACAGACGGTTCAAAACTAGACAATGGGATAGGTTGTGCATTTTATATGGAAGGACAAACCTTCACTTATGGATTACCCTCAGCCTGTGGCGTTTCAACTGCAGAACGTTAGGCAATTTTCCAAGCTTTAAGATCAATTCCGTCTGCAACATCTAAATATCTTGTGTGTTCCGATTCCAAAAGTGCTCTCCAGGCTATTCAGGAAATGTACGCTAAGAACCCATTAGTTGGAGACATCTTGTGCTCAATACACAGGCTCCAATTACGGGGTGTCGAGGTGTCATTTCTCTGGGTGCCTGGTCACTGCGGAATATTTGGAAACACTAATGCAGATGAAGGTGCAAAATTAGCTACAAGTATGGTACCATCGACACAACGTGTGATGGCATCAGATTTTGTATGCAATGTTAAAACTATACTATTCTCTGTGTGGAATGAAGAATGGCAAAATGTAAATAGAAACAAGCTGAGAAACATCAAAAATACCATCCTACCATGGAGGACGTCTGTTCGTTCGAATCGTAGGGAGGAAGTGGTGGTTACTCGACTTCGCATCGGCCACTCTTTGTTAACGCATGGATGGTTGATGCGACATGAGGATCCACCACTATGTCCGTTTTGTAAAAGTAATATTACAATCAAGCATATACTGCTTGATTGTGATGAGTTGAGCGTTTTGTATATACGTTACGATCTTCGAGGTAGTTTAAAGGTGGTTTTAAGGGACGATGTCACGGCTATCGACCGTGTCATCGCTTTCTTACGCCACCTGAATCTATTTAATAATATTTAAATTATGTATAATTTTATTTTCTTTAGTTTTAGTTACAATTAGTATTAAACATTTATTTTATTTTATTTTGTTTAGTTTGGTTAGTTTTATTTTGTAACAATTATTTAAAATAAAACTTTAGTTAGGCGATGATCCCCTTGATAGGTTTTTCACCTGGAAAAAAATATATATAAAGGAATACTTACATACATGTATACTTACATAAAAGTATACTTACAGAAAGGTATATTTACAAAGATGTACTTACATAAAAGTATACTTACAGAAAGGTATATTTACAAAGATATACTTACATAAATGTATACTTACATAAAAGTATACTTACAGAAAGGTATATTTACAAAGATATACTTACATAAATGTATACTTACATAAAAGTATACTTACAGAAAGGTATATTTACAAAGATAAACTTACATAAATGTATACTTACATAAAAGTATACTTACAGAAAGGTATATTTACAAAGATATACTTACATAAATGTATATTTACATAAAAGTATACTTACAGAAAGGTATATTTGCAAAGATATACTTACATAAATGTATACTTACATAAAAGTATACTTACAGAAAGGTATATTTACAAAGATAAACACATAAATGTATACTTAGATAAATGTATACTTACAGAAAGGTATATTTACAAAGATAAACTTACATAAATGTATACTTACATAAAAGTATACTTACAGAAAGGTATATTTACAAAGATATACTTACATAAATGTATACTTACATAAAAGGATACTTACAGAAAGGTATATTTACAAAGATAAACTTACATAAATGTATACTTACATAAAAGTATACTTACAGAAAGGTATATTTACAAAGATATACTTACATAAATGTATACTTACATAAAAGTATACTTACAGAAAGGTATATTTACAAAGATAAACTTACATAAATGTATACTTACATAAAAGTATACTTACAGAAAGGTATATTTACAAAGATAAACTTACATAAATGTATACTTACATAAAAGTATACTTACAGAAATGTATATTTACAAAGATATACTTACATAAATGTATACTTACATAAAAGTATACTTACAGAAAGGTATATTTACAAAGATATACTTACATAAATGTATATTTACATAAAAGTATACTTACAGAAAGGTATATTTACAAAGATATACTTACATAAATGTATACTTACATAAAATTATACTTACAGAAAGGTATATTTACAAAGATATACTTACATAAATGTATACTTACATAAAAGTATACTTACAGAAAGGTATATTTACAAAGATAAACACATAAATGTATACTTACATAAATGTATACTTACAGAAAGGTATATTTACAAAGATAAACTTACATAAATGTATACTTACATAAAAGTATACTTACAGAAAGGTATATTTACAAAGATATACTTACATAAATGTATACTTACATAAAAGTATACTTACAGAAAGGTATATTTACAAAGATATACTTACATAAATGTATACTTACATAAAAGTATACTTACAGAAAGGTATATTTACAAAGATATACTTACATAAATGTATACTTACATATAAGTTTACTTACAGAAAGGTATATTTACAAAGATATACTTACATAAATGTATACTTACATAAAAGTATACTTACAGAAAGGTATATTTACAAAGATAAACTTACATAAATGTATACTTACATAAACGTATACTTACAGAAAGGTATATTTACAAAGATAAACTTACATAAATGTATACTTACATAAAAGTATACTTACAGAAAGGTATATTTACAAAGATATACTTACATAAATGTATACTTACATAAAAGTATACTTACAGAAAGGTATATTTACAAAGATAAACTTACATAAATGTATACTTACATAAAAGTATACTTACAGAAAGGTATATTTACAAAGATAAACTTACATAAATGTATACTTACATAAAAGTATACTTACAGAAAGGTATATTTACAAAGATAAACTTACATAAATGTATACTTACATAAAAGTATACTTACAGAAAGGTATATTTACAAAGATAAATTTACATAAAAGTATACTTACAGAAAGGTATATTTACAAAGATAAACTTACATAAATGTATACTTACATAAAAGTATACTTACAGAAAGGTATATTTACAAAGATAAACTTACATAAATGTATACTTACATAAAAGTATACTTACAGAAAGGTATATTTACAAAGATAAACTTACATAAATGTATACTTACATAAAAGTATACTTACAGAAAGGTATATTTACAAAGATAAACTTACATAAATGTATACTTACATAAAAGTATACTTACAGAAAGGTATATTTACAAAGATAAACTTACATAAATGTATACTTACAGAAAGGTATATTTACAAAGATAAACTTACATAAATGTATACTTACATAAAAGTATACTTACAGAAAGGTATATTTACAAAGATATACTTACATAAATGTATACTTACATAAAAGTATACTTACAGAAAGGTATATTTACAAAGATAAACTTACATAAATGTATACTTACATAAAAGTATACTTACATGAATGTATACTTACATTAAAGTATACTTACATAAATGTATACTTTCAATAAGGTATACTTACACAAAGGTATACTTTTATGCATTTACAAGGTGAATTTAGATACGATCAGTTTACGTAAAGATGTATAAATGTAAAAATTTATTTACATAAAGATGTATCTGCCTATATCAGTGAATGTTCTGAAGTTTACAGAAATTTATTAACATTCATCCTAACGACATTTATTTTTAAGAAAAAATCATTTCCCCCTAATATTTAGGACACTTCTCTCAATGCATAAAGTGATGTCTGAGGAAACAAAATTAGCATGCTGTATCCAGTGCCTCTATGATTGGAACCCCTAATCTATCAGTAAAGGCTTAAACGCCAATACAATGTTTGCGCGCGTCTGTGAAGGAGAACCGCCCACACTACGAAATGATGGAGACGCTTCGTGCGGTAAAAATAACCCTACAAGAGATAAATGTTCAAATAAATTGCCATCTCCCAAAATATCCGATTTTCTTATTGAAACATAAATTACACGTTTATTCGTTTAGATTATTTATTTCCAATGCAGTTTGAAAGGACATTACTATCATAATATACCAATAATTCAATGATACTTTCTTAAAGTCAGTAAATTCTACTTTTATAGGAAAAATAAATTTATGTTTCAGACGCATTTTTATTCACTTCTCCCGAATACGTATTTTGTTTTTAAATTTATTAAAATATTATTAATATATTCAAATTGATTTCTGATAGGAATATTTCTATATATTTGAGTACAGTTTTATTCCTTTGCTTATGTTTCAATATTCTTCTCTGTTGCCGCCTTTCGGAGTGACTCCATTTTCAAAACGTAAATCGTAATAAAAAAGTTACAATTAAAGTTTTGATAATGGAGTTACTCCGAAACGCGTTAATACAGGAGAATATTGTAACGTTAGAAAGGTAGAAAACTGTACTCAAATATATTATTAAAATATCTTACTGTAAACGTTAGCTAAAAGGGGAAAAAAATTAATGAGACTGTTCACATATTTAGGAATACCTCCTAGTTATGAAGAATCATTTGTTCACGTAATGTGTATTGTAGTGTAGGCTATATACCGTACAGTCTTCTGCTTTCTTGGACCCATTTTTTTGACCCGTCATAACCTTAGCTTCTGCATTTTCCTCTAAATCTCTGATTGTCATGTTTTCTAGTACCCCACAGACCGATCATTAACTACCTTTAAAAAGAGAAACGTTTCAATAATTATTAACCACAGACTTACCCTAAGAATATTTGTGTAGAGTCAAACAGCTGACGTCTGTAGAGAACTGAAGTATTTTCTATTTAGCGACAATAGAAGCAAGGTTGGTGTTGTCAATAAACAATCAATAGAACAGGAACTCTGTTTAAAAACTATAAATTTAAATACCATACAAAATACACAATTAATGTGAAAAAGTGAAAAAACATTTTCTAAATCCGGCCTTATTATTAGCAAACCATATTATGTAACACAAAGCTTTCTGACTACGCCCTCTGCATGTGCAGGAGTGTAAGTTATGCTACTTATGAGAAAGAAATTGTAAATACAAGACAGTTTAAGGCAGGTATATATACTCCTAGTTTAGGACGTATAACTTGGGATGGTTAGGGCATATTCTGTCGTTGCTCACGTATATAGATAGAAGTTTATGAAAGTGTACCTGCTGTTTATTGGAGAGATCTGGAGATTTCTACCCATTGCACTCCCTTTAATAAGGGTAAAACTAAGAGTGTATTCTTTATTAAGAGTGAAAAAGTATTTTTAATCTAACCTGATGTAACCATCCTCAGAAGCATAACACGTAATACTGGCTAACTCTACATAGTTTCCTTACTTACAAAATACCAAACTACTAACAACCCCCCCTCCCTCTGAACGCCTCTGTCACGTTTCACACGCCTCTAATCATGTTTCGCATCTTAGCCCTAAAAAATCAGTTATATGAATTTGGCGAATATCTTCAGAAAATAGAATTCTCATTTAAACAGCCTAAATAGCACAGAGTGTATCAGATTCTTGTGGTATTCATAGGTTCTAATATTGTTCGTACTTGAAGAGCTAACCGTGTTTAAAGTTTAGATGTAATGGTTTTAAGTAGTGCAACAAAACCGTGTATATTTTCCAAACCGTTCAAAGTTAGTAGCTCAGTATATTATATCATGTTTCCCTCTACATCCTAAATGTAATAGTGTATAGAGAGCACATATTAAACATTCTTCGCATTTTTCCAGTAAAAAAGGGATTTTGGCAATTTTTTTCAAAAATAGAATTCTTATTTAAGTAGCTCAAGTAATACAGAATGTAATATAGATTTATGTGGTGCTCACATATTGTTATTATTGTTTGTACTTGGAGTTATCCATGTTTAAATTAAAACTGTAATTGTTTTAAATATTGCTAGATAACCTAGTACATTTCCCAAACCGTGCAAGGAATGTACCTCAGTATGTTATATCATGTTTCCGTTTACATCTTGAATGTGATAGTATATATAAGAGCACGATTTATTGCACGTCAGGTTAGAATAGAAATATTTGTAGCAAGACGGTTTTTATGTATTATTTGTACTTATTTAACCACAGTGAATTATTCCAAATAATTAAGGGTAAATCTACCTAAAATGTTTAGGCAGGAACAAATAAGGTGTATAATTCTCATCTTGCTGAAGTATTTAAACATTGTCAGCGTTGAGAACAGGGCGGGTTACCTGAAGTGGCCCTACCCTCTCTCGCCGGCATAGATAGATGCAATAGCCGTTGGGTTTATAGCATTGGCCAGACGCAAACCCATAAAAAGCTTTAAGTTATCAAATCCTTTATGAAAACCTGTTTAAAGTGAAAAGGTTTATAGCGAATCATACAAAAACGTATTGGATGGACATAAAGATACAATTTCCCGTCTGTATAATTTCCCTCAGGATACGCTATGAGTCACCTAAAATTGTATTAATGATAACATATGATTTCATGGAACAGCTGATTTTATTTTATACGTTATCTTGTAAAACAATTATTTTAACATATAGGTTATGTTACATTTTTATTGATCATTGTTAAGGAAAAATGTTATTACTAAATAGTTTTAATTATTAGTATATTCATTTATTTAAATTGCGATACATCTCAATACGAATAGAAGTTATGTAAATTTAATCCGAATTTTTAAATGAAAACATTCTTATGCGCGTCTGATAACAAATGTTTAGGTAATTTCTCTTTACGCAAAATTAAATGTGCTTCTCAGTTCAAAATGTCAGTAGCCATAAACGTTTTCACTCCTGTCAGTACTCGCCCGAGTGCTACAACAAAGTTTTAATTCATTAATTACAACTCAAGTATATCTGAAAACTATACAGTCCATTAAACGTTTAGTCTGTTTAGTTTGGTGGAATTATTGTTGAAGTTTAACTCAGTAAGCGAAACTTGTATTTTTTAAAGTTTGCTTACACGATACAGCTATATCAGTTGAATATTTCGGGCGAAATATCTGTCCAATATATAAGCTAAATAGCGAATCCAATATATAAATACACGCTGATCACAGGCGTGAATAACAGCTGCAAACCACTCTTCGGCTGCAACGTTCCATTAAGGCAACCTTCGTCTAAACAAACCCGTTTTATAGACGAACTGTAATACAGGGCCAGACATGAGTAAAAGCTATTTATAGATTTAATACTTTGGTTTGGCAGACGTGTGCGTCATTATCTTCTATTAATTTATAACTGTTAACTTCATTTTACTGGCAATTAACGATAACACTTTCCTGTTTTATCCGGGATCTAATATAACTTGAACAGTGCATTTAGACGTAAGCGTAGGCCTTCAAGTGTTGAACCTAGCCGTGCGTGCAAAGAAAGCTTAAAAATATGGTGGCCTATCTTATTGTAGCTACTATTATGTTAGATAAGGAAGTGTTGTTTTCTTCTTAACATAAATGTAAGTAGGCCTATACC
>JBAIZL010000006.1:4492500-4517500 GCA_036971475.1 Prosapia bicincta | reverse complement strand
ATAATTAAAAAAGAAAACAAATATAAAGTCAATTCCTGCTTAATTCAACAAAGAAAGTTTTTATTTGAGTTACTTTTAATAAATAATAACTATTAATATAAATAAAGTAACATAAGCTATGCGTTAAAACAGCTGTTCTACCTCACAACCTATAACATAATATCAGCTGTTTTATGAAATCATATGTTATCATTTACTGTAATACTAATGAAAAGAAATAACTATATTGCATATCTTGCCCCCTTTGTGAAACATTGTTCTCCCATTAAAAGATAAAATTACCTAATTAAATTTAATTATTGATATAATATCTGATAAACTGTAATAACATCAAGTGTTATGCACTACAAGCTTTAAAAAATGTATTTGAACTTGAGTGGATGAATAAATAGTATTTTAGTAACGATTGAAAATACGCTTGAGGGTGTGAAGTAATAGAAGGAATTGAAAAAATAACTATGAAAAAATTGACAAACTGTAGGAAAGAGCATTTCGGCCTGCCCCTCGAAATCCAACCAGACATTATGGTTTTAATCGCTTTTCCGGAAGAACTCGGGACCAGTATAACCTTCCAAACGTCCAGGTTTTCCGTATCTATTATAACCCGACTGATTAATTCGGTCCAGGTAGTGCAATCGGACCTTTATCAGTTCTATGTGAGCTGGGTCCTCGAGACTTGGTCCTAGATGGACGTAAACCCATTCCTTGAGACCACACACACACACGCGCGCGCGCGAGCACACAACACACACACACACACACACGTACACACACACACACACACGCACATACACACACACACACGCGCGCGCGCGCGCACACTCACACACACACACACACATAACACACTAATACACACACCAACAAACACACACACGCGCGCGCTCGCACGCACACACACACACACACACACATAACACACTAATACACACACCAACAAACACACACACGCGCGCGCTCGCACGCACACACACACACACACACACATAACACACTAATACACACACCAACAAACACACACACGCGCGCGCTCGCACGCACACACACACACACACACACACACACATAACACACTAATACACACACCAACAAACACACATTACCTTTATTGTAACAAGAATTTAAAATAAACTACTTTATAAAAAAAGAAAGCATCAGGAAGAAATAGTGCTCATAGGTTTTTGCCGGGCAGCGAAAGCATTTTCAAGAACAATTAGAGTTAGTTAGTAGTCAGATCTAAATATTCTTGAAAATACTGACACTGTGATCAGCATTATTGGTCGTTACACGCATCTTAGTTTCTGGAAGTAGTTTTCTATTAACTGTTTAAACATGCATAAGACAGTAAATATTTAAAGCAAATATTTCATTTCAAGTGCCATAAAGATATCCTTTTTGCTTTGGCACAATCATAACTTCCTCAAACAGTAAAGCGGTTGCGTCTGCCAAGTGACATCGTATCTTTCTGCTTCTGTAATCCGTCACATTCTCGAACGTTTTACAAGTTTGATTTTTCATTTATTATTCTTAAAATAGAAAGAGGATAGTGTTTCATTCGAGAGTTAAAAACATTGACATATATATTTTTTGTTAATTAATTATCATTCTTCAAGTTAAAAACTATCGTTGAATGTTGTTCATTAATTTTGAAAGAATTAAATCGAAACGATTTTTCATTATTATTATTTTCAGACTTTTAGTTGGTTTATCTTCTAAGAAGCGATGACACATAGTCTGGACATCCAAGATTCCTTAAACCATGTGCGTAGTTCCAACTGTGGTCTTTCTGTCACGACGCGTATTTTTACTGTCCCAGGTTCCACGTCGTCACAGTCCAAGGATTTACATTTCACGGTTGTGACTGTTTTATCATTCCATGCATTACAACAATAACTAATTTCTGACATCTAAAATGTTGTCTTTTTGTATATATAAAGACTAAGTTATTCAATATTTTAATATTTACAAGTTAAGCTCTGGTGGCAAATCATCAAAGTTCTATTGACTACATAATTATATAATTTTAGAATTATTTATTTAATCTAATATACAGTATAAAGAGCACGGTGGTAGAATATATTACAATAAAAATATTAGTAAAACCCCAATATCAAAAAAAATATTGAAAAATAACTAACAATACAAGTTACTCAAGATTAAATAAACCCTTATGTACTTATGTAAACCCATGTCATTATCATCAGAGGGTCTTATTACAAAAATAAAATCTAAAACACAATAAATTACAATAAAATTAGGTCAGTCTAGGTTGTAATTTTGTCTTATGTCAGTTGATGATGACATGGTTATCGAAATGTGCATAAGGGTTATTTCTTAGGTATCTTGTATTATTAGTTGTTTTTGATTACTTTTGTGGAATTGGGTTTTTTCCAATATTTTTATTGTAATTTTTTATACTAATTATTTATTTACTAATATTATTTGCATATTTATAAATACATTACATACAACAGGCCTACCTGCTGAATGCGCAGAGTGAAGAAGAAGCTCTTACATAAAAGTCAATGTTTTATTAATTGCCAAAACCTATTAAGTAAAACAAGTATTATGAACAAAACGTTTTAAAACTCAATTCCTACTTAGGCCAACAAGAAAAACTTTATTTTAGTTGCTTTTGATTGAATAGTTATAATTAATATAAATAAAGTAACATAACCTATGCTTTAAAACAGCTGTTCTATCACATAACCTATAACCTAAAATCAGCTGTTCTATGAAATCATACGTTATCACTTATTTTAAGCAAAATGGATCGAAATAACCATATTGCATAGCTTGCCTCTTTTGCGAAAAGTTTTTATTCTTTATAAAACTAAAATTAATTATTAAAAAATTATTTGAAAAAAAAACTGCGTAACATCAAATGTCATCGACTACAAATTAAAAAAAAATTACTTGAACTTCAGTTGATGAATAAAATGTATTTTATTAATAATTGAAAATGTGTACAATGTATGTAGGTCTCTCTCTCTCTCTCTCTCTCTCTCTCTCTATATATATATATATATATATATATATATATATATATATATATATATATATATATATTCAAGGCGAGTGAGAAATAATAGAAGGAATTGAATGAAAAATATCAATTAAATAATATAATTATGTAAGAAAGCAGTTTAAATTATCGATGAGAAAAAGGTTGTAAGAGAGAATCTAAGAGGATTATAAGTTTAACTTTTATAGTAACTGAATCATTTTATAACTGAAAAAACAAATAAATCTTGAAAGTCCAAATTCGTTTATAACTTTGTAATAGGAAACGTATTTGTTAATTGGTATTTAGGCTTTTATAGTTAAATGTTATTACTTAATGCATTGTTATTGCATTGTTTTGTTACATATTTGTACAGATATACACGTTACATATTAAGGATCTGTTCAGATAAAAAACTTATTTCAGTAAGATGAAGTGGTTATGTTTTCAAAGTAAAGAAGAAAGTAAGTGAGAAAATTTAGATGCGAGGTAAAAGAAGCATATTTAGCTGAGGCTCTCAAGTTTTGTAATGACGCCTTCCTTAGCTTGTGCGTGACTCTTGCAAACCTTTATTACAGGGCGCATCACTTTTGCACCCGTCTTGTCCCCCTTCCACCCTCTATAATTACGAATATGCATCACGTAAACATAGTATGAAACATAGACATTAAGAGAAAACATGTTTAATATTATATAAATATACAAATTTCTTACTGTACACTATATACTTAAGTAAGAATTTTTTCTGGTTTTAAATACCTTTCTTTATACAGAATTTTGTTTTCTTAAAAGCAAAGCCATTGTGTGCTTCTAAACGTAGGTTTAAAGCAAAGGGAATTTTATATTTAAGAGGGAATTTTTAAGCAAATGGAATATTTTTTATTTAAAAGTAATAAAGCTATACAGATGATACCTATCGTCGGCCGAAATGTTTTCAGAGCCCACACTATGTTCTAAGGTCAGACTAGTTTTTTTTATGAGCTGCACTGCCTTTGTGAGGGTCTTTAAGCGTGGAGCCCTGCCTTTGTGAGGGACTTTAAGTGCGGGCCACTACCTTTGTGTGGATCTTTAAGTGTGGTGCACTGCCTTTGTGAGGGACTTTAAGTGCGGGCCACTACCTTTGTGTGGATCTTTAAGTGTGGTGCACTGCCTTTGAGAGGGACTTTAAGTGCGGGCCACTACCTTTGTGTGGATCTTTAAGTGTGGTGCACTGCCTTTGAGAGGGACTTTAAGTGCGGGTCACTACCTTTGTGTGGATCTTTAAGTGTGGTGCACTGCCTTTGAGAGGGACTTTAAGTGTGGGCCACTACCTTTGTGTGGATCTTTAAGTGTGGTGCACTGCCTTTGAGAGGGACTTTAAGTGCGGGCCACTACCTTTGTGTGGATCTTTAAGTGTGGTGCACTGCCTTTGTGAGGGACTTTAAGTGTGGGCCACTACCTTTGTGTGGATCTTTAAGTGTGGTGCACTGCCTTTGAGAGGGACTTTAAGTGCGGGCCACTACCTTTGTGTGGATCTTTAAGCGTGGAGCCCTGCCTTTGTGAGGGACTTTAAGTGTGGGCCACTACCTTTGTGTAGATCTTTAAGTGTGGTGCACTGCCTTTGAGAGGGACTTTAAGTGTGGGCCACTACCTTTGTGTGGATCTTTAAGTGTGGTGCACTGCCTTAGAGAGGGTTTTTAAGTGCAGGTCACTGGCTATAATTAATGGTTATATTAATGGAGGTTTTTCATATAGATCTATGAGAAGTTTATTATAGAAGTTTGGCTCAGTACCAATTAGCGCTAGACATTGAACATGAAAATACTCAGTTCGAATCCAACCTAAACTCTCAAACTTTTATAAATTTAATTATTAAATAAATATTTGTAAATACTGTAATAACATCAATTGTCATCCTCTACGTGTTGATAAAAATGTATTTGAGCTTGATTGCATGATTAAAAACGTATTTTAATAACGATTGAAAATTTGTGCAAGATATAAATGTAAATATATATATATACTCAATATATATATCAAGAGAATGTGATCTAGTAGAAAGAATTAGGCCAACGCTGACGAGCAGGAGGAAGGACCTATTAAATAGAATTATAAATGACGTTACAACTTTCAATGTATGCGCAGAATATGCTGATAAGAAATAAACGGTTTGGAAGAGACTAATAAACCAACGTCTTCCACAGATTTATATAATTTTTTAAAGATTTGTTTAACAAATCAAACAAACAGCTTTCCTAAGCTATCATGCCGAATTCGTTTTAAGACTGAAATAATCTGTCCTACTTTGTAAAGATGTTGCTGCGATAGATTTGAAACTTTTACTACGAGTCTCTAAAGTTTAATTTCTAAAAGAAATGAAGTACTTCTTAAAGTAATGAAATAATAACTTGTTGAAATGTACAACGTTTTCGCGTCGACACTTTTGGGCCCGCGACAGCTCGGATTCATCGGCAAGAGAAGAGGAAAGTGTTGAGACCGAGCGAAGCCTCGAGTAACGTGTGAATGCTACTAATTAAATTACTCCAGAAATAAACTCTAAGACTAGTGTCGCGATGCGAGGCGGCTACTGACCACACCGCGCGAATAAACACTTCATACGCTCGTCACAAAAACTACAGTTTTAAAAAAACTATTTAAGTTGCTTAATGTAATCATCTTGAATTCACTAATTAAACTCATTTTACAAATACTTAAAACTATTTATTTCCCGTACAAAGACAAATATCTTTAAAAATATCATTAACTATTAAAAGAGAAAAAATATCTTTGTTTCGTTATTATAAAATCATTATTATTTGTATTTTGTACGCATAATATATTATATTTTGTGTATTTTTATTATATGCCACTTGGTTTTATTTATTACTTGCAAACTCAGTGTTTCATAATTTATTTTTAAACAGTCTCCTCTTATCATGATATTATCAAACGCATAGAAGAGATAGTATGGGATATGTCACCCTATCGAACATATGTTTGTATTTAATGTTTCGCTAAAAATTATTTTAGTTGAAAAACTATCTAACAAATTTGATTTCAAACTATGAAAGGAATTCTGTAAACAGTAAAATTAATGTAGGTAACGGTTCAGTAATGCAGTAACAGTTCTGTAGGTTTGTGGGTCACAAAATCTTTCCATAAATATTTCGATTCTGTTCAGTGTTATGAAAGTAGGTTATAAAAGTAGTAGTGTTGTTATGGCAACATGAATATTACTTGTGAAGTTACAGAAACCTAAAATGTGTTTGCTCATAGTAACTTAAACAGACTCTTCAAGCTGAAGGAAAAAGCATTTACCCCGCTGATAGTTTTTTATTCTCATTTGAAATAGAAGCTGTTCAATTCCTTCTATTAGTTAACACTCTCCATATACATACACATACATACATATATATATATATATAGTTCAGATTTCCAATCATTAATAAAATATTTTTTATTTATCTACTCAAGTTCAAATACATTTTTTAAAACTTGTATTGGATGACCCTCGATGTTAATAAAGTTTCTTCAAATATAATTTATTAATTAAACTAAATGAATTAATTTTAATTTTAAATGGGAGAAAACCTTTCACAAAAGAGACAAGGGGTCCTATTGCATACAGTTATTTTGTTCCATTTGGCTTAAAATAAGTAATAACATATGATTTCATAAAAAAAGCTGATTTTATGCTATAGGTTATGTGGTAGAACAGCTGTTTTAACGCATAGTTAATGTTACTTTGATTATATTAATTGTAATTAATAAAAGTAACTAAAATAAAACTTTTCTTTTTTGATCTTAGTAGGAATTGACTTTATTTATATTACTTGTTTTAAGACAAGTTTTCTTTCGTAAGGTGTTGGATGTCATCTAACCAGGGACCTTAATTATATATTTGTTACTTTCATTCAGTGATAAAAAAATAGTACATGATATTTAGGTCTGACTGTATTTTGAAAATATATAAGAAATTTTATTTAATGCTTCTCTCACTTTGTCTTGCTAATCCAAAAATTAGCAGGACCAAAAGCGGCTAAAATCTAAAATTGAAAATTGGTTTTAAAGATTTAGGCCTAAAGAAGAAAGTGAACGAGTAGCACTATAATTAGTCTATATATTCGCATAATACTAACTGCATTCAAATTTTAATTACTAGTTGTTAATTCGGCTCTGCTTTCCAGCTCCAATTCGCTAACAATTGTATATGAATTATTTTTCAGATCGATAATTTCACACACTTAAAATTGGTCTATAACACCTGAAAAGTCGCAAATAAATGATAATTGGACTTATAATGATCAAATCTATATTGTATAGATTATTATTATATTGTATCATAAGAACCACATATTTCTAGTATTTTGTTTTCATCAAAATATAAAATGACACTTTTATAAATAGTGTGTAATTCGAAATTTTGCCCCCTCTCTACTTTAAAAGTGTTAACATTATGGTTCAAAGTTAGGTTTTAATTAATCAAATACAAATTTAATTTCGAATATCAAATTTCAATTGCTTGAAACCGTATTCAATAGAATAAAAATTGACCAAAATTACTAAAACATTTGCTTGACCTACATAGTTTGAGTATCTTATCGTCATTCCTTGCAAAAAAAGAATCGAATCAGTTACCTTCTGGGTATCCTCATGTTCTCCTCACTGACCGGGCAAAACATTTTAGTTGAAGAAGTCTTCGGTTGGTCAGGTATGAGCTAAGTAGGTGTTTGAGCCCATCTGGAAGCCATAGTATCGTAGTTTGTATACGAACCCGCATTACTAGTGCCGGTCAATGGTCTTTTCTATGTCTAGGAAGACCCCAGTCGAGAAGTAATTGTTGAACCGGTGGTTGCGTGATCCACCACTCTCATCAGCTGATGCGTGACCGAGTGTTTTGTCTTAGAGCTAAATTGGTCTCAGTATGTGTGTGTGGATATGCTTGTTGATACGTTTGAGTAGGAGTTTTTCAAATAGCTTGTCCAACGTATTTAACAAGCTTATCGGTTTGTATGAGATTTTTTTTTTGTTTTTATCCAAGTCTAGGCCCCCAGAGCCTGCCCAGTCATCGTGGTAGACAACCTCTAACGATCTACCTCCATCTCATATGTGCATGTGGTTAGTATCCCTACTTTTTTTTTTTTTTTTTTTTTCACCCAGGTCTGAGCCCCCAAAACCCGCCTAGCCCTCGTGACAGCCAACATCTAGGGAGCTACCTCCGTCTCACATGCGCATGCAGTTAGTATCCCTACCGCGAGTGAAGGAAACGGGATTGATTGCCCATGTACCAAGCTCATAAGCTCTTTCCATGGAGAATCAGGAGATAGTGAAATGAAACAGTGCGGTAAGTGTCGCGCTAAGAGCGGGATGAAAAAACCTGGCAAGACCGCGAGTGAAGTCATTAGTGCTGCAATCTGTGAGCAAACATATCAACAATACTGTATGATTATGGTACAAACTTAAAGTTGATTTCAGTAAGATACAGTTTTTTCTTCAAATTGATAACAATTTTAACTTATCGCAAATATAATAGAGTGATACTGATTGAAACTTCGTACAGAGTGCAAGTTCTCTACAAAAAAACATTCAGTGAAACCAACATATTCTATTGTAAAAATAAATTCCAATGATGGGAACTCCTATCGCAAAGTTTTCAGACTGGAAGGCGACAAATCCTTTTCACCCCGATCGAGAATAGGTGCCTAATCCTTGAGCCTAGGACCATTGCGCTCCTTATTTACTCTTAAACAGACTTATCCAATTACATTTCTTTCCAGATATGGGTAACAAGTCCCAGCTTCCCATGTCCTGTTATCCAGTATTTCAGGCTAGCAATATCCAAAATTAAATTCGTCCTTCGTCCTATATAATAGCCCAGGAGGTTTTAGTTACAATACTATAATATTTGCAACCTAATATTTAATTTTTTCTATGCTTGTAAGATTCTTACATCCTTAATATTTCATAATTTTAAAGTACAAATTTCAATAAATCTGAAGGAGGTAAATTAAATGATATTCTTTAAAATGAGTTTATATTATTTTACTTAAAAAATTGTAGTTTATTATTCATTCCACTTTAAACATTTATTAATGGGACAATATATATTCTACCGTCGGTCATTCTCTAGCGAACTGCCTTTATATTTCACATGCGCAAGCGGCCAACCTCTAGCGAGCTACCTCCGTCTCACATGCGCATGCGGTTAGTATCCCTACCGCGAATGAAGGAAACGGGATTGATTGCGGCTACGTATAACTAACTCGTCCTGCCATCTACTAGAGAAACAAGAAACTAAATAGAGAAAGCCCTGCTGTGTTGAAGCGCTCTAAGCGAGATTTTAATTATAAACACAGAACAATAAACATTATTTAAACTCTTAATTTTGTAGTCCATTACTTTCGGTGAAACTTAAATAATAACTTGACATTAGTTTATGACTATAAGAACTTTAATTATTTAAAGTAGAAAAAAACTTATACGTTAAAAACAAACGTTATGAATTCTTAATAAGAAAAAAATTAAAAAATAGTCCTTGAACTGTGTGCAAATTTTACTAATGTTTAGTTGTCGCAAGATTAAAGTAAAGATTTTGTGTGTGTTAGAGTCTTCATTAACATTTTGATTGTTACATTAAGAGTTCTGAGGGGAAATTTTACAATTTATGTCTACAGTTATCATTATTTACTTTAATTTTTTATTTATACAGTATTGTAATGTAAAAAAAAGATGTCATCATGCCGACTTCGTATATGTCTTCTCTTTCTTTTCCTTAGGACCTCTCGGGGCCACCTGTCTTCTGTCATCCTCTTTAAATATCCAAAACATGCTAATTATCTTCTCTCTATCTCCTCCCTTATATTTTTATCCATTTTCATTTCGTTATGTGTTCATTTCTGACCCTTTCAAGTTTCAATTTACCGCAGCTTCGATGTAAATAGTCTATTTCCACTATCCTTATATTTCTACATACTAGCTTTGGTAACATCCCATAACTCAGAACTGTAGAGTGTAACACTCTGAACAATACTTTTATAAATGTGTTTCATTATTTTACTCATGATTCGCTTTTGCCAGAGAAGAGAGTTTAAGGCTCGATTCACTGCTCTGCCTCTGTTTATTCTTTCACTGATTTCATCCTCACTATCACCTTTCTTAATAAAGATCGCCCCTAGATATTTGCACATTTGTACCCCTTAAATTTGCGTTTCTCCAAGCTAAGGTCGCAAAACTCGTCTTTCCCTACTATTAGAGATTCTGATTTTGGCTGACAATTTTAATTGTTAAGCCTTCTGCCTCATATTTCTCCTACAGTTTCCTTATCATATAATTAGGATCATGCTTGTCTTCCATTAACACGATCTAACAGCTCATCTTCTTCCACCCTTATTTCCTTATGTCAGCATTTTCTACTCCATTACCCTAGGGATCTGTCTAGATAGATCCTAAATAAGGTTAGTGACTAACACTAGTCTTGTCTTAGACCCATAGTCGTTTTGAATGATCTGGTCACTTTGTTAACTATTTTGATTTTGGCATAGTTTTCCTCATAATACCGTGTGGATTGGGTTTATACTCAAGTTTTGCATTTCCTACCATAGCTGTGATGTTATCTTCGCCTTTTCCAGGTCTAGTAGGTCTTCGTTGGTTTCTCTATTTTTTTATACTCTTTTATCTATGGTGATCTTTAAGATAAAAATGTTGTCTGTCTTACATAGCATAAATATAGCTAAAAAAAAAACAAAAATTAATATTTAGCCAAATGGTGAATTGGAAGCATCCTGATACATGAAGCAGACAATTGTGGCCTAAAAAAGTGGAACCAAAGTAGGTCAAATGGATTTGGACTTTTCAAGTGCAGTAAAAATATAACACAAAGTAAAACCAAGTGGTAAAAAGGTTAATAGAAGCAAAAGTGTTTATACTTTATTTCTCTCGCTCTTTAAACCTATAGTGGTTAACTTAGTAGGAGTATGCCACATAAACCAAGTCTAGACAATGGATAGAAAACTTTACAGAATAGCTTTCAACGAGAAAGCATAAACAAGGAATACCCAGGATGATTTGGAATCGCAAGGTTGATGAAGCCATAAGGTCAACATGGTTATGAGGAAGAAAATATAAGAATGACGAGATTATGATGATCAGAAGATTGAAACACAATAAATCTTGGATTAATAAGGTTGATGAGGCAACAGTAAACAGAGAATAGAATTGCAAAAATGGGAATAAATATCACAATGGAAGCAGTAAGTGTAAGAATACACTAAATGCTCAAATTGTTCATTTTGTAACAAATTTATCTAAAAAGCTTTTATTGTAGGCTTTATTATAGAGACTAATGTAAACTAAAAGATATAGTCTTTTGCATTAATTGCGTATTTCGTCTCCATTTAAAAAATAAAATACAATAGTACTTCTTTATGAAAAAAATAAACTTCTTTATTAATATAACAATAACAGTGAATAAGTTGTTCATATTCTCTTTGCATAAGTATTTAAAAACAATAGTTTGAAACATAACACATACAATTTACTAGTACACACTCAACAGGTCCCACTAGGACTAGACCCTTTCTATTTTTGTCCAAGAGGCTCCGTCCTCTCCAATTTTTCTAAAAAAAGAAAGAAATACTAGGAATAAATATATTTGATTATTTAGTTTATTTAAATATGTAAACATATTTTGCAAATGAATCTAGAAGTGTCATCCTAACACTGAAGGGACTTTGCCAGCATTTTATGTCCTATTAAATGCAAGACATAACTTAGTATTTAGTTCATTGTTTATTAAAACAATTATGAAAACTATGAGGTGTTTTTGTTAAATGTTTTCATAATAACAAAGTAAACCCTCATAAAAAAATTAAAAGATACTGCAATAAACAATACAATTTCAAAGAGCTACTGTATATATTTAGGTTGCTATTCTAAATTTTTAGTAGCATTAATAAATAAAATATGTTATTAATCACTTAAACAATAGTTTATGACTATCCGAACTTTGAATTTAGTAAATTTGTTAAAACTTACTGAGACAGAACGTTTTCGATCGCTATGTGCCGATCTTCATAAGTGTCTTCTGCTTGGAGATGTTGGGTCAAGCGGTGACGGTTTTAAAGGTAGATTTTCGATAGTATCAAAGAGTATGTGTGATTTGTATTGTGTTTGTTCGTTTAATATGTTTGTACTTTGTGTTTTTGTGTGTCTGTAAATTTCATATTGTTCTAGTATATGTGGTCCTTTTTTGTTGATGTGTAGGATTTCTAGGTTTTAATAAATGTCTGTGTATATGTGTCCTGTATCTTTTATGTGGTTGTAAAATGTTGAGTTGGTGTTCTGTTTGTGTTCTTCGACTCTTTGTTTAAAGCTGCGACCTGTTTGTCCAATGTAGAACTTGTTACATTCGTTGCAGTTCAGTTTTTATACGCCTGGTGCTTGTAGTTTATCCTTGTTGTTGGTGTTGTGTTGTATTTTGTATTGTAGCTTGTTATTAGTTTTGTATGCTATTTTGTATCCTGTTTTTTGAAATTTACGGGTTATTTTGTTTGTTGTTTTGTTTATGAATGGTAATGTGATGTATTTGTTTTCCCTGTCTGTAGTGTTAATTTTAGTGTTTTTTTGTATTTTGTGCCATAGTTTGTCTATTATTGTGGTGTTGTATCCATTTGTGTATGCTAAATATTTAATTGTGTCTAGTTCTTTGTTTATGTTTGCTGTGGTCATTGGGATTTCTTTAAGTCTATGGAGCATGGATCTGAAGGCTGCGTGTTTGTGTTGAATAGGGTGATTTGAGGTGTTGTGGATAAGTATGTTTGTCGTAATGGGTTTCCTGTAAATGTTGAAGCTGTGTTTTTGTGTGTGGCTGTTTGTTATGGTTAGGTCAAGGAAGTTTAGGGATCGGTTGGTTTCAATTTCTGAAGTGAAGTGGAGTTTTTGGTGTATTTTATTAGTGTAGGTGAGGAGTTGTTCGCATTGACGGGAGTTGCCTCTGTATAGTGTTATAATTGTCACTCGACATAACAAATATGTACACCAACATACCCATACCCGAAACGCTCAACATACTAGAAACCCAATCAATAAAGAACAACATACCTAAAACCCACGTTACCTGAATCATAAACATCCTCCAAATCATCACCGAACAAAACTATTTCACCCACAACTCAAACTTCTATTCACAACCAGATGGCCTACCCATGGGAAGTTCCATCAGTAGTGTCTTGAGCGAAATTTTTCTACAACACATAGAAAACACCAAAATACTCACAAACAATACACACGCACACATAATTATTTACTGGCACAGATACGTCGATGATATTATAACACTATACAGAGGCAACTCCCGTCAATGCGAACAACTCCTCACCTACACTAATAAAATACACCAAAAACTCCACTTCACTTCAGAAATTGAAACCAACCGATCCCTAAACTTCCTCGACCTAACCATAACAAACAGCCACACACAAAAACACAGCTTCAACATTTACAGGAAATCCATTACGACAAACACACTTATCCACAACACCTCAAACCACCCTATCCAACACAAACACGCAGCCTTCAGATTCATACTCCATAGACTTAAAGAAGTCCCAATGACCACAGAAAACATAAACAAAGAACTAGACACAATTAAATATTTAGCATACACAAATGGATACAACACCACAATAATAGACAAACTATGGCACAAAATACAAAAAAAAACACTAAAATTAACACTACAGACAGGGAAAACAAATACATCACATTACCATTCATAAACAAAACAACAAACAAAATAGCCCATAAATTTCAAAAAACAGTATACAAAATAGCATACAAAACTAATAACAAGCTACAATACAAAATACAACACAACACCAACAACAAGGATAAACTACAAGCACCAGGCGTATATAAACTGAACTGCGGCGAATGTAACAAGTTCTACATTGGACAAACAGGTCGCAGCTTTAAACAAAGAGTCGAAGAACACAAACAGAACACCAACTCAACATTTTACAACCACATAAAAGATACAGGACACAAATACACAGATATTTACCAAAACATAGAAATCCTACACATCAACAAAAAAGGACCACGTCCAACACCCTAGAACAATATGAAATTTACAGACACAGAAAAACACAAAGTACAACCATATTAAACGAACAAACACAATACAAATCACACATACTCTTTGATACTATCGAAAACCTACCTTTAAACCGTCACCGCTTGACCCAACATCTCCAAGCAGAAGACACTGATGAAGATCGGCACATAGTGATCGAAAACGTTCTGTCTCAGTAAGTTTTAACAAATTTACTAAATTCAAAGTTTGGATCGTCATAAACTATTGTTTAAGTGATTAATAAGATTCAACCGAACGTAATGGACTATAAAATTCAAGAAAATATGTTACTTCCTATTAACGTTAATATAAAGGAACATATTTCTGTTATTAAACTTCTCTCATCAGGTCAATTTTTTTTTTTTAATACCAAAAACAACATTAGGTATGATAATTATTTATGTTTATAAGATATAATGCTGAATATATTGTCAAAGCGCCATAGAATGAATCCAAAAGTAGCTTATTTAATATTTTTTAATGGACATAGTAAGAAAAACATAATATATTTATTATAATAATAATAACTCAAAAATACTTTAATATAATAAACATAATACCCTTGTAACTCAAGCAAATATGGTTTTATACTCTATCAAATAGTGTTAATATATTTACATTCTATATATTACTGTAATACAACAGTGGATTTGAGGTTTACGATTTACAAAATTTTTCAGCCTCCAACCTTTTCAAAAGTTGGCATCTGTAATACAATTAATGCTGGACGTATTACAAAATCTGTACAAATCCAAAAAAAAACCTTTCTTAAATTTATCGATATGGCAGATTTAATTATCAGACTGAACAATTTGCTGCATGCAGCGCTACCTTTTACAATGTATTCAAACTAATAACGACTAAAGGAAACAAACCGAACTAATGTTGTCTGCAGCTATAAATACATTGATCTCTGAAAATAGTTGTTGTAAGACCTATTAGTGTATTCTATAAACCGCTGTAGGCCCATTTATATCTGTAGGAAGTCTATTTTACCTCTACCCTTACTTTTAATAGAATTACTTGGCACTGAAATCGTATCAAAATTTCAACACATTGTTTGCTCCTTCAGGTTACTAAATAAAATGGCAATTGTTGTGTAATAAAGGTAAAATGACAATTGTAATGCAAATAATTCAATATTTCTTGTGCTCTTGTGACAACTATAGATTTGATAAATAAAATACTTTGTAAAATGTAAAACCTAGATGTGTAACAACTAATACTAACAAATATTATGTTCATGCAATGTCTTATTTATATTATATTTAAAGTGTACATTTTTTAATTTATATTTTAAATGGGTGCTTTGTTCAGTCTGATTTTCAAAACACAGAATTATTGAGGATTATCATATTACGTAGATTGTTTATTATAAGAAGTTACTTATGAGAAAGGTTCTGTCGATACTTTGGTATTGCACCGACCACACACCTATAGAGGATGTAGGACAATACAGAATGAAAATATACATAAATAAACCTTTACATTAAACTTTTACATATCTTAGAACTAAATCTATCCTAACTGGATACTTCATAGGTTTATTTTAATATAGGTATATAGTAATATATAAAATAGTGCAATAATGTCCTCCACTTTCTATAGGTGTGAGGTCAGTATACCAACGTGCCGTTTTGCCTTTAATGAATAATCATTATTAAATATATTTGAAAAATTTTCTGTTTATTGTGTAAAACAGTAAAAAACGGGCAAATTATTAATAGGAAGAAATTAATTTCAATTGGGATGTAGAAATCGATTCTAGTAATGTTAAGAATAAACTGATGGGGAAACATTTTTTATAATTAAATTTTTTTATCTTCACCTAGGCTACTATTTTTTTAAAAACTAAAAACACTTGTAAATATGTTAAACTTGCTTATAGCAGTACTTATATTTATAATTGTTGAGGACGGGCTTTTTGGAAGATGTGTCCCAATGTAACTTAGATGTACGGTCTGAATTGACAATGGATTTCCTCAACAATGGTCTCCCGAAATGGACTTCCTCAACAGTTATAAAAGTAAGTGCTACTACAGGCAAGTTTAACATATTTACAAGTGTTTTTAGTTCAAATTTTATCTCGTAGAATGTAATTGTCTAAATTACAACTTGTAGTGGTAATTAAAAATTGTAAAATAAATCAAATGCAGTAAACAGTATGATCTATGAGCAAATCTATTTAGCAACTTTCTTTTAATGGTTTGTTTGTGAACAAATTTAACAAATTAAAATATTACATGTATGCAAACTCTGTAAATTGTTTTAACTACAACTAAATAAAGTAAACAGCAGGTTGACAAAATTTCAACCTATAATTTTCTGAATTCCAAGGTTTTTTCTGTACATACAGTTTAGACACCTGTTTTTATTATTTGGCAGTGTCTCACTATCATACATCATTACAGACAATAGAAGGATAGCAGGCCGAAAATACTTTCCCAAAAGCCTTGACTTAGAAAATATCCACCAAGAAATAGAGATCTTAAATATACTATGATTAAAATGAATAGGTATGGATAGGTAAAACCTACTAACTTAAAAAAAAATGTGTCTCTAGTTGTGTAAATCTTGAACTAATAACCCAACATTGAAGGGTTCTGTTCCTCAAATATTCTAGAATCTTCAAAACATGAAATGAAAGCGTAATCTCGAACAAACGTTCAAAGCCTTTTGCTAACAGCTATTGTCCATTTTACCAAGAACAATTCATGGCTAGCTATAGAACAAGATAGACATGAAACTAGATAATGGTTCTTGATAAGTCGACACCTGTCCTTGATAATGTTGACAATGTGTATACAGCTTATGTTTGTAAAATATTCTTGCTTATTAAAACAAAAAAATATCTATCTGATATTTATATATAGTTTCAAGTTAGTGAAAGTGGTCGAATGGGCTGTACAGTTTTATATAATATTTTTTAAATAAAAAATATATATCACAAAAAAAATCTAAATGGCTTGAGAATTGGGAGCATAAAAAAATAAAAATCTCTATAAGAAAAGTAGAATTATTAAAGTATATAAGTATTAATAACAAAAAGAGACGTACACACTCACAAATCAATAATTCATTCACTCAGGCACATTTCAAAGCCATTGTCATCGGTGAGTATTGGTGCTACAAACTCCAAGAAACAACTAAGTTGAGCTTACAACTTACAATGACTTTACCATTGACACGCGTCTGAGCGAATAAATTATTAATTTGTGAGTTTTGTGTGCGTCTTTTATTGGTTATTCACACGACCTCAACAGCTACGTTCAAAGTGTAGTTGGTATATATAATTTTTGGTTTATAAAAACCAAATTAATAAAACATGGTATACAGTAGCCCTTTGTTGGGGGAATGAAAATGTATTTGTTTATAAATATACAACAGGTACAGTCAGTTTGTCTAATAAAAACCAAGAAGCAGCGTGATATCTCTGACCACTCGACGGGAATCGGATAACAAAGATTCACACATGGACACTACCCTATAACCTATATTGAGGATCTGGTTTCATGAAACTGTTTCATTGCATCATACAGCTTAAATCAGTGCAACGGGTCTAAATCAGTGCAACGGGTCTAGAGCCCATTGATTGCACCTATTCCATAAAGTTAGAAAGGTTAAATTGAAATCTTTCAATTTCAAATTTATATACACTTAGTGGTTCTGAAAAATTAAACTAAATGTTCATTTCTGTCACATATTTCCCATTAAAATTACGTCATTATTTCAATGAGTAACAAAGAGAACTTTAAGATCCAATTTTTTTAGGTCTTTAAAGTTAAATTTTTGTAGAAATATAGAGATGAGGGAAGCCTACATTAAACTCGCACTAAAAGAGACAAGACCAGAACAATTCAATTTAACAAAAAAAAAAAAAACAAAAACAAAAACAAAAAAAACTCACCATTTTTATAATGTTTGTAAAACCTGAAAAAAAGAATACTGTGTAGGAAACTAACAACAAACTGCAACACGACATAAAGTAGAACAAAATTAAAATATCCGACACCAATTTTAAGCTACATTCTATATACTGTAACAATTTCTAGATGAGGGAAAGGTCTTCCAACAAAGATATAAAGTGCACAATACTTTATCGAATATGGCAGTGACTTAGCTTTTACTAATCATATAATAGAAAAAGGTCACACTTACACCCAACAACCATAGGAAATTTACAAACATACTAGAACATAGAACAAGAAGGTAATAAATAAACGAAACCAGTTCAGAATACACACAGAAAACCTATATGACTATATTACCGAAAATTTACCTGTAAAACCGTTGCCGCCTAGTCAAGCAACGCTTCCAAGTGGCTAAACTAGACACTAACGAACATTGACTGTTACGTTGGTAAAATATAACTTTTGCAAGTCGTTTATTAGTTTAATATTAATAAAGTTATAGTTTCAAAGGTATCATTAATAATAATAAAATTCACGACAATAGAAAATGTTTACGGATAATCGGGAGTTGTCTGGCGTGGTATTCTCGTTAGTAAATATTATTTTAACAAACAAGAATTTGTAATACTATTGATTGTACTAGCTCAAGTTTTTGTTTTCACAAATGTTATCCAATTATAATCATTAAAATTGCAATAAATGTTATCCAATTATAATAAATATTACATTTTAAACGATTGATTTCACGTGTTGCAAAACATTTACTGCAGTTAAAATTTACAAAAAAATAATATAACCTCAAACAAACGCAGATCAAACTTTGTAAACTAAATTGTTCTCTATAAAACCGAACGTATATTTTATATTATACTAAACTATTATATAATTATTTCACAATATGATAACAGATTATCCGGATTCGATAATTAAGTTTTTTAAAAAATAATGAATTTATTAGTGCCAAAGTTAAATGCAGTAACCTGTTACCTTAAGTTAAATTGTTTTTGCTTATAATTAACCTATCCTAACAGAACGCTTTCTTGTAGTTTGTAACATATTAGGTAACAAATGCAATACAGAAAAGGAAACAAAATAAGGCTTAAAGGATTATATTTTTAAGTTTTTAAAAATGCAAAAACTTATTATACTTTAAAAATGTATTGTAGTAGTGAATTTTAATCACCTCTATGAGTTAGACATGACAACGTAATACTGGATTATGTCCTACGTCGCCATAACCCAATGATATTTGCTCACAAATGATCTCTAACCCCTTAACTTTAGCAATCCTGTAGTTTACATTTGGAGAGTTAATAACTATTTTTTAATAATCAAATCTATTGTAAGAAGATATTTTTTTAGCAACATTTTAATACAGCTGTAATATGTAATAATAGAGTGCTATAATTCTCGAAAAACTACTCATAAAGGGTTGTGTTCGTAAAGTGAAGTTAGGGTGACTCTTAACGTAAGGCGCCACCATTAAGGTTTGCAACTCTTAAAATCACTTGTCTAGAACCTAATTTTTTGAATTCCTTCTATTAAAGCTCACTCTCCTTATATATATATATATATATATATATATATATATATATATAATTAAAAATATTTCAAAAACAAGAATACTTTTAATGAATATATTTATTCAAAGCTTTTCGCCGATAAAATAGTACCAGCATCTTCAGGAAAATAAATATCTAAGGAAATCATTAGGTTATCATTAGATAATTATTTTCCTGAAGATGCTGGTACTATTTTATCGGCGAAAAGCTTTGAATAAATATATTCATTAAAAGTATTCTTGTTTTTGAAATATTTTTAATTATATATATATATATATATATATATATATATATATATATATATATATATATTACAAGAAACATATCACCATATTTAATACATATATATATATATATATATATATATATATATATATATATATATATATATATATATTGTAAAATTTTCACAAACAACGTTTTTCAAATATATATTCATTACTTTAAATTTTTAAAATTTGATGTCCCGATGGGCCGAACTGAGCCACTACAGGTTTGAAATCCAGCAATTTGGCACTGAGCTAACTTTCCCATACTATAAATAAGTTACTTAAAAATATATATGAGAAATTATAAGGGAAAGGTTCCTTGCAATAGTGAAGCATTGCAAGAGGTGGATAGAATGACAAGTTATAGGCCACCATCATATTCATACATTAGACACGAAAAATAATAGTCCAACAGCATATACATTATAGAGAGGAAAATGGAAAATTGCAAGGAAATTCGCCTTCCATTTTGCCACATGATATTGTCATTTTGTCTTATGTAGGCCAATACTCATATTTATATTAATTGTAATTATAAAATAAAAAGTAACTAATATAAACATTTTCTTTGTCCACCTGAATAGAAATTGACTTTAAAACTTTTTCTATATTAATTGTTAAACAACATAAGTAGAAACGAAAAATTATATGTAGTACAAACTTTGTTAGGTATTACCTAAGAAATAATTTTCTAGTTAAATATTTCATGAAATCGAACAAAACTGACGTAAAAATAATCTGGAAAAAAAATTCTGCTAAAATAAGAAGATGATAAAGGAAAGTAAAAAAAAATCATTCAAGTTGCAAAATCTCATTTGGAACATCTCTCGCATTGTTTGGGTTTTCGTATGGTGACTTGGAAAAGCTATAAATGTTGTAAAAACGCGGATCCGGAAGTAGTGTTGAATACCATGATCTGTGAGTTATAGGGCCTAATAAGGTCACAGATTCTAAATTAGTTACATCTTGTTTGCAATATACAACATTTGCTTTGTCTTCATGAAGACGCAAATATAACAAGAACGGCTCGTATTAATAACACTTCCTCTACACAAATGACACAATAATTCAGTGTTTAACTTGAGTGTATTTCTGTGACTGTGTTTAAGGTCACAGTTATATCAATAATAATAAACGTGAGTTTACTTGTGAGTTTATATTTTACTTGTGAGACAAAGTAATAAATAGAAAATGATGAACAATAACTCACAATAAATAATGTATTTCATAAATGATTTATTTACGCGTTTCATTAGCAGTCATCATCAGTGAGTATAACTACACGCATATATAAAAAATAATTACTTATAGTTTAGAATTTGTATGATTACACTTGATGAAATTCTTAATAGACTCAACTTCACTTCAATTAGGAATATTTATATACATTCTAGTACATTTTTCTGCCTTACCTAGATGATATTCTTAATAGACTCAACTTCACTTCAGGTAGGAATATTTGTATACATTCTAGTACATTTTTCTGCCTTACGTAGATGATATTCTTAATAGACTCAACTTCACTTCAGGTAGGAATATTTGTATACATTCTAGTATATTTTTCTGCCTTACCTAGATGATATTCTTAATAGACTCTACTTCACTTCAGTTAGGAATATTTGTATACATTCTAGTACATTTTTCTGCCTTACCTAGATGATATTCTTAATAGATTCAACTTCACTTCAGGTAGGATTATTTGTATACATTCTAGTACATTTTTCTGCCTTACGTAGATGATATTCTTAATAGATTCAACTTCACTTCAGGTAGGAATATTTGTATACATTCTAGTACATTTTTCTGCCTTACCTAGATGATATTCTTAATAGACTCAACTTCACTTCAGTTAGGAATATTTGTATACATTCTAGTACATTTTTCTGCCTTATGTAGATGATATTCTTAATAGACTCAACTTCACTTCAGGTAGGAATATTTGTATACATTCTAGTATATTTTTCTGCCTTACCTAGATGATATTCTTAATAGACTCAACTTCACTTCAGTTAGGAATATTTGTATACATTCTAGTACATTTTTCTGCCTTACGTAGATGATATTCTTAATAGACTCAACTTCACTTCAGGTAGGAATATTTGTATACATTCTAGTATATTTTTCTGCCTTACGTAGATGATATTCTTAATAGACTCAACTTCACTTCAGTTAGGAATATTTGTATACATTCGAGTACATTTTTCTGCCTTACGTAGATGATATTCTTAATAGACTCAACTTCACTTCAGTTAGAAATATTTGTATACATTCTAGTACATTTTTCTGCCTTACCTAGATGATATTCTTAATAGATTCAACTTCACTTCAGGTAGGAATATTTGTATACATTCTAGTACATTTTTCTGCCTTACCTAGATGATATTCTTAATAGACTCAACTTCACTTCAGTTAGGAATATTTGTATACATTCTAGTACATTTTTCTGCCTTATGTAGATGATATTCTTAATAGACTCAACTTCACTTCAGGTAGGAATATTTGTATACATTCTAGTATATTTTTCTGCCTTACCTAGATGATATTCTTAATAGACTCAACTTCACTTCAGTTAGGAATATTTGTATACATTCTAGTACATTTTTCTGCCATACGTAGATGATATTCTTAATAGACTCAACTTCACTTCAGGTAGGAATATTTGTATACATTGTAGTATATTTTTCTGCCTTACGTAGATGATATTTTTAATAGACTCAACTTCACTTCAGTTAGGAATATTTGTATACATTCGAGTACATTTTTCTGCCTTACGTAGATGCTATTCTTAATAGACTCAACTTCACTTCAGTTAGAAATATTTGTATACATTCTAGTACATTTTTCTGCCTTACCTAGATGATATTCTTAATAGATTCAACTTCACTTCAGGTAGGAATATTTGTATACATTCTAGTACATTTTTCTGCCTTACCTAGATGATATTCTTAATAGACTCAATCTCACTTCAGTTAGGAATATTTGTATACATTCTAGTACATTTTTCTGCCTTACGTAGATGATATTCTTAATAGACTCAACCTCACTTCAGGTAGGAATATTTGTATACATTCTAGTATATTTTTCTGCCTTACCTAGATGATATTCTTAATAGACTCAACTTCACTTCAGCTAGGAATATTTGTATACATTCTGGTACATTTTTCTGCCTTATGTAGATGATATTCTTAATAGACTCAACTTCACTTCAGGTAGGAATATTTGTATACATTCTAGTATATTTTTCTGCCTTACCTAGATGATATTCTTAATAGACTCAACTTCACTTCAGTTAGGAATATTTGTATACATTCTAGTATATTTTTCTGCCTTACCTAGATGATATTCTTAATAGACTCAATTTCACTTCAGTTAGGAATATTTGTATACATTCTAGTACATTTTTCTGCCTTACGTAGATGATATTCTTAATAGACTCAACTTCACTTCAGGTAGGAATATTTGTATACATTCTAGTATATTTTTCTGCCTTATGTAGATGATATTCTTAATAGACTCAACTTCACTTCAGTTAGGAATATTTGTATACATTCTAGTACATTTTTCTGCCTTACCTAGATTATATTCTTAATAGACTCTACTTCACTTCAGTTAGGAATATTTGTATACATTCTAGTACATTTTTCTGCCTTACCTAGATGATATTCTTAATAGATTCAACTTCACTTCAGGTAGGAATATTTGTATACATTCTAGTATATTTTTCTGCCTTACCTAGATGATATTCTTAATAGACCTAACTTCACTTCAGTTAGGAATATTTGTATACATTCTAGTACATTTTTCTGCCTTACCTAGATGATATTCTTCATAGACTCAACTTCACTTCAGTTAGGAATATTTGTATACATTCTAGTACATTTTTCTGCCTTACCTAGATGATATTCTTAATAGACTCAACTTCACTTCAGTTAGGAATATTTGTATACATTCTAGTACATTTTTCTGCCTTACCTAGATGATATTCTTAATAGACTCAACTTCACTTCAGTTAGGAATATTTGTATACATTTTAGTACATTTTTCTGCCTTACCTAACATTGCAGTATTTCCCTTTGTTGACACGTTTGGGAATGACTCTAATTTTAAAACTTTAATATTACTCAATAGTACTAAGAATTCAACTAAGAAGTACAATTTAAGTTATGAAAATATAGTCATTTCGAAACGCGTCAAAGTGTTTCCTAGTATCTCCCCTCCACATTCCAGCCGGTTGAAAGACCTTAACTTGGTCAGTCGGGCTACAGCCTTCGTTAGTGTCACAACGTGTTTTCTCGCTCGTCGGAAAAATGGTATGTGTGTTGTTTGAGCAACTTTGCAACTTGAAATTCTTAGCGAAACTTGGTAAAGCCGACCCAGAGTCCCATTCTCTCTTACAACATTGTATGGGGAAGAGTGTATGTCACCTACATGGGTTTATGAGTGGTATAAACGTTTTAAAGAAGGACGAGAAGACGTTGTAGATGATCCACGTTCAGGACGTTAAAAAAATGGATGAAACAAATGAGAAAATTGGAAATCTTATCCGTCCAAATTGCAGGTTAAGTATTATTGCCTTGGGAGAAACTGTAAATATCGATAGTGAGTCAGTTCGACAAATTTTACATGAAAATTTTAACATGAGAAACTTATGTGCTCAAATGATGCCTAAAAATCTAACAAATGAATAAAAAGTCTCACTATTAGAAATTTCCTCGGACATCTTGAAAAACATCAAGAAGGATCCTAAACTGTTGGAGAGAGTCATTACATGTGATGAATCATGGGTTTTTACCTATGTCTAAGAAACTAAAGGCCAATCAGTGCATTGGAAGAGCCCAAATTCACCACAACCGAAGAAAGCTCGAGTGTCAAAATAAAAACTCAAGGTAATGATGATTGTATTTTTCGACATCCGTGGAGTCGTATACATAAATTGGGTTCCTGAGGGACAGACAGCGAATAAAGGTTTTAATCTTGAGCTTTTGGTTACCATCCGTGAGCGAATAAGAAGAAAGCGACCAGAATTGTGGAAAGCAAAACAACGCTCCAGCTCACAGCGCATGGCTGTGACGTCATTTTTGGTCAAGCATGGTATTCATGTGTTGCAGCATTTACCCTAATCTCCTGGCCTTGGGACTGTGTGA
>JBAIZL010000006.1:4430000-4490000 GCA_036971475.1 Prosapia bicincta | reverse complement strand
AAGTTGTATTTAGTGTTTCTCGAGAAATGTATAAATGTTCCTTTTATTCGGATATTATGAAATAGAAAGCTTTTTTTCCTGGAATTTTACATAACACAAATATTCAAACTTTATTAGACTATATGTTATTGCAATGAATAATACACTGTATTTGCTCAACAATAGAATTTTTTTAGTGGCTCATAAGCAGTAAATCCTTATTTTTAAGATATTAACAAAGATGCATTAGCTGATACATACTTTTTATTTCTGCAAATTCCATAAAATCTACGCCGGCAATATAAAATATAAATGTAACATTTAACAAGTTACCTTAGGTTATAATAGAAATCGGTTAAATATATTATAGCTTAAAGTATTTTTCTTTTTAAATTTATTTTTTGTATTTACATAGATTATTTAAACCTTGAAAACAATAATATAATTAGAAATATAATTTGATTTTTATATGCATATAAATTTTGTATAACGATTATTTCTATGTCTTTTACAATTCCTTCTATTAGGTCACACTTTCTTTATATATTTATCTTGTTCAAATTTTCGATCGTTATTAAAATACCTTTCATTCATCCATTCAAGTTCAAATGCTTGTCATCCACTTGATGTTAAAACGGTTTTTTCAAATAAAAATTGAATAATTAAATTTAGTAAATTATTTAAAGTTTTATAAGGGAGAAATCTTTTCACAAAAGGGGTAAGGTATGCAATTTAGTTATTTCGTTCCATTGGCTTAAAATAAGAGATAACATATGATTTCATAAAACTGGTTATTTGAAGTTATAGGTTATGTGGTAGAACAGCTGCCTAACCGCGTAACCGCATAGGCTATGGTACTTTATCTATATTAATTGTAATTATTTAATAAAAAGTAAGTGAAATAA
The DNA here is from genome assembly GCA_036971475.1 of Prosapia bicincta. Lineage (NCBI taxonomy): Eukaryota > Metazoa > Arthropoda > Insecta > Hemiptera > Cercopidae > Prosapia > Prosapia bicincta. The sequence goes on along the minus strand of JBAIZL010000006.1, from coordinate 4,489,116 downwards.
AATTATTGTTTTGACCTAAGTAAGAACTGAGATTAAAAACTGTTATTTATATTGCTTGTTTTCAATTTTGTATTTTATAGTAAAAGTTTTTTTTGGATAAATATTAGTAATTGTCTTTAACGTAAAAATTCATTATTATATATTAAGGTGATTTTATTAACGAAAAATATATAAACAAGTTTACAATATTTTCAAAATATTATTTAAAACCTATTCCCAATTATATAACAAATTGTGCGCTAATAACGACATTGCTAAAGTATTGAAATGAGATAAACTAGCTATTATAAATAATTTGTAAAATAAATCCTTTCTTCGAGCCTGTTTAACTTAAATAACATTGTCTACAAAAGGCATTGGGGAACGAAACCACTTAGGACATATAAAGGCGAACCTGCATAGGTTGTTTTACATATAGGAGTTTGTGATTAAAGTGAGGTTATGTTTGAGTGATGATATTTATCTAACACAGTTTAGCTCAAATTCAAACATAGTGGTTGAAATTACAAAAAAAGTATATACAATGGACGTTTTGTGCTTGAAATATATTTTACTATGAATTTTTTGTTGCCAGTATTTATGTTTTAATTTAAGTTTTAATAACAACCACGACTCACAATTAAGAATTAATTGTATTTAGTTTAATTAAACATAACAATTTTTGAAGCTAAAATGTAATTATTGTTTCATCTAGCAAGCCCACAAAAATAATATTAAATGTTTTACGATAACATTATTATTTTTAACAGTCTTAAATTGATGTATGTTTTATTTTCAGTATATCTGGTCAAGTGAACAGATTTTAACAGTCAATGTTTACGCATCAAAGTGCATCAAATAGCTTATGAGAAATGTAGAATGTAAATGGAAAATGTGAATATAAATGTAGAAATATAAAAATAGTAGAAAAAACCACAATATACGTATAGACCATAAATTGTACATGTGTGTTTCTATTAATATAGTTGTGTGGTACATAAAGTGATTTTGAGCAATCTTACTTAGAACGAATATAAAAGGTATTTCAATGTTTGTTTTGTTAATAATGTTTTTATCATGAGGTTCACCAGTGGTAAGTAGTCTTCTCAATGTTATTAATACATTTATTTACCTTTGTATATATTGTTACTTTGTGCACATAAAAAAAAGGATTATATGAACTTTCAATTGTGTGATTCAGTTAAAAACTATAAACTAGTAAATATATTCTCAGACAGTTGTTAAAACTTTCATTTTAACGTCAAAGTTTTATTTATATTTAAATTATAAACAAGTAATATAAACTACAATTTCTCAAAGTCAATTCCTACTTATGTCGGAAAAGAAAATAATTATTTTTATTAAATAATTACAATTAATGTAAGTTAAGAACATAACCTATGCGTTAAAACAGTTGTTCTACCACATAACCTATAATATATAATCACCTGTTCTACCACATAACCTATAACATATAATCAGCTGTTCTACTACATAACCTATAACATATAATCAGCTGTTATATGAAATCATAGGTTAACACTTATTTTAAGCCAAATGAGACCTAATAATTATTTTTATACCTTGCCCATTTTGTAGTTTTCCCTAATACTAAACTAAAATTAATTTATTAAATTTATTATTTAAATAATATTTGAAAAAACTGTATTAACATTGAGTGTCGTCCACTAAAAGCATTATCAATGTGTTTGAACTTGTGTGGATGAATAGAAATTATTATGCTAACGATTAAAAACATTTTGTTTTTAAAGATTTATCAATAAATAGGAGTTATACATCTGATAAAGCTGTTTAAATAATAATATTCAACAATCGCTAATCGTAAATGGAACTGTTTTAAGATTTTAAAAAAAATTATTGACTTTGACAGCTTTTGTTTCAATGAAATGGAAAACTTATAAATATTTTTTCTTAAACTTGACGAACATCTAAAAATACTTTCAGAAAAATACGCCGAGCTAAATATAAAGAACGAAGACACTAACCGCAAAGCCCGACAACCAGGTCAAGGTGATACGAATACCGCATTTTAAAATAATTCATCCACAACAATATTAGTAGCAAATTGTTTTTAAAATTAAAAAATAATAAGCGTTAAATTCACTTCTGATGACGTCATCTTCCATTTTAGCACAGTTAGAACATGGGGAAGCGTTTGTTGTTATACTCACAGGCTAGGCATTTAATGTGACCATGATGTTCACAAGAGATATAAAATTTTTAATGACCATAAATAAAAAGGAATATTTTTTTGAAATCGTTAGGTTTAAAAAAATTATTCGTTAATTGTAAAACTCTGTTTAACCAGATTTTCACAAATTTTTCTTAATCTCATTAAAGCCTAAGCACTATAATACTCCAACTTCTCTTAGTCTTATTATCGCTATGTATTCAATATTAGGAGATACTTAAAAGTGAAAGCGTTGCATGTTGACGGTTAGAAATATAATAACATTATTTTATTTGTAAAATATGATTTTGTTTACTTTTTAATAATTAAAACAAAAAGAAATTTAAAAGAAAATAGTATATATTTGAAATAAAATTTAAAGATTTTCACAATGTAAATACTGAACTAATATCACGGCTTACTGATATTTTCAGCAGACCAATCATAAGGTATTATTAAATTTTGAAAAAAATCAATTTGATTTAATTAGTAACACAGGACGGAACAAGTGAATACAGCGTTACTAAACTGAGAAATAACAAGTATTGGTTTGAACCTAGCATTTAAATTATAAAATTGTTAAACAAAAAATTTATGCAAAATAAAAGATATACCACATGTGGTTTTATAATGTAATTAAAAAATATTTCTGTTGATAAATTCTCATGGATAATAAATTACACAACTATCACTGTTTTGATTATTCATGAATTTATTAGGAACTTTTTTGTGTGTCCTTTGAATCGTATTTACATTGTTCTTAGTCGTTATAACATTTTGAAATAAATGTAACAGTACTTCAAACGTAAATACAAAATGGTGAGTGTCTATCGTTGATGATGGCAAAATCGCAGAAACAAGTCTGTATGAATAAACAAGTTACTATGAGTACATATTTGTAGCATTTACCTATGGTGATTATTTGTTCACTAACTAAGCTCTATTTACCAATATATAACTCTTGATTAATTTAAAATCACCTCACGTAACGTCTCCACTCAGCTACAAGTATGAATGAGAGTTGAGCTTGACCTTAGAGTCGAAATAGTTACTTAATAATAGCATTAAATAAAACCAAGTGGCGTCATATAACTAACTGACTACAGGAATGTGTGAAATATAAGTAACTGAAATTATATGTAATATTTTGTAAAGTGTAGTTGCTGAGGATGAGAAGTTTGTCATCGAAACGCGTTTAACTAAATAAATGTATTTATTGCAACTTTGAGAAACTTTCGTCAGAAGAAATTAACTCATATCTATTGCTATAAACTTTAAGTGATGGAGACCTTCTTCAAAATCGAACAATTATGTGTTTATTGATCGAAGAATGGCAGAACGGTATTTTTCATTTTCAGTTATTTGTCAAATTTACATACAATGATTTTATTGTATTGATTGATATATAATGATTTTATTATGTATCATTATGTATTTTTTAACTGGATTTTTTTTAAGAAAGGGTATTCCTCTTCTTCAATAATGTATATTTATTTATTAGGAACATTTTGAATAAAAAGTATTGCAATTGCAAGCGTTCGGTAGCCCACATTTATTGCAAATTATTGTTATTAATAGTCGTGCCTTGCCAAAATATTTTGGCGGAGCGCAGAAATAACAATATGCGACAACTTCTCGCATTCATTTTGCAGGTCGCCTCTTATTTAAACATTTCTGTGACTTTAAAATCTGCTAGTGAAATCACAGTTTAACGTTACCCAACTGTCTTCAGCAGGGACGATTCTGTTTAAAACACGGATTAGTTGCTCAAACATATATAAATCTAGTTATATATATATATATATATATATATATATATATATATATATATATACACTGTATATAATTAAAAAGAATTTGTGTGTGTGTGTGTTTGTGTGTGTGTGTGTGTGTGTGTGTGAGTGTGGTGTGGTGTGTGTGTGTGCGTCTTTGTCTGTGTGTATGTTTACATGTGGTGTGTATGTGTATGTGTGTGTGTGTATGTGTGTGTGTGTGTGTGTGTGTGTGTGTGTGTGTGTGTGTGTGTGTGTGTGTGTGTTTGTGTTTGTATATATATATATATATATATATATATATATATATATATATATATATATATATATATATATATATATATATGAGTGTGTGTATAGATGTGTGTGTGTGTGTGTGTGTGTGTATGTGTGTGTGTGTGTGTGTGTGTGTGTGTGTGTGTGAGTGGGTGTGTGTGTATGTGTATGTATGTGTGCATGTGTGTGTGTGTGTGTGTGTGTGTGTTGTGTGTGTGTGTGTGTGTGTGTTGTGTGTGTGTGTGTGTGTGTGTGTGTGTGTGTGTGTGTGTGTGTGTGTGTGTGTGTGTGTGTGTGTGTGTGTGTTTGTGTGTGTGTGTGTGAAATAGTGGATTTTACCAAGGGGTCTCAATGAGCATACGTATATATTACTAGAAAAGTCTCAAGATGTAAAACCTAAAAACTACAAGTGATACCTCCACAAATTATCTCCATTAAAGTATTCAACAAAGTGAATTTAGCGTTTTGAATTGTTTTAAAGTTACTGTTTCATGTAAAATTATTCTTAAATAAAATTGAAATAATAAATTAAATACCTAAAGTTTATTTAGGGTTGGCAAATCATGTTGTTAAAGTGCCCCATAGATAAAGTCTTAGCCTATATTCATTTATTGGTCCTAAATGGTCTTTTGTCAAATGATACAAGAATACACTGTTAAACATTATAAGGCAAACATTAAAACTACAATTATAATTAAAATTGTATCGTCGAGGTTTAACACTATGGATGCGTACTTCACACATTCAGTATACATCAGAGAAGGTAATATTGGAATACCTAATACTTGGTTGACATGCCTAGAATACACGAGAGAATCGCGGAATGACTTTACTTGAGCTCTTGCCAAGAGATTTCTCAACGACAAAATGGCTGGTCACTTTTTCCGTTAAAGCTACAATTACGTTTTCATTGATTTAATTTATCCAACAGTCCACATTGGTGCTGTTAAATAAATGATTTTCAATTAAAAGTATAAAAACGCCATTATTTATGCATTAACTATAGCCACTACAACTTTTGGGACTGTGAAATCATGTTTTTAATATTGATAAAATTCTATATTCAAGTTCCTATGTTAAAATTATTATTGTACTTTAATAAAAAAATGTTGTTAGCACAATTACTTTCCTCTACGATGCTCTCAGCCTTTACAAACCTATCTTGACAATAACTTTGCCAAAATGTTTTGTATAAAACTAACATTCTAGTTATTTACAACCTGTGTCCTATATTTAGTTACACAGCTTAAACGTTGGGCGACATTATGTGTACTTGATTGCTCTAAAGTTAGGTAAACCTTGAGTGAATGGACAATAATAAACTTTCAACAAGTGAGTAATTAAAAGTATTTTATAAAGTTATAAAGTTTAATTCCTTTTTTCAATCCTACTACTATTTCACACTTTATATATATATATATATATATATATATATATATATATATATATATATATATATATATAATGAGTTTTCTTGTTTATTAATCTAAAACAACATAAATTGTTCAAATACAAGAATATTTATTAATTTATATTTAAAGCTTTTCGTCGATAAACAGTACCAACATCATCAGGAATGAATAATACAATAATGCAAGATATATTATTGTATTGTTCATTCCTGATGATGTTGGTACTGTTTATCAAGGAAAAGCTAAATATAAATTAATAAGTATTCTTGTATTTGAATAACCTATGTTGTTATATATATATATATATATATATATATATATATATATATATATATATATGTTGTAAATTATTAAACCAGAGAACGTATTATATATATATTATTCTTCCACTAAAGTTCAAATACATTTTTTTAAACTTGTAGTGGATAACACTTGTTGTTAATACAGTTTGTTTACAATATTAATTCATTAAATAAATTTAATTAATTGATTGTAAGCAATAATTTCGCTTTCTAATTTGACACAATAATGGGATTTTGTCATATGAATATAAATATTTATATTCATTTTAATTATTTAAAATAAGTAGCTAAAAACATTTTTCTTTGTTCACCTTAGTAGGAACAACTTAATCTTTTAAATGTAATACCTTCTATTAGTGCACACTCTCCTTACATATATCTTGTCCAAATTTTCGATCGTAATAAAATACGTTTTTATTCGACAATTGTTGTTATAACAGTTTTTTTTCAAATAGGTATTTAAATTTAAAAAGTTTTATATTCTTAGGTTGGATTCGAACTCAATGACTATATGTTTGAAATCTAGCCGATTTTAGTTTTATAAATTATACGATAGAACAGCTGTTTTAACGCGTAGGTTATGTTACTTTATTTATATAATTGTAATGATATATAATAAGTTTTTAAAATAATTTTTTTCTCTTTTAGCATAAGTAGGAATTGACCTATTTTTTAATTATATTATTCGTTTGGATCTAATTTGATTCTTTACCATATTAACCCACTAAATATTTCCTATTCACTTTATTTGATTATTAATAAATGATTTTATGTCAGAAATAAAAATATTATTCGCGTTCTACACTGGGACAGTTCAAATGTTTTTATATGCAGGGCCAATAATTATGAAGGAAAACTGCTTGTGAATAGAGTTCATATTAGTATATTATATATTTTTTTGTATATGGTATATTTTGATATTTTTATTATTTTAAATCTTTTCTTTGCGAAGAACTAAATAAGGTTTTATTACCATTATCACCTACAATGATCACCAGACGTTTCTCGGAGCTGAATTCCAGAAACAATAATTATTGTTGTTATTGTAAATGTCGTCAAAACAAAACTAGTGAGTGATTGTTGCTATCTATCCGCTGCCTATATGATCAATATTACTAAATACTCAACTAAAAAATAACTAAAAACATGTGATAATATTGACCTCATTTTGCCTAAAACATTAAAATATGTTTTGGTCGGGGCGGATGTAGCCCTCGTGCCGTAGTTTGGCCGGTACTGTTTTATACTAACATTTACAATTGCAAAATTCAACGAGTGCAGAGAATAAGAAATGCTTCTCCTAAAACCCCATCCTTATGTTTAAGCAATAAATCCGAATTGACTTTCTAACTGAGAACACTTTGTTTCCTTTACAGTGGCAATGCGACTTCCGCTTCCAGGACCGCGAAACACGAACTCTCCCAAGACTGGACAAAATATTCGTGCTTTTTCAGTGCCTTTCCGGACCACTTTTGACAAGCCATGTTTATCTTCAAAGATTCGAAAGGTAGTTTACTGATTATTAAAATATTGTGCCGGTGTTCGTATTAACTAAACCTATAATCATTTGAAATTCATTAAATTAAAATTTTATTTTACACAAAATAAATAAAAATTAATAAAATACATTCTGAGAGTAAGTACAGTTTTCAATAATTATTAGGTAATGTATCACATTATATCTTTTCCATACTCGGAAGCGCCTCAGAGTACTAAGCGGCCCTTGTACTTCGACGCGCGCTGACCCTTCTACCTGCCGTATATAGTTTTATATGGGACTCCTTCTAGGTCTCGGTCTACTAAAGTAAAATTTTTAAACTGTTACATTTAGATAATATTTATCGAATTTTTATTCTACATTTTAATATTTCGAAATAGAGGTCAAAAACGTCATAGTTATGTCGATATTTATTGAGTATTCAATGGTTTTTAATACATATCTAAAATCAATATTTAATTATTCTTGTCTCAACTGTTATCTTTAGAAGTTTTATAATTACTACTTCTAACCACATGTTAGGCTTTTCTGTTGATATTTCTATCGAGTAATATGTAGAATCCAAAATACCACTAAAAATTAAGTCAGTGTTACAAGTTTAAAATTTTTTGTTTTGTAGACCATGCCCTAGTAGGTGATTCATCTGTGGCAGATAGACCGCCAAGCCGGGACAACGCGAGTGAGGTGTGAGGGTTACCTAAGTCTCTGGGGCGCTTTTGAGTTTGGATTAGATATAAGTATATTGCTCACATAATCCTTTTATAAAACTTACCAAGTTTTATTTCCATGTTTCCATCTAGTTAGTTCCTTTTTTTACGTAAGGAAAGAAATTTAATCATGAAAACTAATACTAGTTTTAAAATTTCTTATACATTTATTTAAATACCCCCCCCCAAACAATAAAAACAAATTTTACAAACAATTATTATTTTATTATGTTGATTATTTTTAATTGCTATAATATTAACAATAAACTAAGCCAGTAGTTATTTATTTACATTGGTTTTTCCTGATTTATAATATAAGGTTGACACAAGAACTTCGATTAAAAACTTTGTTGAGTTAATATAAATATGACAATGATAAGGATATTGGGTTGTACTGGCCTTCACTTGCACACAAAATCAACATTGAACCTTCCATTCGTTATGTGGTCCGAATGAAGAAAGCAGGGACGACCATGGAATGACAAGTGTAGCATGCAACCATAAAGATAGAAGATGAAATGAACTGATATGACGAGTGAACAGGGCTGCATTTGAATAAATCTTTAACACAAATTGCATTTCTTGAAAACATAAGTTACAAAGTCCATAAGTGTAAAGTAGACCGTTGGTTGTCCTAATACACTTGCTCCTCTTATTTCCCCAGCGTGACGTCTCCTGAGCTCTCCTCTTGTCCAATCCTTTGGTCTTCGTAACCCTGGATGAATCAGTCGTCGGCTTTTTGTGAACACGCTGCGTCATGAACAACTCAGGAAGATCGTTGGTTGTCCTAATACACTAGCTCCTCTTATTTCCCCAGCGTGGCGCCTCCTGAGCTCTCCTCTTGTCCAATCCTTTGGTCTTCGTAAACCTGGATGAATCAGTCGTCGGCTTTTTGTGAACACGCTGCGTCATGAACAACTCAGGAAGATCGTTGGTTGTCCTAATACACTAGCTCCTCTTATTTCCCCAGCGTGGCGTACTCCTGAGCTCTCCTCTTGCCCAATCCTTTGGTCTTCGTAACCCTGGATGAATCAGTCGTCGGCTTTTTGTGAACACGCTGCGTCATGAACAACTCAGGAAGATCGTTGGTTGTCCTAATACACTTGCTCCTCTTATTTCCCCAGCGTGGCGTCTCCTGAGCTCTCCTCTTGGCCAATCCTTTGGTCTTCGTAACCCTGGATGAATCAGTCGTCGGCTTTTTGTGAACACACTGCGTCATGAACAACTCAGGAAGATCGTTGGTTGTCCTAATACACTAGCTCCTCTTATTTCCCCAGCGTGGCGTACTCCTGAGCTCTCCTCTTGCCCAATCCTTTGGTCTTCGTAACCCTGGATGAATCAGTCGTCGGCGTTTTGTGAACACGCTGCGTCATGAACAACTCAGGAAGATCGTTGGTTGTCCTAATACACTAGCTCCTCTTATTTCCCCAGCGTGGCGTACTCCTGAGCTCTCCTCTTGCCCAATCCTTTGGTCTTCGTAACCCTGGATGAATCAGTCGTCGGCTTTTTGTAAACACGCTGCGTCATGAACAACTCAGGAAGATCGTTGGTTGTCCTAATATAATTGCTCCTCTTATTTCCCCAGCGTGGCGTACTCCTGAGCTCTCCTCTTGCCCAATCCTTTGGTCTTCGTAACGCTGGATGAATCAGTCGTTGTCTTTTTGTGAACACGCTGCGTCATGAACAACTCAGGAAGATCGTTGGTTGTCCTAATATACTTGCTCCTCTTATTTCCCCAGCGTGGCGTACTCCTGAGCTCTCCTCTTGCCCAATCCTTTGGTCTTCGTAACGCTGGATGAATCAGTCGTTGTCTTTTTGTGAACACGCTGCGTCATGAACAACTCAGGAAGATCGTTGGTTGTCCTAATATACTTGCTCCTCTTATTTCCCCAGCGTGGCGTACTCCTGAGCTCTCCTCTTGCCCAATCCTTTGGTCTTCGTAGCGCTGGATGAATCAGTTGTCGGCTTTTTGAGAACACGCTGCGTCATGAACAACTCAGGAAGATCGTTGGTTGTCCTAATATACTTGCTCCTCTTATTTCCCCAGCGTGGCGTACTCCTGAGCTCTCCTCTTGCCCAATCCTTTGGTCTTCGTAACGCTGGATGAATCAGTCGTTGTCTTTTTGTGAACACGCTGCGTCATGAGCAACTCAGGAAGATCGTTGGTTGTCCTAATATACTTGCTCCTCTTATTTCCCCAGCGTGGCGTACTCCTGAGCTCTCCTCTTGCCCAATCCTTTGGTCTTCGTAACGCTGGATGAATCAGTCGTTGTCATTTTGTGAACACGCTGCGTCATGAACAACTCAGGAAGATCGTTGGTTGTCCTAATATACTTGCTCCTCTTATTTCCCCAGCGTGGCGTACTCCTGAGCTCTCCTCTTGCCCAATCCTTTGGTCTTCGTAACGCTGGATGAATCAGTTGTCGGCTTTTTGAGAACACGCTGCGTCATGAACAACTCAGGAAGATCGTTGGTCGTCCTAATACACTAGCTCCTCTTATTTCCCCAGCGTGGCGTACTCCTGAGCTCTCCTCTTGCCCAATCCTTTGGTCTTCGTAGCCCTGGATGAATCAGTCGCCGGCTTTTTGTGAACACGCTGCGTCATAAACAACTCAGGAAGATCGTTGGTTGTCCTAATACACAAGCTCCTCTTATTTCCCCAGCGTGGCGTACTCCTGAGCTCTCCTCTTGCCCAATCCTTTGGTCTTCGTAGCCCTGGATGAATCAGTCTTCGGCTTTTTGTGAACACGCTTTGTCATGAACAACTCAGGAAGATCGTTGGTTGTCCTAATACACTAGCTCCTCTTATTTCCCCAGCGTGGCGTACTCCTGAGCTCTCCTCTTGCCCAATCCTTTGGTCTTCGTAGCCCTGGATGAATCAGTCGTCGGCTTTTTGTGAACACGCTGCGTCATAAACAACTCAGGAAGATCGTTGGTTGTCCTAATACACTAGCTCCTCTTATTTTCCCAGCGTGGCGTCTCCTGAGCTCTCCTCTTGCCCAATCCTTTGGTCTTCGTAGCCCTGTATGAATCATTCGTCGGCTTTTTGAGAACATGCTGCGTCATGAACAACTCAGGAAGATCGATGGTTGTCCTAATACACTTGCTCCTCTTATTTCCCCAGCGTGGCGTCTCCTGAGCTCTCCTCTTGCCCAATCCTTTGGTCTTCGTAGCCCTGGATGAATCAGTCGTCGGCTTTTTGTGAACACACTGCGTCATGAACAACTCAGGAAGATCGTTGGTTGTCCTAATACACTAGCTCCTCTTATTTCCCCAGCGTGGCGTACTCCTGAGCTCTCCTCTTGCCCAATCCTTTTTCTTCGTAGCCCTGGATGAATCAGTCGTCGGCTTTTTGTGAACACGCTGCGTCATGAACAACTCAGGAAGATCGTTGGTTGTCCTAATATACTTGCTCCTCTTATTTCCCCAGCGTGGCGTACTCCTGAGCTCTCCTCTTGCCAAATCCTTTGGTCTTCGTAACGCTGGATGAATCAGTCGTTGTCTTTTTGTGAACACGCTGCGTCATGAACAACTAAGGAAGATCGTTGGTTGTCCTAATATACTTGCTAGTCTTATTTCCCCAGCGTGGCGTACTCCTGAGCTCTCCTCTTGCCCAATCCTTTGGTCTTCGTAACGCTGGATGAATCAGTTGTCGCCTTTTTTAGAACACGCTGCGTCATGAACAACTCAGGAAGATCGTTGGTTGTCCTAATACACTTGCTCCTCTTATTTCCCCAGCGTGGCGTACTCCTGAGCTCTCCTCTTGGCCAATCCTTTGGTCTTCGTAACCCTGGATGAATCAGTCGTCGGCTTTTTGTGAACACACTGCGTCATGAACAACTCAGGAAGATCGTTGGTTGTCCTAATACACTAGCTCCTCTTATTTCCCCAGCGTGGCGTACTCCTGAGCTCTCCTCTTGCCCAATCCTTTGGTCTTCGTAACCCTGGATGAATCAGTCGTCGGCGTTTTGTGAACACGCTGCGTCATGAACAACTCAGGAAGATCGTTGGTTGTCCTAATACACTAGCTCCTCTTATTTCCCCAGCGTGGCGTACTCCTGAGCTCTCCTCTTGCCCAATCCTTTGGTCTTCGTAACCCTGGATGAATCAGTCGTCGGCTTTTTGTAAACACGCTGCGTCATGAACAACTCAGGAAGATCGTTGGTTGTCCTAATATAATTGCTCCTCTTATTTCCCCAGCGTGGCGTACTCCTGAGCTCTCCTCTTGCCCAATCCTTTGGTCTTCGTAACGCTGGATGAATCAGTCGTTGTCTTTTTGTGAACACGCTGCGTCATGAACAACTCAGGAAGATCGTTGGTTGTCCTAATATACTTGCTCCTCTTATTTCCCCAGCGTGGCGTACTCCTGAGCTCTCCTCTTGCCCAATCCTTTGGTCTTCGTAACGCTGGATGAATCAGTCGTTGTCTTTTTGTGAACACGCTGCGTCATGAACAACTCAGGAAGATCGTTGGTTGTCCTAATATACTTGCTCCTCTTATTTCCCCAGCGTGGCGTACTCCTGAGCTCTCCTCTTGCCCAATCCTTTGGTCTTCGTAGCGCTGGATGAATCAGTTGTCGGCTTTTTGAGAACACGCTGCGTCATGAACAACTCAGGAAGATCGTTGGTTGTCCTAATATACTTGCTCCTCTTATTTCCCCAGCGTGGCGTACTCCTGAGCTCTCCTCTTGCCCAATCCTTTGGTCTTCGTAACGCTGGATGAATCAGTCGTTGTCTTTTTGTGAACACGCTGCGTCATGAGCAACTCAGGAAGATCGTTGGTTGTCCTAATATACTTGCTCCTCTTATTTCCCCAGCGTGGCGTACTCCTGAGCTCTCCTCTTGCCCAATCCTTTGGTCTTCGTAACGCTGGATGAATCAGTCGTTGTCATTTTGTGAACACGCTGCGTCATGAACAACTCAGGAAGATCGTTGGTTGTCCTAATATACTTGCTCCTCTTATTTCCCCAGCGTGGCGTACTCCTGAGCTCTCCTCTTGCCCAATCCTTTGGTCTTCGTAACGCTGGATGAATCAGTTGTCGGCTTTTTGAGAACACGCTGCGTCATGAACAACTCAGGAAGATCGTTGGTCGTCCTAATACACTAGCTCCTCTTATTTCCCCAGCGTGGCGTACTCCTGAGCTCTCCTCTTGCCCAATCCTTTGGTCTTCGTAGCCCTGGATGAATCAGTCGCCGGCTTTTTGTGAACACGCTGCGTCATAAACAACTCAGGAAGATCGTTGGTTGTCCTAATACACTAGCTCCTCTTATTTCCCCAGCGTGGCGTACTCCTGAGCTCTCCTCTTGCCCAATCCTTTGGTCTTCGTAGCCCTGGATGAATCAGTCTTCGGCTTTTTGTGAACACGCTTTGTCATGAACAACTCAGGAAGATCGTTGGTTGTCCTAATACACTAGCTCCTCTTATTTCCCCAGCGTGGCGTACTCCTGAGCTCTCCTCTTGCCCAATCCTTTGGTCTTCGTAGCCCTGGATGAATCAGTCGTCGGCTTTTTGTGAACACGCTGCGTCATAAACAACTCAGGAAGATCGTTGGTTGTCCTAATACACTAGCTCCTCTTATTTTCCCAGCGTGGCGTCTCCTGAGCTCTCCTCTTGCCCAATCCTTTGGTCTTCGTAGAACTGTATGAATCATTCGTCGGCTTTTTGAGAACATGCTGCGTCATGAACAACTCAGGAAGATCGATGGTTGTCCTAATACACTTGCTCCTCTTATTTCCCCAGCGTGGCGTCTCCTGAGCTCTCCTCTTGCCCAATCCTTTGGTCTTCGTAGCCCTGGATGAATCAGTCGTCGGCTTTGTGTGAACACGCTGCGTCATGAACAACTCAGGAAGATCGTTGGTTGTCCTAATACACTAGCTCCTCTTATTTCCCCAGCGTGGCGTACTCCTGAGCTCTCCTTTTGCCCAATCCTTTGGTCTTCGTAGCCCTGGATGAATCAGTCGTCGGCTTTTTGTGAACACACTGCGTCATGAACAACTCAGGAAGATCGTTGGTTGTCCTAATACACTAGCTCCTCTTATTTCCCCAGCGTGGCGTACTCCTGAGCTCTCCTCTTGCCCAATCCTTTTTCTTCGTAGCCCTGGATGAATCAGTCGTCGGCTTTTTGTGAACACGCTGCGTCATGAACAACTCAGGAAGATCGTTGGTTGTCCTAATATACTTGCTCCTCTTATTTCCCCAGCGTGGCGTACTCCTGAGCTCTCCTCTTGCCAAATCCTTTGGTCTTCGTAACGCTGGATGAATCAGTCGTTGTCTTTTTGTGAACACGCTGCGTCATGAACAACTAAGGAAGATCGTTGGTTGTCCTAATATACTTGCTAGTCTTATTTCCCCAGCGTGGCGTACTCCTGAGCTCTCCTCTTGCCCAATCCTTTGGTCTTCGTAACGCTGGATGAATCAGTTGTCGCCTTTTTTAGAACACGCTGCGTCATGAACAACTCAGGAAGATCGTTGGTTGTCCTAATACACTTGCTCCTCTTATTTCCCCAGCGTGGCGTACTCCTGAGCTCTCCTCTTGCCCAATCCTTTGGTCTTCGTAACGCTGGATGAATCAGTCGTCGGCTTTTTGTGAACACGCTGCGTCATGAACAACTCAGGAAGATCGTTGGTCGTCCTAATACACTAGCTCCTCTTATTTCCCCAGCGTGGCGTACTCCTGAGCTCTCCTCTTGCCCAATCCTTTGGTCTTCGTAGCCCTGGATGAATCAGTCGTCGGCTTTTTGTGAACACGCTGCGTCATAAACAACTCAGGAAGATCGTTGGTTGTCCTAATACACTAGCTCCTCTTATTTCCCCAGCGTGGCGTACTCCTGAGCTCTCCTCTTGCCCAATCCTTTTTTCTTCGTAGCCCTGGATGAATCAGTCTTCGGCTTTTTGTGAACACGCTGCGTCATGAACAACTCAGGAAGATCGTTGGTTGTCCTAATACACTAGCTCCTCTTATTTCCCCAGCGTGGCGTACTCCTGAGCTCTCCTCTTGCCCAATCCTTTGGTCTTCGTAGCCCTGGATGAATCAGTCTTCGGCTTTTTGTGAACACGCTGCGTCATGAACAACTAAGGAAGATCGTTGGTTGTCCTAATACACTAGCTCCTCTTATTTCCCCAGCGTGGCGTACTCCTGAGCTCTCCTCTTGCCCAATCCTTTGGTCTTCGTAGCCCTGGATGAATCAGTCGTCGGCTTTTTGTGAACACGCTGCGTCATAAACAACTCAGGAAGATCGTTGGTTGTCCTAATACACTAGCTCCTCTTATTTTCCCAGCGTGGCGTCTCCTGAGCTCTCCTCTTGCCCAATCCTTTGGTCTTCGTAGCCCTGTATGAATCATTCGTCGGCTTTTTGAGAACATGCTGCGTCATGAACAACTCAGGAAGATCGATGGTTGTCCTAATACACTTGCTCCTCTTATTTCCCCAGCGTGGCGTCTCCTGAGCTCTCCTCTTGCCCAATCCTTTGGTCTTCGTAGCCCTGGATGAATCAGTCGTCGGCTTTGTGTGAACACGCTGCGTCATGAACAACTCAGGAAGATCGTTGGTTGTCCTAATACACTAGCTCCTCTTATTTCCCCAGCGTGGCGTACTCCTGAGCTCTCCTCTTGCCCAATCCTTTGGTCTTCGTAGCCCTGGATGAATCAGTCGTCGGCTTTTTGTGAACACACTGCGTCATGAACAACTCAGGAAGATCGTTGGTTGTCCTAATACACTAGCTCCGCTTATTTCCCCAGCGTGGCGTACTCCTGAGCTCTCCTCTTGCCCAATCCTTTGGTCTTCGTAGCCCTGGATGAATCAGTCGTCGGCTTTTTGTGAACACGCTGCGTCATGAACAACTCAGGAAGATCGTTGGTTGTCCTAATACACTAGCTCCTCTTATTTCCCCAGCGTGGCGTACTCCTGAGCTCTCCTCTTGCCCAATCCTTTGGTCTTCGTAACCCTGGATGAATCATTCGTCGGCTTTTTGTGAACACGCTGCGTCATGAACAACTCAGGAAGATCGTTGGTTGTCCTAATACACTAGCTCCTCTTATTTCCCCAGCGTGGCCTACTCCTGAGCTCTCCTCTTGCCCAATCCTTTGGTCTTCGTAACGCTGGATGAATCAGTTGTCGGCTTTTTGAGAACACGCTGCGTCATGAACAACTCAGGAAGATCGTTGGTTGTCCTAATATACTTGCTCCTCTTATTTCCCCAGCGTGGCGTACTCCTGAGCTCTCCTCTTGCCCAATCCTTTGGTCTTCGTAACGCTGGATGAATCAGTCGTTGTCTTTTTGTGAACACGCTGCGTCATGAACAACTCAGGAAGATCGTTGGTTGTCCTAATATACTTGCTCCTCTTATTTCCCCAGCGTGGCGTACTCCTGAGCTCTCCTCTTGCCCAATCCTTTGGTCTTCGTAGCCCTGGATGAATCAGTCGTCGGCTTTTTGTGAACACACTGCGTCATGAACAACTCAGGAAGATCGTTGGTTGTCCTAATACACTAGCTCCTCTTATTTCCCCAGCGTGGCGTACTCCTGAGCTCTCCTCTTGCCCAATCCTTTGGTCTTCGTAGCCCTGGATGAATCAGTCGTCGGCTTTTTGTGAACACGCTGCGTCATGAACAACTCAGGAAGATCGTTGGTTGTCCTAATACACTAGCTCCTCTTATTTCCCCAGCGTGGCGTACTCCTGAGCTCTCCTCTTGCCCAATCCTTTGGTCTTCGTAACCCTGGATGAATCATTCGTCGGCTTTTTGTGAACACGCTGCGTCATGAACAACTCAGGAAGATCGTTGGTTGTCCTAATATAATTGCTCCTCTTATTTCCCCAGCGTGGCGTACTCCTGAGCTCTCCTCTTGCCCAATCCTTTGGTCTTCGTAACGCTGGATGAATCAGTTGTCGGCTTTTTGAGAACACGCTGCGTCATGAACAACTCAGGAAGATCGTTGGTTGTCCTAATATACTTGCTCCTCTAATTTCCACAGCGTGGCGTACTCCTGAGCTCTCCTCTTGCCCAATCCTTTGGTCTTCGTAACGCTGGATGAATCAGTCGTTGTCTTTTTGTGAACACGCTGCGTCATGAACAACTCAGGAAGATCGTTGGTTGTCCTAATACACTTGCTCCTCTTATTTCCCCAGCGTGGCGTACTCCTGAGCTCTCCTCTTGCCCAATCCTTTGGTCTTCGTAGCCCTGGATGAATCAGTCTTCGGCTTTTTGTGAACACGCTGCGTCATGAACAACTCAGGAAGATCGTTGGTTGTCCTAATACACTAGCTCCTCTTATTTCCCCAGCGTGGCGTACTCCTGAGCTCTCCTCTTGCCCAATCCTTTGGTCTTCGTAGCCCTGGATGAATCAGTCGTCGGCTTTTTGTGAACACACTGCGTCATGAACAACTCAGGAAGATCGTTGGTTGTCCTAATATACTTGCTCCTCTTATTTCCCCAGCGTGGCGTACTCCTGAGCTCTCCTCTTGCCCAATCCTTTGGTCTTCGTAACCCTGGATGAATCAGTCGTCGGCTTTTTGAAAACACGCTGCGTCATGAACAACTCAGGAAGATCGTTGGTTGTCCTAATATACTTGCTCCTCTTATTTCCCCAGCGTGGCGTACTCCTGAGCTCTCCTCTTGCCCAATCCTTTGGTCTTCGTAACGCTGGATGAATCAGTTGTCGGCTTTTTGTGAACACGCTGCGTCATGAACAACTCAGGAAGATCGTTGGTTGTCCTAATACACTAGCTCCTCTTATTTCCCCAGCGTGGCGTACTCCTGAGCTCTCCTCTTGCCCAATCCTTTGGTCGTCGTAACCCTGGATGAATCAGTCGTCGGCTTTTTGTGAACAGGCTGCGTCATGAACAACTCAGGAAGATCCAGATTGCAAAGTGTCTGCCATACTAAAGAAGTCCCAGTAGTGTCTAGTTTCCCAGTTGAGATATTACTCTCTCAACTCCTCTGTGACGTCTTTGGAAGATTCTCTCTGCTGTCCAGTTTTCCCATTCGTAGTTGTTCTTACACTTAATTTTCTTAGTAGGGAAGTCGAAATGAAGTACTGTAGAACTTCTTAATATTTAAAACAATAAAATAAAACCCTATCTAACCAATAAAACATTTCTATTTTAAAATTACACCGATAAGATATATTGAAATTGTTTATTAATTTATTTTTAAGTATCACATTCTCCATATGCAGTGAGTATGTTAGATGTGTTTACATTGACGTGTTTAGCAATATGTAAACACTTGATTATACACATAAAAACAACAGTTTGGGTAGATGCCTTCTGAGGCTGTGCGAGTTTACAAAATGACGTAATTTAGTGTCATTTATTAATATATTCATCTTCACTTCTGTAAGGAATATTTGTAATATAGCCTACATTTGAATATATTTTTCCTGTAATTCTTAACAATAATATATTTGTCTTTATTGACGCGATTCGGAATAACTCCATTCTCATATACCAAATACTACACTTAGAGTACCCTTTGAGAATGAAGTTATACCAAAACGAGTAGACTAAGAGAAATATATAAATTTTAGGAATGGCAGAAAAATGTACTCAAATGTATAACTAAGTTTCGCTCACATTTGTATGGTGCCGGTTTTCCATTGGTTACTTTTAATGACTACCCTCGGTATGATTTTGTAAAATAAAACTGAAATATTTTCAAATAAGAACTTTTCGTTAGCTGTTAACCTTTTCTACCGACTAGTTAGTTTCTAAGTTTATAGTTAGGAAATTTCGGTACGATCAATAGTCCAATTTCCTTTAGGCATTTCCTCTTGTTACCATTGCTGTGTTTGTAGTGTATAGTTGGTAAAATAAAGGGGTCAAAACCTATTAAAATTTAAAAAAAAAACATTAGGCAATCTTTGACACTAAGCTGTACTATATTGAATAGATTATTTTATAATTTTGATTTAAACTGTACTAGCAGGGTACCTGTCCTTCTTACGGGGTTGACGTATATTTGCATTGATTTAATTTGTATTTGTATTTAGGGTGAATTTACTTAAATTAAAACCTAATAAATATATCAAACTATAAACCTACCAATTATTGTCTTGAAAAAACAATAGTGACAATGTAATAACAATAAAACAATGTAACATGACATTTGTAAAGTATAAACAAACATGAAAGATGATTAACAACAAACATTTACTATGACCTGTTTAAATGTATTTAAAGGTGACTTTTACAGTTGATTACAATCACATTTACTATCAGATGATCAAGCCAAGTATATAATGGAATGTAGATAATTGAGTGTTAATGGAGCTTTCAAGGTCAGTAGAGCGAAGCCCTGATGGAATTTCTAAAAAAAACTAGGCCTATGTGCTAACCAGGGACCATAAGAATGTCCATGTAAAATGTCAGCTCAATGGGGCCAGTCGTTTTTACGTGATTGAGTAACACAAACACTCACAAGCACACACACTCACAAACACACACACAAACAAACAAACATGGACACCATTAGATTTGTATATAATAGTATAGATTAAATATATTACAATTGTAATTGTTAATCTGAATATCGATTATTGTCATTTCAATGCCACACCTGTACGCGAGCAGAGTCCACGTTATTTTAATAATCTGTCTATAAATTGTTTAGCTGAGTTTACCGTCACCAAACATTGTCTTTTAGGTAGCCTCAGTAATTAATAATATTTTTAATTCGATGTCTGGTTTCTTATCTTTCAGAATTATTATCAAAGGTAACTTGTGCTATCAGTTAGTTAATTATATAAAAATATTTCTGTTACTTCGCTATGTGTATATTAATTCACTTATATGTAGCTGTTTAGCAGTAAAATTTTCAAATCGTGAAGAGTGAAAAGCATTTCATTATTTAAAAAGAGGTTGAGGTTTTATAATGGCCGTAACTCAAAATATCATGGGCCAACGTTTGGAGGAGTGTTGTTAAGTAACGGCCTCTTTCGGAATCTTCAGTATGACGAAAACTCCAGATGTTTCTTTTCGTTTAAGGAAGACGGTACTGTTTGAATTGAGACCTGCCACAAATGCTGTTAAACCCTCAAACTGTGAAATAACGTTTTGTTATTGCTATTGAAATTACCGCCATTTTGTTGTTGGTATAAATACTCTTACTGAAATATATAGACCGGCAACGGGTACATCTACTCCTTTAAAGAACCCTACCCAAGTGATGTTATACGTTTCCCTTATTTAATTAGATCTACCTTATTTTTTTCATGAAAAGTGTTGAGAGAGCTTCTTTTCATGGGCCCGTTAGAGAGTAGGTTTGCTCTAGGTATGCAATGATTCCATATTCTCTATCAGGGGATACTCTTTATATAAGTATTATTATCCCAAAATTCGCATATAATAATAAATAAACACGATAATCGTATTAATACTTTTATACAAGTAATATAAACAAAAGTATTTTAAAGTCGATTCCTAATTAGACCATCTAAGAAAAATTTAATTTTAGTTACTTTTTATTAAATAATTACAATTAATGTTAATAAAGTAACACAACCTATCCGTTAAAACAGCTGTTCTACCACATAACCTATAACATAAAATCAGCTGTTTTTGAAATCATGTGTTATCACTTATTTTAAGCAAAATGGGACGAAATAACTATACTGCATACCATGCCCCTTTCTTGAGCGGTTTTTCTGTTATATAAAATTAAAATTTAATAATTAGTAAATTTAATTACTGAAATAATAATTGAAAAAAACTGTAATAACATCAAATGTCATCCACTTCAAGTATTAAAAAAATGCAATTGAACTAGAGTGTATGAATAAAACGTATTTTATTAACGATTGAAAATTTAAAGAGGATTTATATAAGGTGATTATGACTATTAAAAGTAATTGAAAAATTGAATTTCTAGAGAGTGGAAAAAGTTTGTTAATTTTTTTGTTTTTTTCAAACGAGACGATTGAAAATTGGTGATAGAGGAAAAGTTGTCCAGAAGTAATAACAGATGACTTGATCACAGAAGTTAAAACACATTATGAAACTAAATTTAAACTACTTAACTAAGTGAATACGTAATTGCTTACTTGCTGACGCGTTTCAAAACGATCGTTCCTTTTACAAAGTTAACCCTTTACTCACTTAGCTTAGTGACTAGAGTGTTAGCTTCGTAAAGGGAACGATCGTTTTAAAACGCGTCAGCAAGTAAGCAATTACGTATTCACTTAGTTAAGTAGTTTAAATTTAGTTTAATCAATGAATTAAAGATGATTACATCAAGAAACTACATTATGATACTCAGGGATTTGTTGTTTAACTATTAATTTAGGTAATATTTGCCAAATATTTTGTTAATCTTATGATATTTATAACAAAGAAATAGTATTCTACAGATATCTAATCGTTAAATTGGTTCCGAAAAAAGTAAACCAGTGCTATGAGGAAAAATAAAACGATGTTTGGGATTTTTGTTAAAGTAAAAATACTCAACGTACTGGAAATGGTCAATTGAAAAATTGTATGGTCAGGCAACCCTTTTTTGTGCGAACATTTTTTAATTTTTATAGTACATTGCTTTACTACCAGAACTCCTTTACATTTGGTAGGTTATTCTTGAAAATAAATTGTGATTTATAACCCGTCAAATTATTTTAATATTATTTGACAAACTAATATTTAATGGTATATGTCTTAAATTATAGCCTAACAATTATGAAGGTTTAAAGCCATACCAATAGACCGCATAAAGACAGTGCAGTAAATTTTGCCTTCCTTGTTACACCACAGTCAGTGATCCATTACAAAATGGAAATAAAGAAGTCAAACACATTATAATATGCCTTGACATAATAAAATTGCTTTGAAGCTAATTTTGTCCACGGGGGAAAATAAAGGAGACATATATATCGCTTATATGTCTTCAATAAAGAAGAAATGTATTCTATAATTCACACTCACTATTAATAGCATTTTTAATTTTAAAACTTGACTTCATTAAATAAATTTGGTAAATATATATGTTATATACGCTTTATTTATTCCCATTAGTAACTGCTAGGCTTCGGTTGAAAAACAAAGTCAAGTTTTATAAGAGAATGTTGATTTGTCTTGTCGCTCGTAAATCCAGAATTCTCTTTTGAATTCAGTCGTGGTAAATGTGCTACGCACTATTTGAAGAAACGAAAACCGCCCGTTCATCATTTATTGCACAATGTGTGCTTAGCGTGAAAAAAGATAAATTATTTGATCGCGTATAGAAGGCATCAAGTGGTCTGGGCCTTTTTAATCCTGGTGTTACCTAGACTGTCAAAACAGTAATAACTCGCGAGCTTAGAGCTAGGCAGAATGATGTAATGTGCACCAGCTTCTGACACAAACGCTGAGTGATGTAATGTGCACCCACTTCTGACACGAAACGTAATCCAGGATTAGCAGACTATAAATTCAGTGTACGCTTTAACTTTGAAACAGAAAAAAATAATTATTAGCATGATTAAATGAAATTCTCAACAAATATATGTTTCCTGACTGTTGAATACTTCCACACATTGTTAAATTACTTTAACATAATTAATTTAGAAAGTCACAACTTTATTATTCGTTCTGAAAACATCATGTTCTATCTTAAAATTCCTTTTATTAGCGCACACTCTCCTTATATAAATCTTGACAAATTTTCAATCGTTAATAAAATACATTTATTCATCCAATCAAGTTCAAATACAATTTTTTAAACCTGAATTGGATGACAATTGATGTTAATACAGTTTTTAAAATATTTATTCTATCTATAATATTTGTAATTATAAAGTAAAAAGTATCAAAAAAAGTGTCTTCGTTGCCCTCAGTGGGAATTGACTTTTTTTTTAAATTTTATATACTACTTATAACTGTATGAAGCAACTGTGGCGTAGTGTTTATTTTTAAATAAATAAAACCTCTAAACCACAAATAACATTTATTCAAACCTTATGTACATTTCGATTGCTCAGCAATCATCTTCAGAGGTATTTAAAAAATACAAGTTGTACGAGCATACGAAATGTACATAAGGTTTGAATAAATGTTATTTGTGGTTTAGAGGTTTTATTTATTTAAAAAAAAAAAAAAATATTATATACTACTTGTTGCAAATAAACAGCGAACAAAAAACTTAGGAACAAGACAACAAGCAATTTTGATTTGTTAGTTTAATAAACTAATATCCCTGTCTAACATGCAGTTCGCTGAATTAGATCTGCTTATATTACACTCGCTTGGTAAATATTGTAGAAATAAAACGACTAGTTTACGAGTCAAGTAATATCATTTATTTATTTAGCGGTGACGTTTCGGTAACGGATTCGTTACCTTCTTCAGGGGTCTGGTACTACTATCTGCCTTAATTATAAATTATTTTGACGTTTTCTTATAAAAAGTTTGTTTGAAAGTTTGAAAAATGAAGTCAGTTTTGTCTCCAAGCTATTGTTTCAGGTTTTCGTTCTTGCGGCCTCGCCCGCAACTGCTAATTGCATCTACAACGATTTCTTTGGCATTCAACTTAGAAACTTTAAAAGTTGAAAAAATGAAGTAGTTAAAGGTTTATAAACCATTGATCAAGGATTTACTAAATTCAAACGATTAATTTAACGACGTCAATTGAACTGAATACGAACATTTTTAGACATTTTTAAACAAACTTCTACTTACAATGAAAATATTGGAAAGAACCCCAATACCACAAAAATAATCAAAACTAACAAATAAAACAAGTTACTTAAGATTAAACCCTTATGTACATTTCGATGACCATGTCATCATCATCGAAGGGTCTTATTACAATCTAGCAAACAATAAGTTACAAACTAGAGTGATCTAGAGTTGATCACTCTAGTTTGTAAGATCTTGTTTGCTAGATTGTAATTTTGTAATAAGACCCTCTGATGATGATGACATGGTCATCGAAATGTACATAAGGGTTTAATCTTAAGTAACTTGTTTTATTTGTTATTTTTGATTATTTTTGTGGTATTGGGGCTCTCTCCAATATTTTCATTGTAATATATTGTACCATTGTGCTCTTGATATTGTGTAAACTTCTACTTGAAAAATTAGAACATACTTACATCATTAGACTGAATTTATCTGAATATTATTTGTAAACGTCCATATAAATAGATTTGTTAACTGACAACTAATGTTTAGTAACAAAAATTCACCCTGATAATCACGATCGAGTAATCAACATAACCTAGGAGTAAAGACAATATTTATCGTATGATATATCGCTTAATTATTGCTCATTAGATTTAAATCTTCATAGAGCAAATTGTTTTCCGAAAATGACTTGAACTGGGAGTTCCTTATCCATCTCAAAAGAAAGAGGCTTTCACTTTGAAGTTCCTCAGCAACAAAATCCCCATCACACTTTACATGAAACCCTGTGTTAAATGAAATAAGACCTTGCATTAAATAATTTCTTACCAAGAAATCATCAGCTGACAAGTTTGTATTTATTCAAGGTGACGTTTTGCCAACAACCTATGCCTCAGAACCTGACCTTCCGTCCCAGTCGGCAAAAAGAAAAAGCTACGGACAGGAATTAAAGATGTTTTTCTCGACTTTATGTACGTACGTATATATGTTGTGACACTGATGTAGCAGCTAGAAATTAATTACAATGGAATGACAAATGTTTATGTGTTACATTTTACAAAGTGAATCCAATGATTTCAATGACTTATCATTTATTGTATTACATATCTGTAAAATCATATTTCTATTGCAAAAAGATTTTGGAACAAATTGAAAACTGCAAGGAGCTCCAACCTTTCTTTTTCAAGGGGAGCTTTTTTTTAAATTTTCAGTTTAAATTTCGCAATATTTTTTTTTAATTTATAATAACAGATTTTTCTAAAAGAAACCCATATTATAGGTAAAATACTTAAGCTATTTGGTGACTTGCTTTGATATAAAATATACCGAGTTAAACTTTGTTCCTTATCGATTATGATGCTCTAGAAAGCAGTTTATTCGATTCCTTCTATTAAGTCACACTCTCCTGATATACTCTACATCTTGTGCAAATTTCTTTAAAATTATAGGGGTTAATCACCTTCAATATGTTTACATTCTTAACCCTTAAGTACGTATTCAGAAATACATTTAAATTATATTTAAATTAACAGAAAATCGTAATAAGTCACTTCTAATAGTCTATATTGTTATTAAAAGGCAAATAAAATATGTATTTAAAAGTCAGATTTAAAAAAATATTTTTAAACAACACACATTTCATAAAAAAACTATTCTAACGAAAATATTACGCACAGATCAAAAGAATTCTTCAATTGTGATCTCTCTTTTATCCGCTCATAATCTGTGTTGAATAATGACATGAACTAGGGTCCTTGTAAGTTTACCTAAGCCGAAGGATATTCCAACCGGTCGATTGAAAACCAATGTCAGTTTAATGTCAACATAGCGAACAAAAAGCATAAACAAGTATAAAATAACACCAAGGCTAGCAAACACGCTGTTTTTCATCTTGAATTTTGTGTAGGAGTGACGTAGTGTAGTAGAAAACAAACTGATGGCGCTGGATGTTGATGTTTTCTTGTTCAAATCAATTGATTATACTCGCGTGCATTAAACTATCGTCTTTATTGCGCATGCAGATAAATTATTAAACAAAATAACAAATAGTAATCATATCATCAGATTTTGTTGAAAATATTTCAATCAAAAATCTAATAAAAGTTAATTGACTTTGAACTTTTCGTTTTTTTAACAGGTTGTGAACAAACCGGAACCATACAATGCCCTTTTGAGGTTTTAATTTAAACAATCAGTAAAGTCATTGTCATGTCAACTTTATATGATAGACATAGAATTATGTTATTTATTAAGATTTAAAATTTATTCATATTTTTGAATCATAATTTTAATATTAAATTTAAAAATATAATATTTTTTAATATTTAAATGTTTTTATACATTAAAATTAATCATTGCGTAACTGAGTGAATACTTTTGAACCTACTTACTTGCTGAAGGTTTCCAAACAATGGAAAAGGCGAGTTTTCCATTTACTCAAAGGCGCATTTGCATCTACTATACTTTTGTATACAGTTTCCATCAGACACGTAGCGAGGAGATCTCTAGGACCTTCGCACCTACCGATAGTTTATGTAATATAATAAACATTTTGTGTATGAGAGAGGTTTCTTGTTTCGGGTGAAGAGATTTCAGTTGCCTCACAATCACCTCCACCTCACGAAAAAGACGAAACGTATTGTAAACTCCAGACTTCAAAAAAACGTTTTTTACGCAAAGAAATCTATTTTGAAACGTTTGTTTTCAATACATCGAAACTTTTGTCATGGGAGGTAATTTTTTCTCTCGTAGATCTAGCAAACTCCAAAAATTCATCTCTGCCTAGTCCTGGAAAGTCTCATCTTACATCCTCTTTTAACGTTAGCTTTGGTGACCAGAAAAACACTTGAGCAATTTTTATTCTACTGCTTCTATTTCACCGAATGGGATGCGACCGATGGCCTTAATGGCTTAGTAACCTATTGTCTACAGGTCACTCCTTATGTCTTATAACGAATATTTCAACACCAACCCAACACTTCTTAATAATTTTTTTCTCAGTTTTTTTTAGCTCTTTTTAGTTCTTTATTGCTTTTAAGAAATCTTTTTATATATGTATAAATATATAAAATATGTTTTCTTGTTTAGTAATCTAAAACAACGTAGGCTATTCAAATACAAGAATATTTATTAATTTATGTTCAAAGCTTTTCTTTGGTAAACAGTACCAACATCATCAGGAATAAATAATACAATAATACAAGATATATTATTGTATTGTTCATTCCTGATGATGTTGGTACTGTTTATCAAGGAAAAGCTTTGAATATAAATATTCTTGTATTTAAATAACCTATATTGTTTTAGTATATATATATATATATATATATATATATATATATATATATATATATATATATTAAATATTAAACATTTTTATTTTCAACATTAAAGAATACTATTCAAGTTTTGAAAATGAAATCATTCGAAAACGCGTCAATAAAGGAAAATATTGTAATGTTAGGAAAAACAAAAAAATATACTGGAACAAGTACCAATATTACTATCAGAAGTGAAGATTAATAAATTGAGAATTTTAATCCTTATCTAAATACATAACCGGGAAAAGCTCTGTATTCACACGTTTACTTAGCTCGTTGACTGCGTTTTTCCATCAGTAAAGTGAACTTTTACAATATTATTTGTAGTCGTCTCAGTTACAAGTGGATTAATGGCATATTTTCTCCAATTTTGTTCTGCTGTAGAATAATCACAAATCAGTTTTTTTTAAGCTAATAACATTACACGTTTGTTGTGAACGTATCTACGGTAAACATACGCTAAACTTTGCCTTTCTTAAGTGATAAAATTACTATAATGAACTACGATGTATAAATAATCTTATATAGCAGAACAAGCGTAAAACAAAGTATATATATATATATATATATATATATATATATATATATATATATATATATATATTAAATATTAAACATTTTTATTTTCAACATTAAAGAATACTATTTAAGTTTTGAAAATGAAATCATTCGGAAACGCGTCAATAAAGGAAAATATTGTAATGTTAGGAAAAACAAAAAAATATACTGGAACAAGTACCAATATTCCTATCAGAAGTGAAGATTAATAAATTGAGAATTTTAATCCTTATCTAAATACATAACCGGGAAAAGCTCTGTATTCACACGTTTACTTAGCTCGTTGACTGCGTTTTTCCATCAGTAAACTGAACTTTTACAATATTATTTGTAGTCGTCTCAGTTACAAGTGGATTAATGGCATATTTTCTCCAATTTTGTTCTGCTGTAGAATAATCACAAATCAGTTTTTTTTAAGCTAATAACATTACACGTTTGTTGTGAACGTATCTACGGTACACATACGCTAAACTTTGCCTTTCTTAAGTGATAAAATTACTATAATGAACTACGATGTATAAATAATCTTATATAGCAGAACAAGCGTAAAACAACTTAAAATATTCGCAGGAAATCAAGTGGTTGTTATGTTGATATTTTCAAGCATATAAGCCAATATTTATTAAAAGAAATTATGATAGATATGTTTCATAAACTACTTGTTTCTTCGAAATGGGATTTATATAATAGCAGCTTTCAATCATCAAATCATCAGTTTTGATGATGATACAAACAAACAGTCAGTTTTATAAGCAAACTGATGAATATGCTGGTTAATAATCGGAATATGTCTTGAGAGAGATATAAGCACCTCCGCATTTCCATGTTAAAGTACAGGTTGATTTTGTTATCTTGACGAGACCAATCTGTTTCCAATTATCTGGCGCATTGGATTAGTTCAACGAACAGAATTCATGTTTTTTAATTTGGGATATTTAGAATAAATAGTCTATTTGTATTGTTCTGTTAAAAAAGGTTGAAAATTCAATTTTTTTTTTTTAATAATAAAACTTTAAATATATCACTTTTAAATGAGATAATATTTGTGAATCTACTTACACTTGTGTTGTCACTATTTTTTAAATTTAATTTCCCAAGTTTCCTAGATCTTGCTTATCTTGACCAATCTTAGTTTTAGTAAGTTTTTGTTTATCGCAGATATATTTGGCTATTTATTTTAATCTCTTCTGTCCAAATTCGCTTTTTGTAATCATCTTAAATCCACTAATTAAATTACGTTAGTGAGTCAATACTTTTAAACTTACATTCTGACCCGTTTCGAAACAGTCGTTTCATTTACGAAGCAGACTCGCTACTGTCTATTGTTTACTTTTATTACTTGTAAAATGTTTATATTTATTACTCATAAAATTACTACTTTTATTACTCAATAATGTTTACTTTTATTAATCATAAATTTTACTTTAATTACTCATACAAAGTACACTTTTATTACTCTTAAAGCGTTTACTTTGATTACTAGTAAAATATTTATATTTATTACTCATAAAATGACTGCTTTTATTACTCAATAATGCTTACTTTTATTAATCATAAATTTTACTTTAATTGCTCATACAAAGTACACTTTTATTACTCTTAAAGCGTTTATTTTTATTACACGTAAAATATTTACTTTTATTACTCGTAAAATGTTTATCTTTATTACCCAAAAATGTCTACTTATATTACTCATAAAACGTCTACTTTCATACTCATAAAATGTTTACTTTTATTATACATAAATGTTTACTTTAATTACTCATACAAAGAACACTTTTATTACTCGTAAAATGTTTATTTTTATTACTAGTAAAATGTTTATCATAAAATGTCTACTTATATTACTTAATAATGTTTACTTTTATTATACATAAATTTTACTTTAATTACACATACAAAGAACACTTTTATTACTCGTAAAATGTTTATTTTTATTACTCGTAAAATGTTTATCATAAAATGTCTACTTATATTATTTAATAATGTTTACTTTTATTATACATAAATTTTACTTTGATTACACATACAAAGTACACTTCTATTACTCTTAAAGCGTTTACTTTTATTACACGTAAAACGTTCACTTTTATTACTCGTAAAATGTTTATTTTTATTACTCGTAAAATGTTTATCATAAAATGTCTACTTATATTACTTAATAATGTTTACTTTTATTATACATAGATTTTACTTTAATTACACATACAAAGAACACTTTTATTACTCGTAAAAAGTTTATTTTTATTGCTCGTAAAATGTTTATCATAAAATGTCTACTTATATTACCTAATAATGTTTACTTTTACTATACTTAAATTTTACTTTAATTACACATACAAAGAACACTTTTATTACTCGTAAAATGTTTATTTTTATTGCTCGTAAAATGTTTATCATAAAATGTCTACTTATATTACTTAATAATGTTTACTTTTATTATACATAAATTTTACTTTGATTACTCATACAAAGTACACTTCTATTACTCTTAAAGCGTTTACTTTTATTACACGTAAAACGTTCACTTTTATTACTCGTAAAATGTTTATTTTTATTACTAAAAATGTCTACTTATATTACTTATAAAATGTCTACTTTCATACTCATGAAATGTTTACTTTTATTTAAATTGGAATGTATAATACGTGTTAAATTTGTAGAACATTCAAATTTCGTAATGATTCTTTATAGAGTGAAACAAGAAAATCAAAGTTGAATAGATACCTCCGCATGGAAACTATTTTCATCTGCTTCATTAAATAGGAGCTAAAAATAAATATAGATATTTTGTTGGACATAATTTAAGTTGCATTGTGCGACTAAAATAGAACATGTGACAAAAGGACGCTAGACTATTTCTGCGATGGCTGTAGCAGCGGTGAGAATATATCCTGTTCCAATTAGCTTACGCCGCGTGAGCTTCTGTTATGGATTGTTGAGCATATGCTAGAAATTTGAGCTTTTTATAGACAATGGTGGAATAGAGAGAGACAAACACTAAGATGTATAACACTAATCACTTTTATTTATTCTTTCATCGTGATTTT
Organism: Prosapia bicincta; assembly: GCA_036971475.1. Lineage (NCBI taxonomy): Eukaryota > Metazoa > Arthropoda > Insecta > Hemiptera > Cercopidae > Prosapia > Prosapia bicincta. Next base: position 4,458,469 of record JBAIZL010000006.1, on the reverse strand, counting down.
TACTTTATTTTAGTCAATAAATATTAAATCAGCGAGAGACTAATTTCAATATATAGTGCTTACCTAATACAAATATTTAATGAAAACAATGTGGTCCCTACTAAAACTGTCTATTTATTTGTAATTAAGACCAGATTATAATTTCATAAAAAACTGAACCGTGAAATCTTAGTGGTAAAACTTTATACCCTGCGTTTTTGTTTTTGTAATTAGAGTATAATTTAATAATAGCATGAAATTGTTTAGAGGTATGAAATGAAAAGTTAACAAATTATGTGTAAATTTACAGAAAGGTATATAAAAAGCACATACGAGAAAAAATATCGCCTGTAATGAATATTTATAATACAAAAGTTATTATTGGTTGACTGACAAACCTCCCTATAAACTACCTGACATTTACAAAGAACGCTTGGCTGACTGACATTTTCTTTTATAGCCTACACGAATAACTGATGCAATTTCTCTATGAACTACATTGTTGATATATTATCTTGTAAACTAAATTGCTGACATATTTTTATATAGGTTAAATGTTCAACTGATACATTCACCTACATTCATATTCTTCTACAGGTTATATTGCTGGTTGAGATATTCTATTACAGGCTATGTGGCTTACACATTCTCCTAAATACTACACTATCCTGTAGGCTGCTTGGTTGACACATTCTTCTCTAAGCGTCTCATTATAAATAAAAATTATTTTTGAGTATTGTAAACTGGGTTTGAGGTTATAAGAAGCAATTTTGTAGTTAGGTCTAAGAAAATATATATAGTTACATAAATAAATAAATATATATATATATATATGTGTGTGTATGTATGTGTGTGTGTGTGTGTGTGTGTGTGTGTGTGTGTGTGTGTGTGTGTGTGTGTGTGTGTGTGTGTGTGTGTGTGTGTGTGTGTGTGTGTGTGTGTGTGTGTGTGTGTGTGTGTGTGTGTGTGTGTGTGTGTGTGTGTGTGTGTGTGTGTGTGTGTGTGTGTGTGTGTGTGTGTGTGTGTGTGTGTGTGTGTGTGTGTGTGTGTGTGTGTGTGTGTGTGTGTGTGTGTGTGTGTGTGTGTGTGTGTGTGTGTGTGTGTGTGTGTGTGTGTGTGTGTGTGTGTGTGTGTGTGTGTGTGTGTGTGTGTGTGTGTGTGTGTGTATGTGTGTGTGTGTGTGTGTGTGTGTGTGTGTGTGTGTGTGTGTGTGTGTGTGTGTGTGTGTGTGTGAATGAGTGTGTGTGTGTGTATGTGTGTGTGTTTGTATTTTATGCGTGCGTGTATATATACATTATTTTTAAAAATAACTTTAAAATAATTTGAGAACTAAATAAACTCAGATAAAAATAAACTTGAAGAAATAGTAACTGGATATGACACTTGTGTGAGCAAATTAAAGTTTAGAGATAGTTAAGAATATAAGAAAAGATTTATTAAAAACTTACAATAATAAGTAAAGAAATACACACTTTTTACATTCAGATATAAAGATACTGTAACACAAACTGTATTTGTAACTGAGAAAGTATTTATATATGTTCCTTTTATTCATAAGTTATTAATTATAAAACATATTTTATTTGATTAAATACATAATAAGTTGTTTTATTAGATTAAGGATTCTATTTACCACTATCTAAATAATTTTTATACAGTGGATTCTATTTTGATTTAATTTACAATAAAAAAGAAGCAGAATATATACTATAATTTCAGAAATATATTTTTAATATTATAGATTCTATTTGTGTTTAGTTTTTGTTAAATGTTTGCATAATTTAATTCAATTATTTTTTAAAATTTCATTAATAAACATAAGACAATGAACAAAAGAAAAAAACACTTTCTGGGGCGCAAAGTGAACGAGACATAAACATTACAACGAAGAGGTGAATATAGAAACGGTTCGAATTTTTGGCACAAAACTCATTTCACTGAGCATTCTAACACAGCGTCATCGTCAGTACATTATCGGCGTCCCGACGCCCAGCGTCGTCTGCAACTGGTAATAATTGTACTCATCAAAATTTCGGATCAAATAGCGGTGCAAAATTACTTTGTGTCTTGCAGCTTTTGGTTTAAGTTCGCTTTTTGTATAATATTGTTTTCCGGTAACAAAAACTGGTGAATTTGTGTTGGTGAAGTGTTTTTTTTAACTTATTACAAATTTCAAGAATAATTTATTAAATTTACATATCTTGTGAGTAAAGTGTTCCTAAGTAAAGTGATTATCGGGATGTAATTTATCGTACATGTTCCGTCTTAGTAGTTTTGAGAGTTTCTTTTGTGAGTTTCAGAAAAACAGTGATTTTTTATGGAGATTGTGCTTTTTTTACTAGACTGAAATATTTAATAATATATCCAAACAAATCAGGATCAAACCAAAAACGGTTTCATCTTGGAAAATATGTCTTTTCATATTAGTCAATGTATATCTTACAAATGACTACGCATCAACTTGTTTGAAATTCAATCCGTACAATGGGAGATAGAGCAGGGTTATATAGTGGTAGAACGAAATTCAAAACAAAATATAAAAAGTCACCGATTACTAGAACGAAACTAGAAGAAGAAGAAGAGACGAAAATGGGTAAACAAAAAACAGAACCGATTCCGTCTGGAAGTAAGGATACTACAAAAGAAAGAAAACCGAAAAGTAGCAAACGCGAAAGATGGTTGTTAACGAGAAAGACGTGGCGTTATATGGCTGACGCTGGGAGGAAACTCATACCGGAAGGCGCGCTTAACAGGCCCGAAGATGTCCCGAAAATCGAACAATACTTTCAAGAGATCTGCCGTAAAGAGCCGAGATTTTTACTATGGAGAAAGCAGTCTTACCCAGGAGCCTTAGGGTTCAGGGCTAAAGGAAGGGGGCGTGGAGGGAGGTTGAAATCAAGCGGAAGTTGTAGAGAGAAAACCAGTTCTGCGGATGAAGCAGAAGACGTTAAAAAAGCAGGTGCTAGCACAAGTGGTCTTGCGGTTGAAATAAAACCACAAGGAAGGTTCGATTTGAAAAAGCTGAGGGAGGAGTTCCTCTTAGGTACTAAATCAGGTACTAATCAACAGAAACTGGGTCGCGAATCGGGGCAGCTAAGACCGCCTGGATGGACAGGAAAACCAGGGCCACCTAGGTCTTCGATAGGATTAGACACTGTGCCAACTAGTGAAACCGACGATAAGAAACTGTTAATGGAAACTTTAAAAATATATCTAAAAGAGAAAGACGTGAGTCAAACTGACCACAGCGGATTCAAAACCGGAGGAATTGACCACGAAGAATTGTTAGCAAAATTAAGGCAGCATTTGGAGAGTATCGACAAGGTGGCGCGAAATGAACGACTGAGACAACCAATGCCATCGGGTGTTCAATTCGAAGGCGATCATGTACAGAAAATGCTTTTAGAAACACTCAGAAGGCATTTCAGCAAGTCAACCAATCGTGACAGAGTGATCAGCGATTTGCTGACGGATAGAAAACTTTTAGAGAAACTTCACTTCGACCTAAGAAAAGCCAGAGGTTTTACGGGATCAAGACGGGGCGTGGCATCTATGCGAACAGGGTCCGATTACTCTCCGAAATGGAGTCCTCTGACACACGAGAGAGAAACTTACAACGAAGAAGATGAAGATGAGTATCATCTTGAAACGAAACCGAACAGGAACAACATGATTTCGCCGCCGCCCACTATTGAAATAGAAGAAGTCAAAGAACAACCGGTGAACTCTTGTGGCACTCAGACTGCCCCGGTTTCGGATAGTAATATGACAGCCATTGAGGGGGAACTTAAGAGGCAAAACCAACTGAAAGTGGAAGCTGCTGCTCAAGAACAAAAAGAACAACAGAAATCAAGCACTTTTCCTCGAAGAACTAGCGTCACAGATAACGATGACGTATCTCCATCTGTGAGTGATACAATAAGAAGGTACTTAAGAATGGCCAGAAAGAAAAGTATTGACTCAGATAAATCCAGCCGTTTCAATACAGTAAACTACGACAGGAATCTAAGAAATATAAAACCAAAAGGTGAAATCACGCAAATAGGCGATGACGATGGGTTGGATAAGGGATCACAGACGGATGTAAGTTGGATTGTTGCATTCAAGGAGTTAAAACTGGAAGATCCACCATCTTCTGGTGACGCTTCCTATTCTAGAACCACCAGTCCACGTAGTAGCTTAGATACCGGCACGGAAGAGTTCCCTTCTCCTACACTGTCACCTCCCACGAAGTCCCCTTCGGGTATTTTATCGACAGGGCAGAATTTCTTATCAAATTTATTGTATGGTCAAAAATCACGACAAGTGACTGGCTCTTCTGTTCCTACAGCTGTGCAGGCGATGCAGAAGTCTAAGTCTTCTTCCAACGTCGTCCATCATGGCAGTCGGTTGGTCGCCAAGAAGATTTGGAAAGCTAGATCAAAGAGTTCGTCCAGAGCCACTCCGTCGGTGACATCTACTTGGACGCCTCAGGTAAGAAGCTATTGCAATTAATGCTCTACTAACAACATGGTATTACGGTTTAAATTTAATTAGTTTGTCATTGGCTGGATAATCCTTTTATCTCTTCATTTTACTCTTGAACTTAATTCCATTAAATTATGTTTATTTTATGACAAATTATTCTCTATTATTTTTTGCTAGTATCAGTTTTTTTGTTCACATTTAAATCGCTTAAATTAACGTATATATAGATATTTAAATGTCTGTAAATAGACATAAAATATTTACCACATTTAAGGTGTAGGATATGAGTATAATGATATTCTTCTAAAACACAATTCTTTTCAAAGATACAATTTCATTTTAAATCTTTACATTTTATTGTTTTGCTTACTTTTGAATTTAATATATATATGTATATAAATTTGTTTTTATCAAATCTAAGTTAACCTATTTAAAACAGCCGAGGGTTAGTTTCTATCAGTAATTCTTATATCTTGATATAAGTTGATAATGTTTTAATAAAACTGACAACTTTTAGCTCAAGGGAATATTTTTACACTTATTTATTTTGGTATAAGCAAACCATGTGTAACAATAAAGGACTGTTCTTTCTGTATGGTGATCAAAGATGAATATAAAAAAATCGTATTTAACTCTTAATAACATTACAATATTGCATTACAAGTGAATTTTATTGAATTTTAAAACATATTGTTTTACATATTTTATAATACATATAAAAATTAACAATTTATATTTCAGACAAGAGTCGATTTAAAAAGAACATTTTTCTATTGATCACATCTATTGATTATCGGAATTGTTAAGTCGGAAAGGCTTCTCGGAAATAAACTTCCAACCCTCAAGCAAGATGGAAGCTTCTGTCAAGTGAAAAGTTTTTTTATTGACACTAAAATTAGAGGAAATGTTCCAAAGAATACTTAGTAAAGAAAATATATTAAAAAAAAAAAAAAAATTAATTTTGCCACACATAAATATGAAATGTATAGCCTTTTGCTAAGTTCTAATCTAGAAATTAATTACATCAAAACGCTGGCAAATTGCTATTGCTTTTTTACTGTCAATGATATTACAGAATTGATCGATTTTGTTAAGAAATTTGTTTAAAACTATTTTTGTTAATAAATCGGAATTTGTAAACTAGAGACTAATATTGCAATATCTGCAAAACAAGTCGGTTATTATTTCTTTACATTATAGAAAACTTGTTTTGTTAGTATTTTGAACTGATTAAGCATAATTTAATACCAAATTGAAATATTGGAAGCAATATAATACAGTATATCTGGAAGTACAGTGACGTCATAGTTTTGACAATTGGGAGCATTTTCCGAAATGACGTCCCTATTTAGACCAGAAATAACTGTTACTATAGGCGAGTGTTTACGCATTGTATGCTAGAGTGTTTAAGTGTAAACCAGTAACTCAAATTGAATACGTAAATAAATAGTATCCACTGAAAGTAGGCCGATCTTAACAGTAAACGTGCATTTTAAAATATAATTCTAAATATATCTGTGGTCATTTCGCTTTAATAGCAACAATATATTCATTGTTAGATTGTCTTAAATAACTAAGACGTCATATTTAGTGAATATAGTCACGCTTTATTTATTAAATAAGTAATTAAAAACAAATGATAAGTTATAATTTATGTTTTGTAAAGTGAGGTTATATTAACTCAAAACTATGGATTTGTTGTTAATACACAGCCACAAAAATAAATAATGTCTTTCCAGTTTTTTTTTATTTTACTTTTAGTAAATACTTCGAACGGCAAAAATAAATTATATTAGTATAAACGGTAATAGTTAATAAACGATTTCGGGAAATGTATACCATTACCAACAGAGATACGATCCGAGTTTTTGAGATATGATACATTTTTTAAGCGGCTTTCCTCATTTGAACCAAATCAAGTGCTACTACATACAAATGTTTACGTGTTAATGTGATAAAACGTATAAATGTAATTTAGCTGTTGAAGATGGGAAACATTAATATTTACTATTTTATATTGCCTTTTCTATTCATCACGGTGGTAATCATTTACGAGAAAATCTCTTATTGTGTAAAACCAAAATAATTTTAGCAATTAATTTTATGCAAGCGATATTTCATTTTAAAACAACTTTGAGAATAAGATAATGAGGTGATTAGAAGTAAAAGAGTACGATTTTAAATGAGTATTACTTTAGTAAATGGAAGGCATCCTTTTATATTATATATTATGTCTTGTATAATAGGTTGCAAAAATTTTCTCATATCCTTCGAAATTATAAACTCTGATCTTAACTTAATAACTTAAAAAGTGAACAGTAATACAAGCTATGAACAGAGCTAATATTTACTAAACAATTTGGCAACTAGTGGCCTAAAAAGCTATAAACATTTTGTCAACAATACTGGATATGATTAAATATAATCTTTATTATCAGATAAAAAAGCATTGTCGAAACTAATATTTATAACATAGCCACAAAAAATTTAAAAAAAGATTTGTGCTACTAAATGTCAAATAGCAATAATTCAAGTTTTAAATGGGCTTACCAACACTCAGCCAATTGTTACTATTCAAAATGTACACATGAACACATTCATTCGGATTTTCATTCATATAGAAAAACCCCAATAAAAAATGCATATTATATGCGTTTATACATTTTACGAAATGGTCGAATGTAAATTCAAATTGTTTTGTCTCCGTTTTTGTTTCTGGACAGATGGTCATTTTACGTTTTGAAATTTAGTAGTCAAATTTTACTAAATTAGGTTATAGAGTAATACAAAAATGAATGATAATATATTTCTTTAGTTACAATGCGTATTTTTGCATATTTGATACTCGATAAAAATGCTTATAAGCTTGATAATTGAAGTGTTTTACATAGAAACCATAAACAAAATTTAGCCCTTTGAACCCAAGTTGGGATAATGTAGCTCTAAATGTAAAACGTTAGGCTCTATGGCCAATATTTTAAAGTTATTACAAATGTTAAAATATTTGAGTAAAATTTATAATCTGTAATTTTCATTCACTAATATATTGATATGTTTGTTAAAATAACTGTTATATTGGGTGTATTTTGTTATCAGTAATTAATGACATTATATTTGTAACTTGTGAATTTATATTTATATATTAGTCTGAGATTCTTTTAAATGAACTACTCTTCATTTGATGCGAGCCGGATTTGGCTGTGTTTTTATTTACGTTGTGTAGAAAAAAACTAATTCAATTATTAAGGAGAAAATAAATTTCTTTTCAAGTACGAGCCTTCGAGTGAGTGTAGGCGTTGTGAGTGTTTTTTGTAACACTTTCGTAATCATTATGTATCAAAATTTAGAAAGAGAATATTAGAACCAAGTATTTTACTATAAACACGCATTTTCACCTGTGCAATGCTCTAACCTTCTGCCAGCCATCATTGTCAGCATTATTAAAGGCTCATTATTATATCTAGTGACCAGTAAAATCTTGGTTTGTGTGTAAATATAATGCGTTTTCGCTCGACATGATAATATGCTATTGATAAATCTGAGACTGAAGATAGATGATAAAACTGTTATATATAGAAATAATTAATAAAGATTAAGATAACAAATTTACTTCCAGAATTATAACAATCATAATAATATATTTCTTGTCTTATATTTGTTATAGTTGGTAAATTTGTTTTATAATTTAAAATTCTTGTTTATATCGGCTTTAAAAAAAGTGTTAATAATAATAATATAAAAATAAAGTATATAAGTATAATGTACATAATATTAAATGCTAAGATTGTAATCAATCATATGTAAGACAAAGGAGAAATTAAAAGAAAGGTATAATGAACATCTAAACCCATATATGAAACCGAAAATATACAAATAAAATTTCGCAACACATTGTGTCAATAAACACAAATTACCTGAAATAGAAAACATCAAATTAAGTTGAGAAACAAAGGATTATATATATTAAAAGGATGAATACATATGAAACGTTAGAAATTTATAAACATAAAGTTGTAGACAAATTAATTAATGAACAAATTCAAGTGAAATCAAAACAAGTGAAAAATTACATAGACGCATTAATACCGATAAGCAAATGATTGAAGTGTGCATTTGATTTTATTTTTGTAAAAAATTTGTTATATCATTGATTTTCCTGAAGATGCTATATATATATATATATATATATATATATATATATATATATATATATATATATATATATATATATATATATATCACTTTCACTTATGTACTTAAACAAGAATCTTACTTGGTATTTATGCTTTAAAGTGAAAGTGATAAGTGTATACAAGAAAACAGTGTTGCATAATATACAAATATATATATATATTTGTATGTATATATATATATATATATATATATATATATATAAGCATATAGCAGCCGTAAATAGTTTTGGATTCTTTTTTAAGTTTAAATAGTGACGAAAATTCAAACAAGTTTAATTAAATATGTTTTTATATATGAAACTTTGATTACTTATCTGTAATAAATATATTGCAAAATTTCTTACATGTAGTTTTTTTTTAATATGTTTTTTAACAAATTTCATTATCAAGAGAACGTATCTTGAAGTGTTCAAATGCATGTAATTTAATTCTTATTCGTCATTTTTAATATATTCATTTTAACGTCTATTAGGAAAATTTATTTGTACACTTTTGAGTACATTTTTCTGCATTTACTAACATTTGATTATTTTACTTTGTTGCCGCGTTTCGGAATATTTCTGTTCTCAAAAGTATAATTGTATTCTATACTATTATAATAATATCATTATCGTTATAGTTTTGAGAAAGGATTTAATCCGAAACGCGTCAACAAAGGACAATATTATAACGTTATGAAAGGCAGAAAAATGTACTCAAATGTATATTAATTCTGTATTGCTTAACGTATTATGAATGGCTAGGGACTACGAAAGTGTTCTAAAAATGTTTCATCCAATCAAACATTTTGTCACAGTAGGCTCTTTCTGACGTCAAAAGAACAGAATAAATTAATTATTAACCCATCTACACGCCGGTTGTCCAATCCAACCCAATTCCGATTGCAACATTTATGACGCATTCAGTGGGTTTTGTAGGCCTTTCTGCCAAGAAGAGATAATTATCGAGAAATTGAACCGAACCACTTTGGAGTCCGTATATATTTATAATTCCGTCCATCCGTGAAATAAAAAATTACTTATTTCTTAACGTCATCCTTTTTTAAACTTAAGGCGCTGAATATCGTCAGGCTTATTACAAAATCCGTGCGTCTTGGGAGAGTCATAACTTATAGTTGTTAATTTTGCTTTATTAAGTATCCAGTAAAATAACTATAATTTACGCAGCCATAACTTTATCATTGAAGGAACTGTAGAAACGCAAAGTGTTCCAAATTAAAAGTGCACATTCTAAAAAAAATTGACCTAAATAATTTTTAATTTGATTGATTAGAACTAATTTTAGGAGAAGCAATATAAAATCGTGCTCTGCGTTTCGATTCTAAACACACTCCATCACTGCTGTGTAGAAGTTTGCCGCTTCCTAAAACTTTCGATTCCAATTTCGATTTTAAAATTTTCTTTCGATTCTCGATTCTTAAATCGATTTTTGATCTTTTAATTTACATATACCTACATGATATTGTCTAATAATAATTTAGTTATCATCCTCGTCATATGAAGAAGCCTTTTGAATTTTCCGTTTTAATGAAATAGGCTTCACAAAACGTTAATTTATGATCTAATGATAGGAATTTCGTATGTGACAAACATATCGGATAGAAGTGACAAACAGATGGACCAGAAATGCATCCGATCGTCTTTGTTGTTACGTTGTAAATAATAATAATATTTTTGTTACCTCAGATGCTTTAATCGTTTAATCCATTCAAAGCCACATAAAATACTTTATTCATTTAAAAAATAAGTAAGACATAGTTGATTATTAATTTTTTTCAAACAAATTACACTACTAGCGTATTTTAAGAGTTATAAAAGCAAGAATGGGAATCGGCATTTTAATCAATGGAGATTTGATTACCGACGATTGCTCCATTCCAATAGAATCGACGATCTTTGGAATCGAGAATCGGAATCGACCCATCCCTTTAAATATGAATATTACAAATAAGTTGTTAGATTCTGAAATGGCTGTCAACTTGGTATTAAAACGTTTCCTTTAATTTGTAGTGGAAACTAATAAAACGTCATACTTGCAAAATTCAGTGAGTTATGGTCTGAGTTGAAAATGGGACACATCTCCCGAAACGTCCGTCCTCAATAATAGCAGTAAATTCTACTATACGTGTAGTATGCTAATATATGTACAAGTACATGTTTGAGTACAGTTTTCTGCTATTCCTAACGATTGAATATTCTAGTCTGTGGTCGCGTTTCGGAGTAACTCCATTTTCAAAACTTAAATCGTAAACTCCATTAAGTTTTTAAAATGGTGTTACTCCGAAACGCGACCACAGACGAGAATATGGAATCATATAGAAATATTACTAACAGAAATGAAGACGAGTAGGTCTATATAAATAATATCTACAAGTGTTTTAGTTAATAGAAGGTCGTTTAACATTTATTCTGTAATTGATCGTTTGAGTAGGAGGATGAATTGCACACTAGTACAATAGCAATGGATATTTCCCTACCCTTATACAGGATACTCACTATGGCTATTCTGTAATATTACCATAAAACCACTTTACCCACATTTACTCAAACTTCTCCAATTGTACTCTTACAGCGCCGTGGACTGTTTTTGTGTTATAGAATACCCATGGTGGTCCCCAATACTGATAGCTTGCCCCCCTTATTGTTTGAACACATTCATTCTGACCTTAAACTGTAAGTTGCAAAGACTTATTTTCACTGACTTTTCAGAGGCATTTTACATTTCTATTTAATTTACAACTAATTTTCCAATTATGTCCAACACTACATCTCGCATTTTTACTTACAGTGGCTAGATGGCAGTACTTTCGTTAGCAATCATTAAATATAATAATCATAAAATTGTAAAAATCTGTAAGTTTTATTTTATGGCTTGTAAAAATGCCTAGTATTCTAACTATTTCGTTTTTGTTATAAACTTTGTGACTTATTGATTAAGATAATCTATTGTTCTTGATTGTTTTAAACTTTAATATTTGTTTGAATAAATATATTATTAAGAATTCTCGTTAAACTGGTTCCCTAAGTGACTGAGAGATTGCATTTTAACACCGATTTTTATGACTTGATAAATTTCCTATTAGGCTGATGAGTTTTGACAATATCTAATATTATAATACATAGGTATTCTTTAAAAACCCTACATTTTTCAAAAAAGGAAATTCTTTTAAAGTGAAATTCTTTAAATAAATTGACTCGATTCACGTGTCTTAAATTTCATCTCACTAATGTCGATCTGAAAACGTGGGGGAGGGGTGGAAACGTAACTGTCGCATTTACCGTTCCATTCATCGTCCAATAGATAAAGTTGATGTCAGCTTCCAGATAAGATGATGAGCAGAAAGATGTGGTTATAATAAATATACATTTAATTAATTATCTTGTAAAATGCAAAAAGCTCATTTATAAAAGGAAATTAAAACCTCGAGACTATCGTTGAACACCCACCTCTCACCAAAGCTTATTTTTAGTACTGTTTTACACGTTTGAGAAAAAAAATTATAATATAATTAAAATCTACTTGAGACATAATGTGTTTATTAGATTCTCTTTATTTATTCTTGATAAATGTGTATGGACTAATCCATATTACATTTTAGAATGTAGTGCTTTGTAAAATGGCGTACGGTTCACGTGAGACTGTTTAGACCGTAAGCAATTTAAAATGTTTTCAATGTTCTTCTTAGTGAGTTATTCCTTATTGTTTATTATTATTTGTACACAGAGCTACATGCTCTGTAGCTATAATGTTCTGAGCTCTATCCATGCAGCTATTATTTATCATAATGGTCAATGTAGCTAGCATTCTCAGTACTATGTCTACTGTAGTTATCATTATCAATGCAACATCCCCTGCTCCTGGTCCCAATTTTTAAAGTTGGTCTGATCAATAAACACAATAATGAACTATGGAGTAAATTTTGCAGAACTAAATTTATTTCAATTAATTTAATACTTTTTTTAAATATTCCAAAAATTAAAACTGTCAACCTGTAATTTCAGACAGATCTGGGTTATCATAGTTTTTAAAATCTAACAATATTATTTTAGTTTAGTTAACTCTATTCGTTTTTAAAATAAAATCAATTTATAGATTCTAATGATTGTTTATATTTCTGTACCGTATTTAAATAAATATAATTCTAGAGGTAACGCATTCTATAAAATCAATTTTTTGCTAAACTAATTGATAAATAAATTTCAATACATTTTTAATTCCATCGGTTTCACCAATAAATGTAATGGCAAAAGGTTTATATTTTACCTAGGTTCATTTTTTTTTTGTTAAGTTCTTTAAAATAATATTTTAGGCAGTAATGCATTTAGAATTAAGATTGCGGATTGTTATAGTCCATTATTAAGTGGTAAGAACAGAATAAAACGTTTTGTCTATAGCACTATGAATATAGAAAAGTTTGAGGTAACTTTAACACTTAATTTGGCCGGACTTTAAAAGGGCTAAGCGATTAGCAACTTCAAGCTCGTACAAACTATAAAGTTAGCAAACACACATCTAAACATATTATATATACATATATATATATATATATATATATATATATATATATATATATAAGGTGGCACACGCAACACACAAGATAAATATTTATGTTCCAGAGAAGGTACTTTTGCAAGTAATGTATAGGTAGTAACATTATGCAATAAATAATTCTTGGATATAGGATTTTGTTGAGCACAGACGGTTTTCATGTAGCTTTAACGAATAAGCGAATTAACACTACATTTCTCCGGAACGATTTTGTTGAGTCATATGTCTAAAAGCGGTGTCGCTTGTCAACAGTGGAAGCTCACGGAGTTTTCAGCAGACCGTGCTCGCTAACCGTCTACAAATAAGCACTGCTAAAACTGCCCATTCAGAAATATGCGCGGTCAAAAACTCTAATTTGGTCAAAAAAAGCAGTCTGACCTTCAGTATTTGTACATATTAGTGTGAGCCTTACACTAATTACGAGAATAACACAAGGGTTCAAATCGCTTTAGTTTCTGTTAACATTTTGAAACATGATTCTATATGCAGCAAGGTACAGTATTTCTTAACTACAACTTGATTATGATACTTATTTTATATTTTATAATTTCTTAAATTTATTCAACTGAATTTTCTGATGATATCAACTCCTTAAAAATAATTTCACACGTATTGCTAAAATAAAATATTAACAAACCTATTTGTAATAAATATTCTGTAAGATTTTGCAAGACTGTATTTTTATTAAAGTTTTACAATTATTCATTTACAAAATAATAACAGGATATATATATATATATATATATATATATTTGCGCGCGCGCGCGCGCGTGTGTGTGTGTGTGTGTGTGTGTGTGTGTGTGTATGTATTTATTGAGTAGGCCCTAGTTCCATTTCATTAGGACACTTTCAGGTAAATAAATCATAAACAAATAATATACAAAAATTTTCAAGTTAATTCCTATTTAGGTAATCACAAAGACAACTTTTATTTTAGTTACTTTGTATTAAATAATTACAATTAATATAAATAAAGTAACATAACTTATGTGTTAAAACACGTAGGTTACCACATAACCTTCAACATAAAATAAGGCTGTTTTATGAAATCTTATGCTATCCCTTAGTTTAGGCCAAATGAGATGAAATAGCTACATTGCAAACTTTGCCCCTTTTGTAAAAAGTTGTATCCCATATAAAACTCAAATTAATTCATAAAATGTAATTAATGAATTAATATTTGCAAAAAACTATAATTACATCATGTGTCACCCTCTACAAGTTAAAAAAAAATATATTTAAACATGATTCGATGAATTAAAAGTATTTTATTAAGAATTGAAATTTTGAACAAAACGTATGTAAAAAGGTTGTGAACTAATGGAAGAAAATTCTTAAAAAAATCAATAGTCTTTCACTAATCTTCACACGAAGAAAGTAAAACTTTGAATGTTATATTTAGTGTTATAAAATAAACATCTATTACTCTATTTTACCATAGAATAATATTTGAATGGCCATATTAATGTTATAAATATAAAATAATAAGAGTTTTACGTTTCTAAGCCTAATTAATTGTTGAATGTAGTTTGGACGTATAACTTTTTGTTTTAAGGTTAAACAATTTGTCAAATAATTTTGTTAAGATCGTCCGACTCTCTGTAAAATGCTAGCATAATTTATAAAATCCATAAAATTTTGATTATTTAATTATTTTGTTTCACATAGTGACAATATGTGATTGTAGGAGATTAAAGACAACAAAGCAAGACCTATAAATTATTATTGCTACGTATGTGTTGACATCATATAATAGCTACATTGCTAAATATTAATTGTGATATTGAAAACTGCTATATTACATTATTACAAACACTATTAAAAATATATATATATATATATATATATATATTAAAAAAATATTCAAGCTTATTAGAAATTTATCATTAAAATATTAAAGTTTTATGATTAAAAAAATCCTATTATTATTTATGAAAGATTTACGTCTAATACCAGCCACCGTGTGTTGTGTAAAAGTCAAAGGTTTTTGGTGGAAGGACAATAAAGCTATAAAGCTGACATCTTCTCAGCGTAACTATTGACAAACTCAGACGTATGTTTAGAGATTTAGGTAATCTTCCTCTATTACGCTAGTGCAGAGAAAACGTAACCCTGAGTATTGGTACATTTTTAAATTGCAATCAATTATCAAAATTATGAACACACACTAAAAATGTGTATTTTTAAAGTCTAAAATTTAAAAAACTATTGTATAAAAAAAGTTATATATTATAGTTGTTCAACCTTACTTAGTATTAATGAGAGACAATGTGGAGTGTACAGCCCCCTCTCTTGTGTATTTGGTTACAATACTGTTTATAATGTGTTAAACAGTATCGTAACATCAAATACAGAGGAGAGGAGGCTGTAAACGTAGCATTGTCCACCATTAATACTAAGAAGGAATGCAGTTTAGTCCCACGCTGTGTTTATTAAATATGTTTATTACCAACTTTTTCAAGTATTTTAATTTAGCTGAATATTTTTTTATAAAGGTGCAAAGAAGTTTTTAACAGATTAGGTTTATTTGAAACTGAAAGTCCGTTACACAATGCTTTGAGATCTAATTTCCTTTGGTAATTGCACTTATAGTTATGTGTCTTTTTAGAGCTCGAGTTTTGCTATTTCTAGTGTTGTTAGGTTAGGTCTAGATATATTTGTGTGTGTGTGTGTGTTTGTGTGTGTGTGTGTTTGTGTGTGTGTTTGTTGTGTGTCTGTGTGAGTGTTTGCTTGCGTGTGTGTGTGTGTGTGTGTGTGTGTGTGTGTGTGTGTGTGTGTGTGTGTGTGTGTGTGTGTGTGTGTGTGTATGTGTGTATGTGATGTGTGTGTGGAGGGGATGTATGTATGTGTGTGTATGTGTTTGTTTGTATGTGTGTTTGTTGTGCGTCTGTGTGAGTGTTTGCCTGCGTATGTGTGTGTGTGTGTGTGTGTGTGTGTGTGTGTGTGTGTGTGTGTGTGTGTGTGTGTGTGTGTGTGTGTGATGTGTGTGTGGAGGGGGATGTATGTATGTATGTGTGTGTGTGTGTTTGTTAAGTGTCTGTGTGAATGTTTGCCTGTGTGTGTGTGTGTGGAGGGGGATGTATGTGTGTGTGGAGGGGGTGTATGTGTGTGTGTGAGAGGGGTGACTGTATGTGTGTGTGTGTGTGTGTGTGAGGGGTATATGTATGTGTGTGTGTTTGTTGTGTGTCTGTGTGAGTTTTGCCTGCGCGCGCGTGTGCGTGTGTGTGTATGTGTGTATGTGTGTGTGTTATGTGTGTGTGGAGGGGAATATATGTATTTGTGTGTGTGTGTGTGTGTGTTTATATGTGTGTTTGTTGTGTGTCTGTGTGAGTGTTTGCCTGCGTGTGTGTGTGTGTGTGGAGGGGGATGTATGTATGTGTGTGTGTGTGAGAGGGGTGTATGTATGTGTGTGTGTGTGTGAGAGGGGTGTATGTGTGTGTGTGTGTGTGTGTCATGATTGTAACCCACCACAGTTTCTTCCTGAAGCCAACTATATTATTCAAACTTTTCCTAAATTGTTTATCACTTTAATTTAATAGGTAACATAACTGTTTACAAAATTTAAATCTAAGAACTGAGTTGTGTAGTGTAGAGCGTAAAGCACTTGGCGACAAAGCTAAAGTTCTTGGGTTCGAACCCCAGTACCGCCAAAGTATTTCTGTGTATGATTTCAGCCCCGAGCTCAAATCTCTTTATGACAATGAGTGAATTGGGTTATACTGGAACGTTGAAGTTTACTGATGACGCATTAGCTTCCTTGATCACCGTATGGCCCAAGTAAGGCGGCTTTACCCTGTCTCTTCCAGACAATGTTAATGAAATAAAAAGAAGTCAATAAAAATTAAAAATTCAAACTTGTTTAAAAGAGAAAATCTTCAATTAACATTTATATAAATATACCACATTCAAAATTTCAAATTTAATGATGTACAATGTGATGGATGTATAGGACGATTATTCGGTCCCCTATAGCCCCTCGCTATTATTCTTAAACTCCTTCTGTTTCGTCTAACTATTCTTTTAATTATTATTTGCGTTACATTTTCCGCTTGTACATAACTTGCAATAGAGGACTTTGTAATATATTCGTCACCAGACGGTCACCTGGCGCTGGGCGGGTTGGAATCCGACCAAGCCGCCTACCACCGCTCCTTGATTATTTTATTTCTGGACACTCATTAGTCGGCGCAGTGTAACATACAGGCGATGATCAATGTGGTAAATAAATAAATTTATGTAAAATAGTTGTTCTAAAATATAAAGAAGGTCCATGTATAATTACAAATAAAGTAAGAAGATGGAAGTTGTAAGCACCTTTTAAAATAGCTAAATTTAGAATAATAAAAATATTATATGTTATGATAATCTATGTTTAATATATATATATATATATATATACAGTGGAAGAAGATTCATGGCAAAACAAAGAAAGAATCAATGGCGTTCGACTTGCATTAAACACCCAATATGCTGTAAACACGTAGCAGAATATATATATATATATATATATATATATATATATATATATATATGTATAATATATATATATATATATATATATATATATATATATATATATATATATGTAATATATATATATATATATATATATATATATATATATATATATATATATATATATATATATAGTACAAACGGTGAACTAAAAATGGTGGCTATAGGTTATTTCTTATAATCTTTAACCTGTATTTTGTTTTATAAACAAAAATAACACTTTATTTTTGGCATTGCATGGATTTGTAGCAAAAGCTTCTAGTAACTGTTATATTTATCTGCGATGTGAGGTATTAGAAAAATAGCAGGATTTTTTTTTAATTTGCATTTTCTTACGTAATTGGCATTTTGGTACAGTTAGTTGTCGATCAAATGTGCACTGGCTACAATACTAGATGATAAGATGAATATTTTGTTTTGCCTAAAGAACAAAACAACCCAAGAAAAGATCCTGAAAGAACGAAGAAAAGTCTGAATATAATTATTTTCTACGAAATTGAAAGAAAATAACATGAACAAGTCGTGATTATGTACAGTAACCGAACTGTTGTCAGATTATTGATATTGATAATGTTTTTACAATTATTATCGACAAATCTTTGCTGGGGTTGTTATAATATCGATTGGTTCCATAAAGTTCTCTAGATATTTCAGAAAGGCGAGGTTGCAAAAGAATATTACAAAACTGATAAAATTCAAAAGTTACAAGAAGTTTTATCGGAAGGACGGTAGTAGATGCATAGAATGAAGTAGACAACATTCGAAATTTCAAAAAAATATATTTCACTCTTTACTTGATTGAAATAAAACTTGAATGCTTTAAAATTTATAACGCAATTTTTTTGCTATAAGAGAAAAGATAGCAAGTGAAAGGAAAAGATAAAAGGCTTCCAAACAGCTGACAACATAACAAACCTTATGATTTGCTACCAATAAACATATACGCACCAACACCAACAAAGGTTAAGACTTACTGCAGCATTAAAACATACAATCCGCATAACGTTTAGTTTCCCATAGTTTTCCCCATAAACAAACGTCACATCGTAAACTGCAATATGTTACCCATACTTTCCAATGAAAACATATGATAAATGTGGAAATTACATTTAACATTGCCATTTTGCGGACAAATATATGAGTTGAATTTTCAATTGGCAGTTCAAAATGTACTATCATTAATTTATTAATTATATTTAGTTTATTATTTTAGCTTGAAATAGACGCTTAAAAATTTTTTAAATCATTTTAAATTAAAGGACTAATGCTTATTAGAATTTTAAAATTTGTGTTTTGGTTTCTGCTTTTGTAGTTTACTAGACACATCTCTTTAGTAAAGTCAATCTTGTATACAACAACAATTAATTAAGAAAACACAACCGCCAAACAAAGTAAACTATATGATTATTAAATAAATTCATTTGCGAGTCAGGTGCAACTATTTATTTACAGAGGCAACGTTTCAAAAACGGGTACATTTACGTCTTCAGGAAAGAATTGTTGATCATTGTCAAGAAATAAATTGAAAAGTTTTTGAACTACAGACACCACACATTCATAAGCTATTGAACTTGATAAGTTCATTTAAAGACAACATCAAAAGTTTAATGTCTAAAATCTTAGGCGTAGCATATGATTAATAAACGTTGCCTGTATAAATAAATAGTTGTACCTGACTTGCAAGTCAACCGCTTTTTATTTAACAATAATCTCTGTGAGTGTAAACATGATTGCTATGAAAATTAATTTACCAATAGAAATAAAGACGCAATAATTGTATGTAAATTTTTTATTGTAAAATATTTTAGAGAAAATGTTTAACTATAGTGTTTGAGAAAATAAATAAATATTCCGTTAGTAATGTTATTTCATTTAACCTCTAAACAACAGGAATAATTAAATATTTCATAATTTCTAAAAATCTAAAATTAGGTGCACCCTGCCACAATTGTCTGTGGCATTTTGTTTTTGCATGGATGAGAAATGAGGAACAAAATTACATATACGTTCCATAGAAGTTTAACTTTGCAATATTACAGAGGCTAAATGTTATGTCAATTTTTTTGATCGAACCGTTGCCATAATCAGTCTGAAAAGAAATGTTTCCCCAGTTCCTTCTGGCGCTTAGAAGTTAAGCATGCGATCATAAATGCCGTTATGTTCCCGCTTTAATTTGGGAATGCTTGATTGGATATATCACTGGAAAACTCCGATTTAACTCTGTTCACGGCTCGAATCCACATAGAATACAGCAGTCGCAGCTCGGGTGGGTGCTGGCAATCCCAAACTTTTACTTACGATTGTAAGGCACAATTCGATCACATGATTACGCAAAAGTACATCGATTGAAGTGAATATTTAATTCATATTGTATAGTAATCTGAATGGGATGCAAGTGGGTACGTTTTTGTTAATAAACAATGTAATTGTGAAGAGGTAATGTTTCACATGTGACTGTGGATGTAGTTAGCCGGTATGTGATACCGCGCTTGCGACAGATGGCGCTGTTGCTTGAACGCAGCTGACCGTTTAAAAGCTTATTTCTTGCAGTCGTTGATATTTATGAAAAATACGTAAGAACAAACTTTTTTCCTCTTCAAAATTTGTACGTCGTTTCAAAATTTGACCTTTATCGCTGCAGACAGTTTTGAGTTACGAAGCTTACACAAACCAACATAACATTTTTATATATTGAGAATAATCAAGAAAAACTTGCTAAAAGCATTAATATTTCCTTCCGGGTTGTTTAGTAAATGCATTACATTAAATATCACACATTCGTGTTTCCGTAATACAATTTAAAACCACCACTCAATGTAAACAAATTAACAACAGAGAGTTGTAAAAATAAATCGGAGTTCCATGGGAATTATTCCTGGATTTACGCTCTACCGGCCCGGTATCAAGACATTCGTGCATATTTTGTTGGCGCGTGAGTATTTGCGTGTAAATGCAACGTTTAGGAACTCGAACAATATTTACACTCGACTTGAAATAAGTTCAAACAGTAAACAACACTTTGACATTATAAACACGGGTTTTCTACACTTAATCCTCTGTAAGTAAACTAATAAAAAAATTCACAATGTCAAAATAGAATTATGTAATGTAGGTTGTTTTTAACTGCAACAATTAACACGGAAGGACGTGGAATGCTTCAGATTCGTGACATTATTATAACACACTGTTTGTGCACACACGTGCCTCAAAAGTAATTATTTAACTATTCTCAGGCATGTTGGTAATTTAGGTTTCGTAAAGGGCAAAAACAGCGCCAGAGATCGCTTTGATAGTTTATACTATCTAGATTCTTGTGCAATAAGTAGTGCGACTCGAAAATACTTTCTCAGAGTCAACAAATTTAAATGTTATACTGTTACGTAAAAATCTCTTGCTTCTCATAACGATATTTTGTTTCTAAGTATTCGAAACTTTGGAATTAAGAAAATTTGTTTTTAAAAATATTAGAATATTTTATTTATAAGGATTTAAACTAATGAAACAGATTATAATTAATCTTATTTGTAGACGTGAGACTGAGCATTACCAAGACATTGGTAGCAATGAAGTGTAGATACTCTACGTAGCAGTATCTAGATGCTTTTCTTAGTTTTATGTAGATACTATGTAGATACTCCAAATAGTGTTATGTAGATATCCCACATAGTATTGTGTAGATACTCCAAATAGAGTTTTGTAGATACTCTTCATAGTGTTATTTAGGTATTCCAAATAGAAATATGTAGATACTCCAAATAGTGGTATGTATATACTCCACATAGTGTCATGTAGATAATCCAAATAGTGTTTCGTATATATTCTTCATAGTGTTACATAGCTACTTTAAATAGTAATATGTAGATAATATAAATAATGGTTTGCAGATACTCCAAATAGTGTATTTTAGATACTATACATAGTGTTATTAAGGTATTCCAAATAATATTATGTAGATAATCTAAACAGCGCTATGTATATACTCCACACAGTGTTTGTAGATACTCCCAAAAGTGTATTGTAGATATTCTTCATAGTGTTATTTAGGTACTCCAAATATTATTGTGTAGATAATCTAAATTGTAGTTTGTAGATACTCCAAATAGTGTTATGTAGATACTATAAATAGTGGTATGTAGATACTCCTCTTCGTGTTATATAGTTACACCCCATCGCGTTAAGCGGATACTCGCTATAGTGTTATGTAGATATTATACATAATGTTATCTAGATACGCTAAACCATATTATGTAAATACATTGTATTATGTAGATAATCTAAACAGAGAAATGTACATACTATGAATAATGGTATGTAGATACTCCATATAGTGTTATGAAGCTATTCTAGATAGTTTTATGTAGATAAGATGGACTTAAATATCAAAAACTGATTCGAAGCCAACCGAAGCGACGCCGTAAGACCTTGAAGTCCATAAGGAGTTTGTGAACTGACCGGAAAAATAAATTTCTTTTACTTTCAGTTTATTTATTCTTTACCTTTTTTTAGCGTTCATTTCCACGATTACCAATGACGTTTGCATCACATTCCGTGTTTTCTCCGTACAGTGTATAGACAAGTGATAATATGTCCCAAAATTATCAGCATTAATAGTCTAGCTTGTCTTTAAGTACTAGCGTTTACAAAGATGTTTATAAAAAATTGTATAATATAAATTATAAGTATAATTTTAGTATAGTAATAGTAGAACGAATGTCAATATTGAATTCTAAGGCAAGCAGGCCTATTTACCTTTCCATGAACCTTATGGAAGGCATTACTGAGAAAGAATTGGCTCTCTTTCTCTATTGGCGATTGTTTGAAGTATACCTTAAAACCTGATCTACCAAAATCTCCATTATTACATGATTCCAGTCTTCGCGTTACATGATTCCGTCCAATTTTCCAATACAAGGTCACCTGATCTTCTGTTTTAATTCTATCTTCAGAAAATGCTGACCGGTCAAATGTTTGTTTTTGTGCTTCGAGATGTCATTTTCAGTATTATCTGAAATAAAGAGAAGGAATCGATTAAGGTTAAGGGCTCCATGGTCAAGGATGTAGGGAAGGCTTATGTCTCTCGGGTAAAAGAGGCATACTTGATGTAGACGTACTCCTTTCTAAGGATGTAGGGAAGGCTTTTGTCTCTCGGGTAAAAGAGGCATACTTGATGTAGACGTACTCCTTTCTAAGGATGTAGGGAAGGCTTTTGTCTCTCGGGTAAAAGAGGCATACTTGATGTAGACGTACTCCTTTCTAAGGATGTAGGGCGTTATCTATCTGCTACATATGCCACGTTCTAATCAGGTAGTCTAAGCTTTGGCTTAGAGCCAAACACATTTCCTTAAAATAAATATGTGTGTGTGTGTGTTTGTGTGTGTGTGTGTGTGTGTGTGTGTGTGTGTTATATTTCCTGTACACAATAGGTTAGGAATAGGAAATAGGATCTATAAAAGAAGAACTGTGCACAGTAGAATTTTCCAGTGTAACCATCTGATATTGGTCACTAATATATGACTTTTGAGCTGCTATGTGTTCTTCTTGTTATGGGGTTGAGTAATGGGGCCTAATAGGGGCTAAGCTCAGAATGTTAGGAGCCTATGAGACGAACTGAGTGTTCAGGATTACCTAAATAGTTTGTATTACAAATAAAGTGATTGTTCAGGGAATAAATAAACCCGTAAAGTGGTAGATTAGAGTAAACACCCCCCGGTACCTTGGTTGTGTCAAACGTAATGACATCATGTATAAACCGCTGCCGGCAATGTTACAGGGGACGGTATTTGAAAAAGGGACGACAAGAAGGATATGATGGGTGAGAAACTTTAGAAGGTGGCTCTCCTTACGTACCACCCGATATCACGACAAAGAAAAACATAAATGTGGTTGTCAAAATTCGGAACGGATGTGAACTTACAAGAATATCTGTTCACTATAAGAAAAAAAGATCCATACACAATAAGATGATGCACATATTTTGAATATAAACAAGTAATATAGACAAACATTTTTTTAAAGTCAATTTATATTTACTTCAACAAACATAAGTTTGATTTTAGTTACTTTTTATTAAAAAGTTATAATAATACAAACAACGTAACATAACCTATGCGTTATATAAAATCAGCTGTTTTATGAAATCATATGTTATTACAGTAAACTCCCGATTATACGTGAAATAGGGTGGCCCGGCAACGCTGGATAATGAATTCCCCGGATAATCCGCTATGGACAAAGAATAAGCAAATCGATCGATAATTGATTATTATACCATAAGTTACACAAATAATGACCCCGGTTAATGCAATTCACAAATAATCTTCAGAGGATAAAATAATTACAGAAAATAATTTAAAATGTCGATGTATTTGACGGATTATAACATGTTTATTTATATGTCTAACTATTTACAATACGTAAATAAATATATGTCAAAAGTAAGTATGTATCTACATATGTAATTTCCTTTACACATAATACTTTCACTTTTTAACAAAAAAAATCTGTCACTTTCGTCTGTTTTTTTGTGAGCATTGATTTAGCTTTAATGTGCGATCTAAGTTTCTTGAGAACCATTTTGTCGCACAGTGTCACTTGTGTCACAAAGCCATAAAGATCGATAATGTATATGACAGACATGGATAATGTATATGTCACGTCCTAGACTATTTATAGCCGAGATTAGCTGACATTTGTTTACAATCTTATGATACACATTAGGTTTTCGGGTGTCCAAGCATTTTGTCATTGTCTCTTAATACAGTAGTCTGCTCTAAAAATTAGTACGTACATATCTATTCCCTTCATCTTAACTTCTATTAGGCCTTATATGTATTTACGTCGTAATTCACCGTTTGGAAATTTAAACACATGAATCTGATTGGAATAAAAATTAGATATTTGTAAAACAATGGCAGATCCCGGATAATCCGCAAACCGGTTAATCCGCCCACGGATAATCGGGAGTTTACTGTACTTATTTTAAGCCAAATGGATCGAGTAACAATATTGCATACTTTGCCCCTTTTGTGAAAAGTTTTTTTCACATATAAAACTAAAATTAATTAATTAAATTTAATTAATGAATCATTATTTGATAAGAAACTGTATTAACATCAATAATTGTCGTCCACTACAAGTTTAGAAAATGTATTTGAATTTGAGTGGATGAATAAAAAGTAATTTATTAAAGATTGAAAATTTGAAGAATACATTTATAAGGAGAGTGTGAAATAATAGAAGGAATTATAAAATAGAAAGAAATTAATTGTTTCGTGGGCAGTAGATAGGTGGTTTGAAAATATTTAAAACCTAACAAAAACCAACAACTAGAATCTAAATTAATGCAACTAGTATGTTACCTGATGCACAGCTTTGAAGCACTATGATTTATTTAGAAACCTCTGACGTAATCCCAAGGCTTGGGGAATGAATTTGTCGCTAATTTTGAGTCGAGGAACTAAATAAAGGACGCACGGAAACACAATGAAGGTTATAAGCTCAAACAAAAACTCTTGATATTGTACCATTAATATTAAGTTCTAGAATTAACGCAGCAAATTTTCTTAAGAAGTGGTTTTTGTTTTCAGCAATAATTTTAACCTTGAAGAGATGAGTGAGTTCTAAAAATATCAGCTTTTCAAAACTAAACGTCGTTTCTCTGCTCTATACCTTCATCCCGTAATGTAATTTCAGAATTTTGTTGATCTTTAAACCGTAATACCTTTGTTTGGATTTACATAAAGTTATGGTTTTTTAATAAAATGTGGCCCTGGAAAGTAATACTGAGCAGAAAAAGATTTAAACATTGTTGGAAACATAAAAAACACTAAAGAATACAAATATTTAGGAGAAACATTGACTAAAGATGGACACGATAGATATATTGCCGAGAAGGTATATAGAATAACGAGAGGACAAAATATTATATGTTAACTAAATTCATTATTATGGAATAAGGACATAAAGAGAAAAGAATAAAAAGACACCTATTTATAAGCCTGGGGGAAATTACAGTGATTTGACAGCGCTCTGAAGTCTTGACAGCGAAGAAGAACATGCAGAAACGAATAAATGCAATGGAAAACAGTTTTTGTAAAAGATTTTGTAAATATAAATTACATGATCAGATATGAACGGGCTGAATACAAGAAATAATGAATGTAGAGATATTACTTACAGACGCCATAGAAAGAAACAGCTTTCCTACGGTAGGTCATATGAGAAGAATAAGACCTACTCGTATGATAATAGTCTACTTTTAAAAACTTGGAAATGGATCGCAAAAAGACGAAGAAAAGAAGGAAGACCACAACGAAATCAGGGTATAATGGGATAAGAATAGCTATGAACAGAAGAGATACATAGAATAAGAAGAAGATTCATGGCAAAACAAGAAAGAAACAATGGCGTTCGAATTGCATTAAGCACCCAATATGTTGTAAAAACGTTGCTGTATATATATATATATATATATATATATATATATATATATATGTATTTATAAAAAATTGCAATTGAGAATGGCTATAAAAATAAAACTGTTGATAAACTTAATTATAATTTTTTAAAGAAACAAAATAATAATCTAATTTACAAAAATAATGATGAAAATGTCATATGGACTTCATTTACATTTTTTGGTAATGAAATAAAAAATATCACAAAATTGTTTAAAGGTACCAACATAAAATTCGCATATAATACTAATAATAAATTAATAAATATAATGAATAATAATATTATTATTAATATGCATGAAGAAAACGGTGTATATAAATTAGAATGTGATTATTGTAATAAAGTTTATATAGGACAAACTAAGAAAAAACCAAAAGATACATATAAAGAGCATTTTAACGCATATAAAAAGCCAGAAAAAATTATAAATCAAATTTTGCTAGTCATTGTATTAATAATAATCCCATATTTCCCAATATAGATAATATGATACTTGTAAAATAAATTAACAAAGGCCTGAGAATGAATATTTATGAGGCTTTAGAAATACATAAATATAATACTAGTAATGAGTTGATAAATGAACAAATACAATTAAAATCTAAATTTGATAATATATTCAGTGTTTGTAATGTTAGGGCAACAAAATAAAAGTTTAACAACATTGTAATTGATTTGGCATAGCTATTTATTTGATCTAATTTGCACATATGTTAGTTTTAATTGTTTAATATTCCTGATGATGTTGGTACTGTTAACCAACGAAAAGCTTTGAATTGTAAATTCAATTATAATTCTTGTATTTGTATTTTGACTTAGTTATTTATTAATACACAAGAATACATATTATATGTGTATATATATATATATATATATGTGTGTGTGTGTGTGTGTGTGTGTGTGCGCGTGCGCGTGTGTGTTTAATAAAGTTAAACCCCTAGATTTCAGGGTGCGTTTATTTTCTGAGATTTTGTACTAGACCTAATTAACGGTTTATTTCTGTATTATATAATCCGCTAATCCTGCAAATAAATAATCTCTCAGTTGTTATTGTAACAGGGTCGCTGTGTGTGGACCAATGTGACGGGTAGAAGCGTCACGCTAACAGATACATCATTGCTGCATCTGACGGAGATCGAGAGGAAGGTTCTGCAGAAAGTCGCTCTAGCCAAGCTTCAAGCTCTTAACCTTGGCGTCAGTGTCAGGATACCAAGCGGTAAGCTTGCGACCTCAT
This sequence comes from Prosapia bicincta, assembly GCA_036971475.1. NCBI lineage: Eukaryota > Metazoa > Arthropoda > Insecta > Hemiptera > Cercopidae > Prosapia > Prosapia bicincta. The sequence continues at coordinate 4,431,076 of JBAIZL010000006.1, read as the reverse complement.
AGTCTTTGCAATAATAATGTTACACACATTCTTCGTCTTATTATATTATATAGTAAGGAAAGGTCCTACACATATAATATGTTAATAACATGGCATATTATAAGGATTATATCAGTAGAGAATTGAAATATAAGTTCAGTGTAACATGAATTAACAATTTACTTACTTATTTTTTCTTTTGAACATAAACTTAATAGCTTGAGTGAGTCCTGATGTAAAAGCACACAATTTACCACATTTAATTGTCCTTTTCAATTAAGATTCTTCTTCTTCGCCACTCTTTTTTATTATTTTTTCTTCGTAGTTTATACTACTACCATGATTTTGTTTAATTTATTTTGTTGTTATAACTAAGAAAAATGTTTCATATACGTTTCATTGCCAAACCTATCTTTTACTATAAGCTTTAGCATTTTCTAATATTAACACATTGCTCAATAATTTAAAAGACATTTAAGTATCATTCGTTAATGAGTTAAACGCTCTGATCACATTACTTGTATCAGAATTGTCTTCTTAGTAGCATAGATTAAGTATTATTATGTTATCTACAGTTTTAGACTTACTGCTACTTTCAAGTGTTTATCCAAATGTTCAAATTGAATTTATTACTTTCCAGTTCTTTTTATCTTATAAATAGCTTGTTCCACTTCTTCTCTAACAATTCTTTCTTTTCTACTTTATTCTACCCTTTACTTTCTCTACTTCTATTCAAACCTAGTTTCTTTCATTTAAAATATCCACTGTGTTTTTTCTTTTCCTTAATGAAGAACTTGTATTCTATTTCTGTAAGTTTTATCTATTTAAATAACCTCTAAATCCTTTTTAAAACCAACTTTTAATGGCTTCTGAATGTTTAAGAGAACACTTGTGATATTGTGTTAAGCGAATTGGTGTACTTATTTCAGACAGTGTCAATGCAACTTCTGTCCAAAAACCTAAACGGAGGGCTTACCTTATCAAGCGGAAAGCTCTCACAACTAGCATATTCGACACGAATAGAGGAAAAGATGATAAAGAAAAAGGTAAAATTGTACATTAAAAATACAATCCATTTCTATCAAACCATTCTAATA
>JBAIZL010000006.1:4252500-4425000 GCA_036971475.1 Prosapia bicincta | reverse complement strand
ATTTTACAAATTGCTATATTTTTAAAAATTATTTTGCCTATTTGTCCTAATCGTAAAGCTAATTAACCCCAGTCTTATATTATATTTGATCTTATATTAAACTACAAATAAATTTAAGATTAAAACAGTTTGTTTTTTAGTAAAGATAATGTGTTATTTAAAACATTTGCTAGCAATGTTGACAGGGTGAAATACTAGTCTTATCTAAAAACAAATGTATTTTAAGTCATCTCTCATCTGTACTTGTCTTTTAATTTATTTTGAAATTTCATTCTCAAACAGGGGTGTTTGTGGGGAGAATATTTTGTGAGTATTTCACATGATTTTAATTTAATTTCATACTTTTTATGGTAATTAAAATAGACTTGTTGACAATTTTTTTAAAATGTCTTAGGGCAAATTCAATTTTAAATACGTGGAGGAAATAGTGGACTGACAGTACCTCATTGCGTCGGTATCAGTGTGCGTTCAGTGTTGTATCAGTGATTTTTTTAAAGTTATCATTGAAGTGATGTTATTAAAATGTGTAACATATACTGATTATTTGGTGTTTCTCTTTGCAACTACATTGAAGCGATTTTGAAGGTTTACCTCAGGTTCAGTCGTCTGATCAAAATGCATTTTTACTTTTCGGAAACTACCTTTCCAAATTTATACAAAAAATACTCTTTACAAATCACCTTACCTTGTATATTAAAACACAATCTTTTTGTAACAAAACGCTGTTTTGTACGTTCTACTACTTTCATCTGAAACACCTTAAGTCTTTTCTCTAAGGTTTTGGGTCTTTCTTCTTCCAGTAGGTCATTTACTTTTTCAGTTGAATTTCCAATTTAAATTAAATACAATATAACGAGCGCTGGTAATATTGCAATAATTAAACCTTGTGTACATTTCGACGACTATTTCATCATCATCAGAGGGTTCTATTTCAATGGAAATAAAATCTATATAGCTTATTCAAATAATAGGCCAGTCTAGTTTGTAATTTTATTGTAATAAGCTTTCTAGATTGTATTTTTATTTGTAAAAAGATTTTCTGATGATGGCATGGTAATCGAAAAGTAGATTAGGGTATAACCTTGATAACTTTTGTTTTAGTTATTATTGATTAATTTGAGTAGTATTTGGATTATTGTCAATAGCTTTATAATAATTTTAAATATTTTCTTCAATAGTTCTTAAATATTCGTAGAAGAAACTCCTTCAAAAGTCGGATATTTATTAATTGTTACAAATTAGCTTCTACTTTTTCTTTCTACGCTCCGTAAAACTAATTCCGTTTTTTTGTGTGAAATTTCTTCTTCTTCAAAATATTCTAAACCTTGTTCCTATAACGGGCGTAAAGGATAAACACCTTTATGATCCCTATACAAAGTTGGCCTCCTTCACATTCTGTATCTTACTTAATTTGTCACCTGGGGACCTGGTGGATAGGAAAGTTTAGTCGTGTTCCAAGAAGTTTCTTAATCATATGAGTAGTAGGCTATGTAGGAGCAGAAATCCTATTTATTTATTCAAAACTTTGTTACCCTTCGTAAACCATAACAGTCACAACGGCCCTTTAATGTGAACCCTTTAAATCACGACAACCTTTTAATGTCTTCCCTTAAAGTCATAACAACCCTTTAATTACTACCCTTTAAGTCACAACGACCGTTCGCCTTAAAACTTATAAAATGGTTCTGAAAACCTGCCCATTTCGGCTACAGCACATGAACACTACCGAAGGCCGCCACTTGTAAACAACGTCACTGAGAGTGACGGCTGCACGGTCACGCAGTCACAGATACTGGCATAACTGAAGTGCGTGACTGGACTGAATCGTCTGGTATCTGTCTGAACAGAAATGGAGAGTATAACTGTGAAATATTGATTAACGAATATCCACATAACGTTAGGTAGTAAATCCTTACTGGCATGTTGATAACAACTGAGATGAGATAACGAGCGCCGATGTTCTATATGCAACTATTTGTACAGCGCGGTATTTTTAACTTGCATTTCTTCCAGTTGATGGTGTTTATTTTTTTAACTGTTTTGTGAGTACATTTATAAACACTTATATTTTTTTACTAACTAAAACAAAATATAGTTTTAACTAAAGGGTCTTTATTTAAAATTTATTGACAATCTTGTATAAAGTATAAAAAGATAAAATTTTACTTTAAAAATATTTTAAATAAAATGAATTAAATTATAAATATATAAAACTTCTTAAACCCCTAAAAATGTTTCATTTATGTCCTGATGTACATTTCGATTCCAAAGTAACCATCTTCAAAGAAAATTGCTGCAAAACTATTTACTTGTAATAATTTCCTCTGAAGATTATTGCTTTGCAATAGAAACGTACATAAGGACATAAATAGAAAGTATTTGTGGCTTAAGAGGTTTAATGCATTTCTAATAAAAAAAAACACCAGTTTTCCAGGTTATTATGGATTAAATTGTTTTCTGATTTTATTTCTAGGAGAAGGAACGACTGCGGGGTCAGTGTTTGGGGTCCCTTTGGGGCAGTGCGTTGAGAACGAAAGGTTAGCAAGAATAGAGGGAGAGAGTCGAAGCGGGGACGCGTGCGGAGCGGACGAACATTCCGAGTTGAGACGGAAGTCCCACCACGGAAGCAGAGGAAGCTTCAGTTCGCTCAACGATTTCGCCAACAAGCAAGAAGAGGTAAGGTTTGAAGCATTAGGTACAAACACTTGTGCAACATTCTAATTAGGTACATTATTTGTTAACGCTGACTACGACAGCAATGGCATCTGGAGCTGCGGTTTATACAGTTTTACAGGTCCATCAGTTTATACAGTTTTCGTCAATAAGCAAAACCTGTTTTTCTCAGAATTGCCGTAATGTTCTTGTAAGTCCCTCGTGGGGTTCAATTCGTTCGGTTTGATCTTTGCGTTCTAACAGTGATGTCCATTTCCAAGAACTGTTCCCGCAAGTCGACAAATAGCAAATAAGCAAAACTCAAACGTTATCCCTTTTTGTAACTTTAAACATTTCTCTAAGCATAGTTACTTTCTAAGATTATAGCTAACAGCTAATAGTTTTACACTGAAAATTTGTATTTATAGATTTTAGAAATGGCTTATGCAATTAATATACATGACACGATCGAAACATTTAATAAAGACACTTTCGACCGAGAACCAACTATTAAAACACGTCATTAGTAATCATCCTAGATGCTGACAGCGAACCAACCTGTGCAAAAAGCGAGCACATGATAGTAACAGGCTAAACGTGGTATCATGGCCTATGGACAGGTCATCAGCAGTCAAAGACAAGAATGAATTAGAGAGAATCATAAGTTTTGAAAACGATCAAACTTTATTTTATCAACATTAAAACTTACAACAATCATATTTATTGTCCAGACGCATTTCATTGACAGTCACCATCTTCGGTGATTTTACCACTGCATTTTACACTATATTATTGAATTTTGTATTTCATTACGTTCGGTGAATCTTATTATTCACTTAAACAATAGTTTATGACTATTCAAACTTTAAATTTAGTAAATTTGTTAAAACTTACTGAGACAGAACGTTTTCGATCGCTATGTGCCGATCTTCATCAGTGTCTTCTGCTTGGAGATGTTAGGTTAAGCGGTGACGGTTTTAAAGGTAGGTTTTCGATAGTATCAAAGAGTATGTGTGATTTGTATTGTGTTTGTTCGTTTAATATGTTTGTACTTTGTGTTCTTGTATGCCTGTAAATTTCATATTGTTCTATTGTGTTGAGATGTGGTCCTTTTTTGTTGATATGTAGGATTTCTAGGTTATGGTAAATGTCTGTGTATTTGTGTCCTGTTTCTTGTATGTGATTGTAAAATGTTGGGTTGGTGTTCTGTTTGTGTTCCTCGACTCTTTGTTTAAAGCTGCGACCTGTTTGTCCAATGTAGAATTTGTTACATTCGTCGCAGTTAAGTTTGTATACTACTCCAAAATAGCACGTCCAAAATAGCCCGAAAATTTCAAAAAATAGGATGCAAAAACAGCATACAAAACTAATAACAAGTTACGATAAAAAATACAACACGACATCAACAATAAAGATAAACTACAAGCCCCAGTCGTAGTTGGATATGTAATAAAGTAGTTTGGGTGTTAATTGCTGTTGATTTAAAGTTTTAAAAATATAGTATTAACTTAATCACGCATGATTCAGACCATGTGAGTTTATAAATGTAATTATTTTCAAAAGTAAAGAGATTAGGTAGAAAAGAATGACTGGAGATTTTTGGAGATGTGGAGCATGAAGGTAGACTTAAAACTTGATTCCACAACGTCGGTAATATTTTAAAAGTAATGATTGATTTGTGATCAAAATATAGTATATCTTTACGATTATCTTGTATACTCTTATGTTATTTTGAATATGTACCTTAGAAAGCCTACATTGAGGAAGTGATTTGAAAAGGTTTAAGATCTTTTAAGATTACTCGATGAATGCACCCCTAAACTGTTGATGTTTAACAAGAGAACATTGGAGTTTTGAGAAATTCGTCGATTTTAAATAGATGGAGGGGTGAGATATAGCCAGGTTGTTTTTAAAATTATTTTTTAATTGAAGTGGGCAATCAAGGAGTTTAGTGAAGCAGTTCACTGAAGCCTTCCACCCATTGTTGGAATTTGTAGCTAGACATTTCTATCTCACAAAGTTTGTAACGCCCGGATCTCTTGTTTATAAGTCAATACACGCGGGAGTCCATCTAATGCTTAGGCAATAATGTAGGCTGTGTGACCTATTCCTTTGTATCTGTGTAATTAGTGACGAAATGTTTAGACATTTTCCCCTTAACAAAGAGAATAAAATAGTCTAGTTAGAAATGTCTTATTTAAATAGACTAAGACTATTAAAAAAACGTTTTCAATGTCTGGCCCACTTCAACTCTAGATTGCGCTGGATTCGAGATTTGTAATTTCATGAATTATGCAAATACTTTTCTGAAAATTATAATTCAGTTCATGTAATGAAAAACTTTCTGTCAATTATTTGTTTCCAAGAGCAATGCAATTTTTAAAAGAAGGTTTTAATTTATTGATAAAAACAGTAAGAAAAATAATTAAAGCCATTTAAATATGCGGAACTATTATTCAAATTTGTTGATTCCATCTTCACGTGAGCTACTAGTTTTTACTAAAACATTTGTAAATATATTACAAACTTGCCTATAGTAGCACTTACTTATATTTGTTGAGGACGGCCGTTTCGGGAGATGTGTCCCATTGTCAACTCAGACCGTAACTGATCTCAAGGTTTTTGTAGGTTATGATGCTAAGGCGGGGGGATATTATGGTGGAGGTGTGGGTGTACTTTATGCGTATTAGGAATTATGATGTCAAAAAGTGTGTGTGTGTGAGGTAACATGAAGGTTAATTTAATAGGTATGTTAACTTGATAGGTAGATTTACTTAATAGAAACGTTGACTTGTATGTAGGTTAACTTAATAGGTAGGTTAACTTAATTTGAAGGTTAACTTAATAGGTAAGTTAACTTAATAGGTAGGTTATCTTGATTGGTAGGTTAACTTAATAGAAAGGTTGACTTGATAGGTAGGTTAGCTTAATAGAAAGGTTGACTTGATAGGTAGGTTAACTTAATAGAAAGGTTGACTAGATAGGTAGGTTAACTTGATAGGTAGGTTAACTTAATAGGTAGGTTAACTTAACATGAAGGCTAACCTAATAGGTAGGTTAACTTAATAGAAAGGTTGACTTGATGGGTTGGTTACCTTAATAGTTAGGTTAGGTTAATAGGTAGGTTAACTGATCATGAAGGGTAACTCAATAGGTAATTTAATTTGATAGGTAGGTTAACCTAACATGAAGATTAATTTAATAGGTAGGTTAAGTTGTTAGGTAAGTTAAATTAATAGATAGGTTAACTTAGTAGGTAGGTTATCTTAATAGGTAGGTTAACTTAATAGGTAGCTTAACTTAATAGTTAGGTTAACTTGATATTTAGGTTAACTTGATAGATAGGTTAACTTTATAGGTAGGCTAACCTAATCGGTAAGTTAAGTTAATAACTAGGTTAACCTAATCGATAGGTAAATTTAATCGATATGTTAACTTAATTTTTCTTAGATGTATATTTTTACATACTGCAACTGTATGGTACAGAAAATAATATAACTCATGAGTTATAAAACAGCTGCTTGAATAACAGGTTGTTGTTTAAATAATTATATCTAGGTAACGCCACTGTGCTTGAAGAAGAATTAAGGAAGAATGAAGGATGGTAAAAAGAAGAAGAAGAATGATTGAGGGCACCTACGTAGAAAAAACACAAAGACAGGGAGGATTATGTTAGGAATTTTCCAGCGAGTGAAAATACGCCACGTATTTAACCTCATACTCGTGACTCCACGGGGGCTTGGAGCCATGACCCAGATAGTAAGGAAGAGCCTCGTGAAGGCCTGGGACGAGACAATAATCCAATCAGACACTACTGCAAAGGATAACACCATGTACAGTAAATTAGACTCTAAATACTCCCACTTTATACTATAAAACTAAATTGTATCCAGTACACTGACATATTGTACTGCACATACATAGCTGCACACACTACCACACAGGTCTACACACATGATACTTCATTGGAATCTATACACTACCACATTTGACTCTATATATAAAACTCCATTGGTATCCATAAACTATCACTTTGTACTGCACATACAAATCTTCATTTTACTCCATACACTGACACAATTATCACACATATTAAACACTATTATATTCCATGCCACATGAGACTCCATACACTGCCACTTTGGTCCCTACATATATAAACCTTCTGGACTACATATACTGCCACATTGAACTGCACATAAACCACACCATTATACTCTATAACACTCCCGCATGAGACTACATATATATATATATATATATATATATATATATATATATATATAAAATACGTTTTCTTGTTTAATAATTTTAAAAAAACATAGGTTATTCAAATACAAGAAATATTCTTGTATTTGAATAACCTATATTGTTTTAATATATATATATATATATATATATATATATATATATATATATATATATATATATATATAACTCTATTTGACTCCATACACTCCCACATTAAACTGCACATAAACCACACCATTATACTCCGTAATACTCCTACATGAGTCGGCATATATATAGCTCTATTGGACTCCATACACCGCCACATTAAACTGCACATAAATAGCGCTATTATACTCCGTAATACTCCTACATGAGACGGCATATAAATAGCTCTATTTGACTCCATACACCGCCACATTAAACTACACATAAACAGCGCCATTATACTCCGTAATGCTACCACATGAGACGGCATATATATAACTCTATTTGACTCCATACACTGCCACTTTGGTCCGCACATATACAATCCTTCTGGACTCGATACACTGCCACATTAAACAGTGCTATTAGATTCCAGATGCTGTCAATTAAACATCACATACAAGACTCCATTGGTTTCCAAACACTGACAAATCATCACTGCATGTATGAAACTCCATTGTACTCCTTATACGGTTACACTGGACTTCACATATAAAACTCCATAATATGCCAATTAGTTTTCCAGGCGATAAAACATTACTATGAGGAAACGTATTGACCAAACACTATTGCTCTACTTTGTTTAATAAAATGAAAATTAATTACCAGAAAATTCATAACACCGCCTTAAGAGTCTAAACTGTAATCCTGCATCATAACTTAACTATATGCACCGGTGAATGACTCATAACTTAACGGCGCGGTTATGAATTTTGTTGATGTAGTGCAACTATAATTAGGCGGAGAAGATGTCGGCCAAATCACATGTTCTTATTTTTATCAATCGGAATGTGATAGTGGTGTTTATTTTGGCAAAGTTTCGCTTAAAACACTTAGCTTCGAGCAGCCAGTGGAAGACGGGCTATTGGGGAACGAACGTAACTAAATATAGCTTCCCACATACAAATGTCACTCTATGTGATCTATAAATAAGATGGAATATGTGGAAACGTGTAAGGTTAGAACCGTCAGGGGCCGTTCTCACGCGACCATACGCAATTGTTTTGTATCTAAGCCCACTATGTTTTTATGTATATTTTAATATATCTTCTTATATATATATATATATATATATATATATATATATATATATATATATATATATATGTGTGTGTGTGTGTGTGTGTGTGTATGTATGTGTGTGTGTGTGTGTGTGTGTGTGTGTGTGTGTGTGTGTGTATGTGTGTGTGTGTGTGTGTGTGTGTGTGTGTGTGTGTGTGTGTGTGTGTGTGTGTGTGTGTGTGTATGTGTGTGTGTGTGTGTGTGTGTGTGTGTGTATGTGTGTGTGTGTGTGTGTGTGTGTGTGTGTGTGTGTGTGTGTGTGTGTGTGTGTGTGTGTGTGTGTGTGTGTGTGTGTGTGTGTGTGTGTGTGTGTGTGTGTGTGTGTGTGTGTGTGTGTGTGTGTGTGTGTGTGTGTGTGTGTGTGTGTGTGTGTGTGTGTGTGTGTGTGTGTGTGTGTGTGTGTGTGTGTGTGTGTGTGTGTGTGTGTGTGTGTGTGTGTGTGTGTGTGTGTGTGTGTGTGTGTGTGTGTGTGTGTGTGTGTGTGTGTGTGTGTGTGTGTGTGTGTGTGTATCGTGGTCGTTACTATAGTCACAATAGGGCGGAGTTAAGGGGGGCAAGAAGGGGCATTGCCCCCCAACTTTCTGGATCGGTGTATTTTTTTATAATCAAAAGCAGACAATTAACTTAATAAAATATTACAAAAATAATAATAGTGCTTAAAAGAATTATACTCTACAGTATTAGTTGTTACTTTGATCGTATATGAGTTATTTTATAAATACGACTGTAAGTTCAAAGAAAAATATGAACTTTATTTTAATCTTACAAGTTCATAATTAAATTTAAAGAATACTTTCAGACAAAATTTGGAATTCAACGTTATGTTACTCATAGAAAAAAAAACAGGTTTATTTTTGAATTTAGGCCTATAACTTTAGAAAATTTGAAAACATTTTAATTTGGCAAAGCTATAAGTCTAAAACCCCCCAAAAAAGGGTTTTATAAAAAACATATCGTTGAATACCACACTCTAACTTACCAATAATAAAGTAGTTTGGAACTTGTACTTTATTATGTAATTTTTTGGATCAATGTCGACAAGCTTTTAAATGTTTTTTTTAAAAATATTTTGGAGACTACCCCTGGACCTCTTTTGATTTTAGAGGGCAATCTCGTAACTCCCCCCACAGAACAAAACTTGTAACTAAGCCCATACTATTGTGATCTGTTTCCCGAGGAATATGTATACAACGTTTTATATACCGTCACTTCGTAGCCAGTTCAAGTATTTTTATTCATCACTTAGTTTTATACAACCCATTAGGCCTATCTGTGAGCACAGGTCATATCGTGTATCGTATTTTGCATTCTGGAGTGTATTTAAAATATTATTCATGATTTAAGTTTTAATTAATATTTTACAGCTACAATCAAGTAATCATCTAAAGCTGTTAGGTACAGCGTTACACTAATAGGCGTTACTTTTTGTAACACAGTAAATATAAATGCGTTACAAATAGCAGCGTAAAAATAGCGCTACAAACTACGGTGCAAGGCCGGAACCATTCTGGATTCTGTCTGTCGTACAAGTTATATAAACATACCACCTAAACAGATTGACCAATATTTTTATTTTCAAAATTTTTATAGAGACATTAAATGCCATTTTAATATATATATATATATATATATATATATATATATATATATATATATATATATATAGGAATAAATATATTCATTAAGAGTATTCTTGTTTTTGAAATATTATTAATTTATTAACTATATTACAAGAAAACATATCACCATATTTAATATATTTAATATATATATATATATATATATATATATATATATATATATATATATATATATATATATTGTTAAACAAATGTTTAAATTCTTAATATACTCATACCTTCACTTCTGTTAAAGATATTTGTAAACATTTGTCAATTTTTCTGCCTTTCCTGGCATTACAATATTTTTCTTTGTTGACGCATTTCAGAATAACTCTATTCTCAAAACTTTAGAGTACTATTGGGATATTTAGAATGGAGCTATTCCAAAACGCGTCAACAAAGAAAATTATTATAACGAAATATAATATAGTACTTAATTGTATAGAAATATTCACATGCAATTTATTACATTTTTAATAATATTTCACTGTGAAAGTAAAATTAATCTACAGTCCAGCCTCAATAAATAGAATACCTAGATAACTCAATTTTTTTTACCCCTTCGAGGTGTCCATTGTAACACTCTTAAAAATAAGGTGTTACATATAAATTCATTTATATATTTGATTTTTATTTAATAATTGTATCGTCCGAATATAAAAGAAAATTTTTGTTCTCTTTGTACGATTGTAATTCATTGTGAAGTTAGCATAGATGGTAGCACCCCTAGCGGGTAAAAATGTAAAATATCGTACGAGTTGGTAGCTTAACTAAAAAAAACTCACATCACCTCATGTGACGTAACATGGTCTGATATCGCATGATCTGACGGACCAATCAAAATATTCAAAATAATAACCAAGGGTGGGAAAGTTCCGCTGGCTTGTACCTTCAGAAACTCCACTTCTCCAAAGTCTTTGAACGAGACGGACGTATGGCACTTCGGACATAACTTAGAAATTTAGAGGCTTCCAGTATTCAAAATTTAAGATGTCAAGGCCGGTACCGAATTTTATTAACGCAACCAAAGAAGAAGTCAGAAGCGATAATTTATGTTTTTCAAACTAGTAAATGTTTATAAAATTTTTGTTTAAGTGCGCGGATTTGCAAGAGCGATGTGTTAAGTGTTTAGTGATTCCGAAAGCCATGGGCAATCTTTAATATGTTTTAAAGTGTTTTATTGTGCACAACCAGGTACGTTTTAGCTATAAAGAAAATGTATTTTAATGTTAACTAAGTTGAATTTTAAATGATAAACGGTTAACACATGAACGGTAGAAATTGTCCTTCGAATATTCATTTCTAAAAATTCAATTGAAAATATTAAGTTACTATCTTGTCGATATATATAAATTTTAAAGTTCAATAAGTAATTCAAATGTATGGAATAACTAGCAGTAATTAAAATTAAATTACTCGACACATTGCTGTCTTTTGTTCTATTGTAATTGTCACTGATTAATAAATTGTATAACATTGTATTTTAAAACTTTATATTTTCATTTCCCAAGTAACCTAGTCCGTTTTAAATGCGCCACTCTGCTAGAATTTAAATTACTGCTGTTTTTTTTTGTTGTTTTCTAAAATGTAAGTCTCATACTCTGCTAATTTTCGAAAAATTTATTAATTAAAAAGTTGAATGATAATTACTGCTAACGAATTCCAAGGATTAATGCCATTCATGTGTTAATTATTTAAGTTGTGCAGCCCTCCTTAAAAATACTCGTCAGTGTGTAGCAAGGTTAATTTCAAACTATCAAAATGTCTAGCGACTTAAAAATCAATATTGACCTATTGATAAAAGACGAGTTAATTTTCGAACAAAAAAATTATAAATGTAAAATTTAAAACGGACAGTACAGTATATGTAATAAGAAAGATAGCCAAAGACAAAAAATTGTAAAGCCGATCCTGTTAATTTAATGTATTGGATAAGTAAAGTTTCTCAGAGAAATTCAAAGTAAATGTTTAAAAATCATTTTAAGTTAAAGAAGGAAACAAAATTGTTATGGTACTTACAATAAAAATTGAATTAAGTAGTCAAATAAATTAATTCCTGTAAAGTCAAATAAAATTCAAATAAATTGTAATGTTTTATTGGACACTGGAGGTTCAATAAATATAATAAAAGAAGAATTTGTTTTTAAACATTGTCAAAATTAAAGTTACATAGTAAAAAAGATTTTTTTATAGCAAGTAAAGTTTTTAATAGCAGAATGTGTGGATTGTAAAATGTTAGATGACCTAAATGATTTTTTTAAAAGGATAAAAAATTTTAAAGAACATTTAATAATAATGATTTGAATAAAGTCTTTTTTTTGTTGTGAACAATTAGCTGTATGTAATTCCTAAATTAAAGTATGGGATTTAATTTAAGATTAAAGTTATTGGTTTCAAAGTATGGGATTTGAAATTCAAAAAGGGTTAAGATGTACTGAAGATGTATAAGATAACAAAGATGTTATAAGACAATGGTACAGGCTTAAAATTTTGCCAAGTGAGAGTAAAAATTGTATAGACAAAAGTGTCGTGAAACAATGAACTCAGGGGCAAATATGGTAATTAGGTGGCTTACAAGAAGTGAGCAGGTTTATACAGCTAGATTAGAGGTTAGGATTGTTCACATAATGTAAGACAAATTCAAATAAAATTTAAGTAAAAGACATTTCAAAGAACTCTTGTAATTTTAATCTTAAACCAAAATGTGAAGTAGCATTAAATAGTATAAAAAACGATGTATGGTTAATAATTTAAACTCAAAGGAATATTAAAGTAAATTGGCTATAAAATATGAAGGTCTATATAAAATATTGTAAATTTTTTTTAATCATGTGTCTGTACTGTTCCAACAAGGTAATAATTTTAATAATATAGAAGAGCTCACATAAAACGATTAAAATTGAAACAGAGACATTCTGAAAGGGGTAGGTTATTTAGTAAACGAATAAAAGAGTATTAAAAGTTAACGTTAGAAGAAATTCAAGCTATTGTTTAATTTTTAAAAGGGGAATTGTTTAATGAGGAGAATGGGAGGTGCCTTGATATGCAATTTTACAAAATCATGACGACACATTTACATAATTGCGTGTCGAAAGGGCCCAATGACATGCAATTACACACTACTACACGAGATAGAGACGACAAAAATCTCAAAATACACAATACTACACGAGCGGACTAAAACACTTGACCAAAAATTGTATATGAATGTACAGTCCTAGTTTCTGTTTAGTTTCATTTCTTATTTTATTAATACAAGAGCTTGATCAAAATTTAAAATGAAATTATTATAGTAATGTTTAAATGAAATTATAAGAATAATGAATTGAAGTAAAGTCCTTTTTGAGTCAACACCTAGCTGTATAGTTTTTAAATCAAAGTATGGGATTTGATTTAAAAATAAGGTATTTGGATTCAAAATATGGGTTTTGAAATCCAGGGTTTTTTGTATAAGATGTACGAATGTTGTAAAAATAACACAGAGTAGTTATAAAGCAATGGTGCAATCTTAGTTTGTAAATTGAGAGAGAATTTCTGAGAAAATACACAGCGTCGTTTAAATGTGGTAAATTTGTGGCTTACAGGGAGTAAGCAGTTTTGCAGATCCCAGGCAGGGGACTGTGATAAATACGGCTAGTAGGTTAGGTTTGTTGACACAAAAAGAGACAATTTCGAAGAAAACTTAATTAATAAAAGGTTTATAGGATTTTTAATAATGAAGTAATTTGATTAAAAATTAATAAGAAATTGAAAGAGTAAAGATTTTAAAAATTGAAAAGATATAAATTTGTATTCATAAAAGTTTATGAAACAGAATGTTGACAAGAAGTCAGATTTTAATAAAAGTAATTAAAGTATGTGATATTTTAAAAAGTTTTAAAACGCGAAATGTGTAGAATGTCTTTGCAATAGAACACTGTGAAACTGGTAGTTTTGTAAAAGAGCCTATGTGTGAGAAAGCGGATACGCTTCCGTTGTAGTATTTGTCAAGCGCTAGGGGGAATCGCGAACATTCCATAGTGGAGACTGTAGGTAAACAAAAACATCCGTTATTGAATAGATTGTTTACACTTTTACTATAGTACGTTAGAGCTCGATATAGTGTAAGTTTTCTTCAATTGTAAAAGGGGACTGCACACACTCATGTATAAAATGTTGAAGTAGTAATAAGATGTAATGTCGAACAAAAATTTTCTTTTCAGGTCGACAAGAGAAAATGTAACACTCTTAAAAATAAGGTGTTACATATAAATTCATTTATATATTTGATTTTTATTTAATAATTGTATCGTCCGAATATAAAAGAAAATTTTTGTTCTCTTTGTACGATTGTAATTCATTGTGAAGTTAGCATAGATGGTAGCACCCCTAGCGGGTAAAAATGTAAAATATCGTACGAGTTGGTAGCTTAACTAAAAAAAACTCACATCACCTCATGTGACGTAACATGGTCTGATATCGCATGATCTGACGGACCAATCAAAATATTCAAAATAATAACCAAGGGTGGGAAAGTTCCGCTGGCTTGTACCTTCAGAAACTCCACTTCTCCAAAGTCTTTGAACGAGACGGACGTATGGCACTTCGGACATAACTTAGAAATTTAGAGGCTTCCAGTATTCAAAATTTAAGATGTCAAGGCCGGTACCGAATTTTATTAACGCAACCAAAGAAGAAGTCAGAAGCGATAATTTATGTTTTTCAAACTAGTAAATGTTTATATAATTTTTGTTTAAGTGCGCGGATTTGCAAGAGCGATGTGTTAAGTGTTTAGTGATTCCGAAAGCCATGGGCAATCTTTAATATGTTTTAAAGTGTTTTATTGTGCACAACCAGGTACGTTTTAGCTATAAAGAAAATGTATTTTAATGTTAACTAAGTTGAATTTTAAATGATAAACGGTTAACACATGAACGGTAGAAATTGTCCTTCGAATATTCATTTCTAAAAATTCAATTGAAAATATTAAGTTACTATCTTGTCGATATATATAAATTTTAAAGTTCAATAAGTAATTCAAATGTATGGAATAACTAGCAGTAATTAAAATTAAATTACTCGACACATTGCTGTCTTTTGTTCTATTGTAATTGTCACTGATTAATAAATTGTATAACATTGTATTTTAAAACTTTATATTTTCATTTCCCAAGTAACCTAGTCCGTTTTACCATAACACTAAATGTTGATTTCCCCTTTAATACTTAGAAAAACCCTTTGTAAAGTGAATTTTTTTCTTTGTGAAGCTATTCTCAATACAATACAGCATATATTTCATTCAATATTAGGCTTAGTGGCTTATAACCTGTAGTTCTACTCGACTAGCCTCTAAAAATCGATGTTAAAGGTGAGCCCTTCTCATATACCCTACTGCGGCCGTATCTGTTGTAAGGGTTATGAGTTACTGTTTTCTGTTAAGTTAGCTCGGCCATGTTCTCCACGCATCCAAAAGCATGGAGTTGTAAAAAAAAGCTACTAGTAGTTGCAATAAAACAATTAATGCAAACAAAATGTTTTAAAAGTCAATTCCTACTTAGCTCAACAAACAGAAATATTGTTTCAGTTACCTTTTATTAAATAGTTACAATTATTGTAAATAAAGTTATTGTAAATAACCTATGCATTAAAACAGCTGTTTTACTACATAACCTATGGTGTAAAATCTGAACATCTTATGTTATCACTTATTTTAAACGAAATGGGGTGAAGTAACTATGTTGCATACCTTGCTTCTTTTATGAAAAGTTTTTTCCCACATATACAACTAAAATTATTGAATTAAATTTAATTAATATTTGAAAAATACTGTATTAACATCAAGTGCCATTCACTACACGTTTAAAAAAAATGTATTTTAATTTGAGTGGATGAATAAAAAGTATGTTATTACCGATTGAAAATTTGAATAATTTATAAATATATATATATATATATATATATATATATATATATATATATATATATATATATAGGACAGTGTGGACCACTAGCAACAATTTAAAAAGGTATCAGTTGACCATAAAAATCTTATATATATAAGGAGAGAGTGAACTAATAGTAGGGATGAAAAAACACCAAGGTAGTTGTTGAACAGTAACTTTGGAATTCAAACTTGTCTTCGATAAATTATGGTTTTCATAAAAAAAATTGTATACTTTTAAATGTTTACACTACAAAGTTTAATTAAAGACAAAAAGTGATATTAATAATTTTAGTGTACAATAAATACTGTAAAGTTGTATATACGAAAAGAATAATTTATGTTAAAAAATTTATAGGATTTCTTGAAATTATTAATTATATTTTAAAAATAATAAAAGTAGAAATTAATAAAATATAAAATCGTAAAAGGAATCATATTGGGCTACATTAATGACGTTTGTGTAGTTAGTCCTCTTTAGGAGTGTCATAGCTTAGCCAGATGCTAAAGAATCGCCAAATGCTAGTAATGATTACAGAGCCACATGGAAACAATTAAAGTTACTAACTGTTTCGGCTTTGAACAATTAAAGTTACAAACTGTTTCGGCACTGAACAATTAAAGTTACTGTTTCGGCTTTGAACAAATAAAGTTACTAACTGTTTCGGCTTTGAACAAATAAAGTTACTAACTGTTTCGGCTTTGAACAATTAAAGTTACTAACTGTTTCGGCACTGAACAATTAAAGTTACTAACTGTTTCGGCTTTGAACAAATAAAGTTACTAACTGTTTCGGCTTTGAACAATTAAAGTTACTAACTGTTTTGTCTTTGAACGATTAAAGTTACTAGCTGTTTCGGCTTTGAACAAATAAAGTTACTAACTGTTTCGGCTTTGAACAAATAAAGTTACTAACTGTTTCGGCTTTGAACAAATAAAGTTACTAACTGTTTCGGCTTTGAACAAATAAAGTTACTAACTGTTTCGGCTTTGAACAAATAAAGTTACTAACTGTTTCGGCTTTGAACAAATAAAGTTACTAACTGTTTCGGCTTTGAACAAATAAAGTTACTAACTGTTTCGGCTTTGAACAATTGAAGTTACTAACTGTTTTGTCTTTGAACGATTAAAGTTACTAGCTGTTTCGGCTTTGAACAAATAAAGTTACTAACTGTTTCGCCTTTGAACAATTAAAGTTAGTAACTGTTTCAGCACTGAACAATTAAAGTTACTAACTGTTTCGGCTTTGAACAAATAAAGTTACTAACTGTTTCGCCTTTGAACAATTAAAGTTAGTAACTGTTTCAGCACTGAACAATTAAAGTTACTAACTGTTTCGGCTTTGAACAATTAAAGTCACTAACTGTTTGGGCTTCGAACAATTTTCACTGAACCACAGAAAGCCATGAATATATCAGATACCACGAAGAAGCTGTTTTTTGATCGCTATCAATTTGTTTACAACACAATCTGTAATAGATTTTAAATTAATTTGTAATTTTGAATGTACATATTTACTTTTATTACATAAAGTAGACAGTAATATGAAATACAAGGTATATTTGGTATGTACTTTAATTCGTCATTACTTTTCGAGGTATACTGAAATTACTTTTAAAATGCCCGAAAAATCTTTGATTTAATGTAATGAGTTGTTTTACTGTCAAGGATAATTAAATAAACGTTTCCTGGAGTGAATTTGTAAGGTTAGCAGTGTTTTATGCAAAATAAGACGAAAAGGCGGAAGATTGTTTTTGCTGAGAAAAATCATAAACAGTGTCATGTAAACGGGGGTTAAAATAATTCCCCTTTATAGCGTCACGTAAAGGAGGATTGGGCAATCCGCTATTAACAGATATTTTTAACTTATTTCATGTAACGAAAGTTGGACCACTTATAATTAACTATTTCCTTGAAATTTTGGAACACTGCCAAACGAATAGACAAAACGAACTATTTTCTTCCGCTGTGACAATCAAACTAAAATCAAAGGGTAATAAAAATATCACATTTATAACACAAGAGACAGTTGTGTTTTGTCACTATTTTACACTTCTTGTGTAGGTGTAAGATTTTAGTTTAGGCATTCATCTGATATGAACTTCATGCATTGTAATTTAACTCTAAATAGATTTGTTTTGATAGTAGGTTCTATTCAAATAGTAATAGTAATAAATGTGATATTCATAAAAGAAATTGAATATAACGGAATAGAAAGTATAAATAAGTAATACATATAAACAAAAAAATATGTAAAGTCAATCCATACTGAGATCAACAAAGAAAATTGTTATTTTAGTGATTTGTTGTTAAATTATTACAATTAATATAAATAAACACATCCATTCTGTTAAAACAGCTGTTTTACCACATAACCTATAACTTCAAATAAGCTGTTTTATGAAATCATATGTTATCGCTTAGGCTATTTTAAGCCAAATTGGATGAAACTACTATATTGCTTAACTTGCACCTTTGTAAAAAGTTGTTCTCCCAAATTTAATTAATTAATTCATATTTGAAAAAAACTGTATTAACATGAAGTGTCATCCACTACAAGTTTAAACAAATGTATTTGCAGTTTAGTGGACGAATACAAGGTATTGAAATGTAGATTGAAAATTTTAACAAGATAAATACAGAGAGTGTTTGAACTAATAGAAGGAATCGAATAAAATGTTGAAAAGTCTACAAATAGAATGTTTTCATTGATAGAGTTATCAAAGGTTTGTTGTTCGATTTAAAAAAAAAAAAATAGACAATTCTAGTAAATATTATGGTGTCTATGTTCTTAAATTGGCAAATTAATTAACGTGTATTTAGGATTATTATTACCTCTTTATAATTATGTTTTAAAGTATAATACAAAAATATTATTTCCTTGAATGTAAAATAGATTTGTTTTATATCTGCATTCCTTTTACGTATCCAATATTTTCTCAAATTTAAAATTAGTGTTAAATATTTACTATCAATAGTTTCCCACAGTTGACCACATTTATGTCTATGTTGTCTCTTACGTAGTGAAATAACAGTAAAAATTTATTGTCAATTATTAAATAAAATTAATAATTGTTATTGATATTTACTGGCAAAAGAGACATCAGCGATTTATTACACACACACACACACACACACACACACACACACATATATATATATATATATATATATATATATATTCTTGATATTTTACGTTATCCATTGTTTTTCCGTTGCACTGACTTTATGAAGTTAATATATTACTATTGTAAGTAATTTTACACCATTAAGTGCAATTTATAAAGTGCGCATTTATAAAAACATACACAACAATTTAATGAATCTACAAACAACATATACAGAAGACATACTATTCAAAAACATAATACACAAGACTCAAGAGGAAACGTGTATGACGTCAACAATTACCAACACGACGGACCGAACATCCGCACCAGAAAAATTGAGAAAAAGTAATCAGTGATTCGACAATGGTCAAGTGACCGAAAGGCGCCTCATCATTCAAGGTAAAATCATTGCACTTAATGGTGGATAAAATTACTTACAATAGTAATATATTAACTTCATATATATATATTTACATTAATTTATATTACATTACAATTTTGCTATAACAAATCTCGTTCCTGTTAGGATATATTTTTTTAAATAAATAATAAAGTTGAACTAAAAACAGTTGAACATATGTTGGTATGATACACTAACCTATAGTACCACTTACTTTTTTGATTTTTGAGGACGGTCGTTTCAGGAGATGTGTCCCATTGTCAACTCAAACCTTTACTAATTAGCAATAACTCCCGAAATGGCCGTCCTCAATAATCAAAAACGTAAGTGCTACTATTGGTAAATGCAACATGCTATTATATATTCAAGTGTTTTTAGTTAAAAACTAGTAGCTTAAGTGAAGATGGAATCAAATAATTGATGAATAAAGATTACTAATGTACCAACTAAATATTTCAAGCCTTGAGTTAAACATTGCTTTCTTTTTTTATGCAGCGATACAAGAATGTAACATAGACTTACATATAGTTATATAAGATATTTTATTAATTAATTGAAACTATCCTATAATTAATGTAGCTATGTAGTAATATAATATAACACAGTGCGGTTATAGCTTGATAAAAGCGTGTGTTGTAAATTGAGGTTATGTTTGTTGACAATAATTGATGTAAGTTTTAACAACAAATTATGTTTTACATTTAAAATGACTTTTTTTTAGAAAGTATCTTCAAGTAACGTAGGCTATGTATTAAAAATTGAAGTTAATACATTCTTTTTTAGGCAGTCTAGTACCGCTTTTTCAAAGTTAAACATTTAAATTTACAATTGGCGATTGACCGAAAAAGTATCTGATTGTAAACAATTATATATCACGTGATACATCACAAGAATGCCAGAACAAACATGTGTTACCAAACATTAAAAAAATAGAATACTAGAACATATTTAACAGTTAGAGAATGCCATTTCGATTTCGTCAATACAACCTTATGACGCCATTGTGTTAATGACGTCAAAGTCATGGCAGAACTAATGGCGTGAACGGAATTCCGTCACGGCAGTGTCGCATGGTCAAATTTCTGGGCGCGTGCCAGCAAGTCTGAGGCAAAACAGTGTCTATTTATCGTATCTTGAATTAATATAAGCCGCAACCTAACAGATTCTATTATTAGGCCGCATTGTTATCACATGACTTTGACAATAGGCCGACAACTGTTGTCAGGTGGCTTTAGCAACTCTTTCTTTCTTCATATAGTCGTTTTGAGTTTACTACGATTTTTATTTGACAGGTAATTTTAGATATATATCTATGATTACTTTATTTGAATTATCTTACTATTGTAAAAGACAATTATTTTATCACGCTAATTTCACATGCATTTTCTATAGCTTCGGGGCAAACTCCATTTTCGAAAATCGTTTCCTTAATATTTCTATGACATCTAGGAGTGAATGAAGCTGTTAAATTGGCTTTGTTTGAATGTAAGCCATTAGTTTTAAAATTCTAGATTATTGTAACAAACAAGAACTATGTTGACACTATTTTTCTGAATTATAACACGTTTTAAACATTTTTATCAACAAAAATATTTAGATATTTTAAAATATCAATCTCGTTCTTCAGGGTAAATTGATTATTGAAGAAAAACTATTTATATTGCATTACATTATATAAAGTTCAATATTAAATCTAATACCAACTTAAACTTAAGCTTTAAGGGGTACTTATAGTTAACAAAATATAACTAAATATGTATATATATATATATATATATATATATATATATATATATATAAATATATTAAATATTAATATTTAATATATAATTATATATATATTATTAAATATAATATATTATTATATTATATAATATATATATATATATATATATATATATATATATATATATATATATATATATATATAACGCGTTTTCTTGTTTAATAATTTAAATCAACATAGGTTATTCAAATACAAGAATATTTATTAATTTATATCCAAAGCTTTTCGTTGGTATTGTTTATCAACGAAAAGCTTTGGATATAAATTAATAAATATTCTTGTATTTGAATAACCCAAGTTGTTTTAAAATATATATGTATAGGCCCTATTATAACGAAATTCATTAAGTTAGGAAAACTGTTTGTTAAATATTTGAACTTGTGAGATCGTAGTACGAGGTCACTACCTAGCAAGGGGTAGTCTATGGTTAATATTTCGGTCAAAAACTGTTACGGCAAGAACCTGCGAGCCATAAATATTAATATATATTTCGAAAAGTTTCATTATATGTAAACCAAGGCGTGACTCGATCACTGGAGAGGCGCTTTACTTGGACATCGAGGGAGCATGCACAGAAATTTACATGAATGAGTGGAATGATCCGGAATTTTGTCTTGAATATACTTTTGGTTAATAGTAAAAGCTGTTTTTGACTTATTCTTAAGATTGTGTGAAGGTTATGATTCAATTATTTTAAAATTTTATTTCCTATATATTCAGACAAATTATATACTTGGTTAAATTCTGTAATTGCATATGTTTTTACCCTTCATCTTATTTGTTGCAGTTTGTAGACTTTTCTATTGTACATTTGCAGTATTTTAAAATCCATCCCTAAAACAAATTATATTAGTTTCTAACGAGTTAGCAGTAAATATACTTAAATAATAACAAGAATTGTTGATGATGTAAGTTTATTTAAGACCTCAATTAATACAATTCAACGCCTATTTCTAGAAAATTTATAAATGTGATGAATTATGAAAATTTATGTTTAAAATGGTAACATTATAATACAAAGATAAGCTTACTTGTATGTTACATACTGGATTCTAGTTATATGGCTTTTTGTAAGAGTTTCAGTATCCTTAGAAAACTGAAGTATTGAAAGGTTTTTAAGATCGTGTTATGACATCAGCATTGCTATGACTTACATGCATGGGCATAGTTACAAGTTTGGTTTCGAGGTATCAAATGGGTTCAGGGGTACTTCCCCCTTAAAAATAGAGAACATTTAAAAGCTTGTCTAAATTGAGCCGGCATCCAAAAACTCACATTATAAAGTATAAACCATGGTTTATAGTACTTTTTTTTATCAAGTTAGAGTATGGTATTCAACGATATCTTTCTCATAGAACCCTTATTAAAGGGTTTTAGCTTAGACAAATTTTAAAAATTTTAAATTTTTTTGTTTTTGGCAATGTCATAAATCCAAAAAAGTAAGATATTTCCTTCTAAAGTAAGATATTAGTGAAATTGATTATTTTATATTCCAGAGAGGTTCATGTGAGAGCCTGATCTCCCCAACTCTAAGTATGCCAGGAATGCTGGACACACTCTCATGTAGCTCAGCAATGGATCTCAGCAGTGAGCACTCGAGAGTTCCAAACATTGTTACCTCTTGTTTAAGACACCTTGAAACCTTCGGTCTCCACACTTTAGGCATATTTAGAGTCAGTAGCTCTAAAAAACGAGTGAGGCAGGTAAGATATTTAAACTGTTTTGTTATTTAAGCGAGATAATGTTATTTTATTTTAATTCATGTGACAAATGATGTAGGAGCATCATTTCTTAAAAGTGTTTTTTAATAATCTGATATGTTATTATGGATAAAAAAGTATGGTTTTAAGAAATCATGAAAAGGCAAGGAACATTAAAAATGGTTTAGTACATATATAAACCTTTGAAATCCTTTATTTAATCTGAAATTTATAAGATTATATGAGACTATCTTGAATAACTTTAGAATAATTCTAACTATCTTCACAAAACAAATATAATAGAAAATCAGATAATAGCAATATTTTTATTGCTCAAAAGAACTAATAAAACAGACTAAATTACGCTCAATAGATTGTAGCCATGATCACCGAAAAATGAAATATTGAGAAATAGCTTTAAGATTCTTTAAATTCTATGTAGCCTATATCTAAACTGTTTCACTAATCCACTTTAAATTTGGTTCATTTAACCCTCTAGTTTAAAAAGAAAACAACATAGAACTTCATCAGATGAATAACCGAACACAGAACAATCTTGTGCGTTCAAATTTTTGTACACAAGTTTACCAAAGTTAAAATAAAAATAAACAGTTGAGAATCTTACTGAGACAAAACGTTTTCAACTCAATCATAATCGAAATCCCAAGTTAATTTACACTTTTTATTGTAATAACTTGGCAAAAAACCACTACTTACTTATTTATTCACCAGACGCATTTCACACTAGGTCAGCACATTATTCAATGTTGTGTGTCACTGACAAGACTATTGCTCAGGTGTGTTGTGTTGGTGTGAGTCTGTGGTGTAATTCTGTTTTGTGTTATGTTATTGTTCATAGAGTAGCAGTCAATTATGTGCTCAAATATAGTGTTTTATTGTGAGTGTATTTGTGTTGACATATTCTAAATGACAACACACACTCACAATCAAATACTATATTTAAGCACATAAATAACAACTACTCTATGAACAATAACACCACAGAACAGAAATACACCACAGACTCACACCAACACAACACATCATGAGCAACAGGCTTGTCAGTGATTCGCAGCATTGAATATTGCGCTGACCAAGTGCGAAACTCATCTGCTGAATAGATCAGTAAGTAGTGGTTTGTTGCAAAGTTATTACAAAAAAAGTTGTAATGTATACAAAAACTTCAAGATGTACAACACAATAACTGTTAGCCCTAAGTTAATGATGGTTAGAGACACTGATGATAAATGCCTGATTTTGTTTCAATAAGCTTTTAAACATTTACTTCATTAATAACAATTTCAGCCAAATAATAATTTTGTAAAGTTTGAACTTGAAACTTTGTTTGTCCAAGGGACTTAAAAATAACAGATGACCTAGAAACATGAATTTTTAAACCATGTAGTTAGGCCTAAATATTGCGGTCTGAATTTGTTTACAAAAGTAATAGACTTGAAAACCACAGATGGCCTAGAAACAGGAATTTTTAAACCATGTAGTTAGGACTATATATTGCGGTCTGAATTTGTTTACAAAAGTAATATTAGAGCCATAAACACAAATAAGTTGATTGCACAACAAGCAGCAAGTCATAAAGTTATCTTTTTATGTCTATTATACCACAAGAATAAATCAAGCACCTTCAAAATGCAAATTCTCAGAATTGCAGAGAATGTAATTGTTATATTTGGAACTCTCCAATTCAAAAGAACTCCCAACCTCAGCATTTTATAGTTTCATTCATGTTTCTTCTTCTTAATTAAAAAAAAAAACAATACTAAAAATGTTTAGGTTATGGAATATATTATAGTGTAAAAATATCTAGCCAATTTCTGACATGACAAGTAAGGTGTGCAAGTGGCTAAATAAAGATTTGCAAAACATCTGCTTTGAAATAATTTCAAACAATATGTCATAAATATTCAAGGCTTGAGAAACAACTTGGAGCAACTGTGGTGTAATTTTTAATTTAAATAAATAAACCTGTCGCTAAAAATAAACTTTTTAGTTTAAATCCTTATATATATTTTAATAATAAAGCAAAAACATTCAGAGATAATTATTGCAAAATGACAAATTTTGTAACTTCTAACTTAGTTATTTTTCTCATTATTTTCTCTAAAGATGGTTGCTTCAAAAGTACTTATTTAAATTCATATTTAAAGAAAGAATTAACCAGACTGAATCCACACTAAAACCCTAAAGATAAATTCACGAAGCAAATTAATAAACAAATTTGATTATATATAAGAAATATTTTTTTTATATTGTTCATCTATTGAAAGTTTATTATTAGTTTATATGATTGAAGTATGAGTCCCCTGCTTCATTCACTTTATTAGAAACTAAAATAATTCTCAATTGTTTAATAACTTACAAAGATTTGTTTTCTTAATAACTTTACATTAGTTTACAACTATCTCAACTTAAATTTTTTTTTTTAATATTTGTTGATTCCATCTTCATGTGAGCTACTAGTTTTCACTAAACACTAGTAAATCTTTATAAACTTGGCTATAGTAGCACTTACTTATATTTGTTGAGGATGGCCGTTTCGGGAGATGTGTCCCATTGTCAACTCAGACCGTCAATGGGACAGTTGGGATGGTCTGAGTTGACAATCGGACACATCTCCCGAAATGGCTATCCTCAACAAATATAAGTAAGTGCTAATATAGGCAAATTTGTAAATATTTACAAGTGTTTAGTTAAATTTTTTTGTACATTTATAAAAACTTACTGAGGCATAAGGTTTTCAATCGCTCGGGGCAATCTTCATCAGTTTATTTTGCAATAGTTATTTAATATTTTAAATATTGAATTCTAATTTAAATTAAGAATTTAACCCATATATTGTAATATTGGTATATGGTTATATATATTGTAACCATATATCCAGAATATTGTTAGAAATTTTACCATTTTTACTATTTATAGTAAAACGTTATAAACTGATAATCAATAAACAACTATTTCTGAGGAATTACCTCTGGATAAATATGTAATTATTTTGCAAAGAAAGCTTGGCTCTGTAATAAAGGAAACTATTAATATGTTAAGATCCAATATTTACATTTTATATTGGTAACATACAAAATAAATTACAATCATTCAGAACTCATTATGTTATAATGTACAGAATAAGGCGTATACATTAAGACTGTAACTACATCTGTAACATGTTTTAGAAATCTACGTGTATAGGCTTCATCTAAAAGAAATATCAATTCATCTCTTTCTTATTTAATTAACAAAAGAGATAATAACAAAAGAGTTTCTAAAATTTAATATTTTATTGTACAGAACTTACAAATTATTAAATAGATTATGAATTATAGTTTAAAAACAAAACAAAATTGTACTAACCATAGCCTTATAAGATGGTCTATGACAAAAGATTATTACTAAGGTGTCATCTAACAGACTACTTTTAGAAAAATATTAAAAATATTGCGCTTGATCAAGGCATTGTCGCACTGATCCAGTGTGAAACACATCTGTTGAAAGATATCACAAGTACTGGTTTTTTGCCAAGTGATACCAATACTTATTACATTTTTGCTATTACTTGCAACACGACTTTTTGTTAATTAAATGTTGTTAAATTGTTAGCTTACACTTGGAGGAGTTTTTTAAAGGTTGTTACGCTTTAAAGGTTGATAAATTGTTAACTTACGCTCCTTCAAGTGTTAGTTAACAATTTAACAACCTTTAGTTAAAAAAAAGTTTGGTCGCAAGTAATAGTAAAAGTGTAATAAGTAATTAACAACCAAATCATCATGAACAGCAACAAGATTTTGATACCAATAGTAGTAAATATACAAAACCTCTAGATGTACAACACAAAAACATAAAGAATTTATTAGTTTTCTAGGCACTTACAACACGATTGCTTGATATATGCCATATACAGCTTTCAAACAGAAGCTACAGAAATATTGTGTTATGCATTTCTTTGTTGAAAGGCAGAATGTGTAGATCTTTCCAGTTTGTTGATAAGGGAATTGCATTACAAACTTTTATATTGAGGGTAGGTGCAATTTTTTGTTGCAGAACTCTC
Source organism: Prosapia bicincta (assembly GCA_036971475.1). NCBI lineage: Eukaryota > Metazoa > Arthropoda > Insecta > Hemiptera > Cercopidae > Prosapia > Prosapia bicincta. Next base: position 4,398,251 of record JBAIZL010000006.1, on the reverse strand, counting down.
AGCCATTGTGGCTTAACAAATCCAAGTAGTATCTCCTTCAGGAATGTCTCCTATTTATAGAGTATATGTTGGTTTCTGCAGTTTCTCACATAAAATACACAGGGATTAACCATTGTGACGTTGATGATGTAAAAAAATTCTCAGTGGTCACCTTCTTGTACTGCTAATATAAGATATGTTGTTGCACAATCTGCCTCTTTGCATTTACACCACTCTCAGTAGTGTTATAGCCCATTATAACTATTCGTTCCTTTCTACAGTATATTGTAATAATAATCTTTTCATAACAATTTGACAACAAAACTACAGTTTTGTTTCTTTTTTTGCAAAGACACATGTGACTTAGACCAATCATAGCAATACACATGTGTATTAACATAACTATATCTTACCTTTTTCTTCAACAAGCTCTGGTTTGTCAGATCTCAGAGTTCCAGACAAAATAGGCTTATATTCTGGCTCTGATGGTTTGTCAGCAAGAGAGTCTGGTGAAAACCCGTTGCACTGATGTTATTCTGATTTGTTATGCTTCTAAATAGTTCCATTACAAAGAAACCTTTGTAGTTTATATTTATCTTTATATTTGAAATTAATTGATTCCATTTTCACGTGAGCTACTAATTCTTAACTAAAAACACTTGTACACATGTTACACTTGGCTATACTAGCACGCAATGTTTATACAAGCATTTCAAACTACACCCTACACACATAATCAACACCCATTTAAGTTATAACTCACATATACTTTTTGACATCATAACTCCCAATACTTTTTACAATATACCTACACCCCTAACCTAACATTCCACCCCCACTCTAACCTATAACAACCATGGGGTGAGTTACTGTCTGAGTTCACAATGGGACATATCTCCCGAAACCTTGTCCTCAACAATCATAAAATTAAGAGCTACTATAGGCACGTGTAACATATTTACAAGTGTTTTCAGTTTTATATTTTACTTTTATATTTGAATGTAGGAAATTATTGGTATATGTGAAACTTTATCATCATACTGCAAATTAGCCTGGATTTGCATCTGCATCATGTGTTTTGCCATGTATTTCCACTTCCACATGATCTTTAATTTCACTTTTAGCATCGTCCTAATCACTATGATCACACTCTTGGAAATACTTTTATGAATTTTTTGTCTACTTTGTGTACAGAAATTGTGACATTATCCAACAGATCGTGTTCATGATAATATTTATAACATACATTATTTACAAATTAAATGTACAACAACTATATCAAATATCACTTACATAATTACAGAGGTATAGTTTCTTAGACAAGTCCCGAGCGCTGGAAGTTAATCTATCACTAAGGACTAACCTACACAATGGAGTAAAAGGTGAAATATGATTGGAAAGGGTTGTGGATGAGATTTTCATAGAGCGGTGTCTGTCAAAAATTTTTATTTTACTTGGTTTTTTAGAATTTTTTTATATGAAAATTTCTATGACCCAAGATTTTTAAATTTACGCTTTGTATGTGTGTATGTGTGTGTGTGTGTGTGTGTGTGTGTGTGTGTGTGTGTGTGTGTGTGTGTGTGTGTGTGTGTGTGTGTGTGTGTGTGTGTGTGTGTGTGTGTGTGTGTGTGTGTGTGTGTGTGTGTGTGTGTGTGTGTGTGTGTGTGTGTGTGTGTGTGTGTGTGTGTGTGTGTGTGTGTGTGTGTGTGTGTGTGTGTGTGTGTGTGTGTGTGTGTGTGTGTGTGTGTGTGTGTGTGTGTGTGTGTGTGTGTGTGTGTGTGTGTGTGTGTGTGTGTGTGTGTGTGTGTGTGTGTGTGTGTGTGTGTGTGTGTGTGTGTGTGTGTGTGTGTGTGTGTGTGTGTGTGTGTGTGTGTGTGTGTGTGTGTGTGTGTGTGTGTGTGTGTGTGTGTGTGTGTGTGTGTGTGTGTGTGTGTGTGTGTGTGTGTGTGTGTGTGTGTGTGTGTGTGTGTGTGTGTGTGTGTGTGTGTGTGTGTGTGTGTGTGTGTGTGTGTGTGTGTGTGTGTGTGTGTGTGTGTGTGTGTGGGTACATACTGATATAAATACGTAATGCAACTGATATTATTCTTATAATGTAATTTTTTCCAGCTTAGAGAAGAATTTGATTGTGGTAAAGAAATATTGCTGAACGATCAGTTATGTCCACATGATGTAGCTACCCTACTCAAAGAATACTTCCGAGACCTTCCAGACTCTCTTCTTTGCAAAGATCTCTACCAAGCATTCATACAAACACAAAGTAAGATTTAAAGAATATTTTTTTCACCTACTTTGTTAAAAAATGTTCTTATAAAATTGTTTACTTATAAAATTACCAATAATTACCAATAATTAGCCCTTTATTTCAAACATAGGATATTTCATTTATGTTTTAGGAAATTTTAGGATTTTTAATTATGATACTGCATAAGAAAGTTCTTGTGGATTAATGTATGTATTCTATTAAAAATTTACTATATTTTATTCTTTGTTTATTTTTGAATTTGAATCAGTTTTATTTGGGACCAATTTTAACTAGAACTTTATTTATTTCTATTTTTGTTAGAATTTAATTTAATTATAAAACAATTTTAAATAATATATTCATAGTCACTTTTATATCTTCATAGTTATAACTGTATAAAATATTGAATAATAATTCATACTGTTTCATTTCTTTATCATTATCTGGGACTAATATTCATTATTTGTAAGATTATGTCAGATACGTCATAAGACAATATCAGTTACACTGAAATCCTTTATTGTAAATAAGTATTTTTCTTCTAGAAATTAGTGTATATTAAAGAATAGAGTTTAGATAAATTGGTTTGTAATTCCTGCAGGGATACGAAATCGTAGACTTCAGAATGAAGCTCTTAAGCATTTAATAGAATTACTTCCAGTGGCTAACCGGGATACCTTGTGGGCTTTACTAAATACGCTTTCAATGATTGCCTATAACTCCAATGATCATAAGGATGTAACAGGTAAGATCAGGTTATAAATTTACAAAATATATATTTAATAAGGGTGGTTTTTAAGATGGAAGGTCTGCAGTTGCTCTTTTATTTATTTTTTTAAGTTAGAAACGTATGTATTATTAAAGTGAATTATGTATTTTGTACTGATTTAATCAATTTTAAAACATGTATTGAACATTCTGTTATCTTAAATGAAATATTTTGAATTACACTTTTGGTATCACTTGGAAAAAACACTACTTACTAATATTTTTAAGCAGACGCGTTTCGCACTAGGTCAGTACATTGTTGAATGTTGTGAGTCATGGAGAAGACTGTCATCGGACAAATGCATCTGTTGAAAAATATCAGTTAGTAGTGGTTTTTTGCCAAGTGATACCAAAAGTATAATAAGAAAAACTTAATGGTAAAACACAAAAACTGCAAGAAATATTTTGTTTAAGTGATAGTTTTACGTTAGTTATAAGAAAAACGTTAGTTTTAAAAAAATTAATAAAATTTGTTTAACATGAAGGGATGTGTTGAATGATATTCAATAATATATTGATTCTCATATATTGGTAAATGTTTTATAATAAATGGTAAGGATTTGTACTAAGATTGATTTAACAAGAATGAAGCTATGACAACGGCTATGTCCCTTTTAGATATTTATAGCAAGTCTACAATGTGTGCACGTTCTTGTCCTACAGCTACTGTCGAATAAAAAAATGTTGTGCATCAGGTAATGACTAAATTTTTAAAGTTTTTCTTAGTTTTTACACATTGTGCTCGGTCAAAAGCCAATTCAACCAAGCTTGCTAAGGGATGTTTAGACAACATAAATAATTTTGTGTTCATATTTTTGGCAACAGTTTTTCAATACATATTTTCTCTGACAAATATTTTATATGATATAATTCAGGAAAATCGTTAAATTTTGTCTTTCTAAAATGAAGAGATACAAAACTAATAAGCTGGATCTAAATAAATTTTATGAAAACGTTATAAAAATAATGGAAATTAAACCTACAGCTCCATGACAATTTAGCACTTAAACACCAAATGGCATTTTGTGATGTGGAATTTTCATTGCTAGATATTTCATATTTCATTGCTACAAATATTTTTGGATTTTAAGATTTTGTGCACTTTTAAACTTGCCTTGCTAAAAAACCAACTTGAAGACAGATTTACATATTTAATTTGAGCAAGATAAAGAAGTAACAAACAGAAATTTTAGCAGATGACCACTTATGAAATGTAATACTCTATCTACTACCCACTTTTGTTAAAGTTGCTTGTTGTAATCATTTTCAATTCACTGAATAAATTGTAACTCACGTAATTATTGCATAGCAGAGGAACAATGTTTTATCGAAACAATTGTTTTATCGAAACAATTGTTTTATTGGCAAACCAGGTTGACTTTGCCAGTGAAATGATTGTTTTGAAATGTGTCAGCAAGTTAAAAGTTCTTATTCAGTTATACAATAATTACTTATGATACAATTTTTGTTGCTGAAGTGAGTTTTGTATTGAAATAAGAACAAAATGTCGCTTTGGGGAAATGTGCCCAATCATAAACCTTGAATTCCACATTTGCTACCACAGTTCTTGAATTAGAGACTCTTAGTTTTGTTGTTCAATGAGACTCAACACAACTTGAGCTCATAAATCACATCTCGAGCCAGTTTTTGTTTTCATAATTTATATTCACTTCAGATAGAATCATAGAAATTGTACTCTTCAATAAAGTACACAGAGTAAATTGCAATTAACCAACTACACAATTTATAACTGAAAATTTATTGATCTGAGAATTTACAGTAAACATTTAAAAATCAGTTTAGGGAGTATAAAAGAATTCAGTAGATAATAGCTTAAATGTAATAAAAAAAAATTCTTCTGTTTAAACATAGAGATATGGTGAGAGTGTAAATAAGGATTCTTTTTTTTATTCCATAAAAAAAGACAACTATTCCTAAGCCTAAGAAGCCTTTGAATGCTTGACTGATTTCAATTTGAATTGATTACTGTATATGCCCTTTCAATGGAATGAATATTCAAAAGAGGTTTATTGAGTAAATAGTTACAAAAACATAATACCTTAAAATTAATTAGCATTTTTGTAAACTCATAGCAGAGAAAATGTTCTAAATAGTTCATGAGGAAAAAGAAATTTTTGTCGCCTATATATTTTTCTCTTTCATTCACATAATAGCCTTTATACCTACATTTGTAGAAAGACACTTCTTTTTTGTAAAAAGCAGATAGTTTTATATACAAGGAATGCAAATTAACAAGAACAAATAACACAAATGAAACTGATATTTCATCATGTTAGATTAATGTGACCATATTTGTAATAACCTCAAAGCTGGATACACATTAGGAGGGTCAGGGGGTCCCCCCCCCCAATACGTGTGAAAGATATTTTCTAAATTGACACAACTAAACATCCTAAACTCATTATTTTATATATTTTAGCATTTAAATTTACAGAAATAAGCATAGGAAAAACTTTACTGTTCAGGTAGTAAAAGTAGCACAATTACACTAATCAGACCATCAGTTAAATTAATTTATTAATAATGAAACAAACAAAAATACACATTTAACAATTGAAAATATTGTAAGTTACACAGTAAAATCAACTGAATGAAGTGCACTGTCGGACCGCAAAGAGAAAATAATTGGTAAACTATGTAGACAAGTTTTTGAAACATCTTCTTTTACCAGACTTGTAAAAAGGTTAATTGGCAAACTGGTAAAGTTTAAATTGTCAATGCAATCTCAACACTTTTCAATATAAAAACAAGAGTACAGTATGCCTAACAGATGTCTCATAAAACACATGTATTGGATTTAAAATAGAAGTTTTATCAAGCACTTCCTCATTGTTCTTCAGACAAGATTTAACTGACATTGGAAGGAACAAACTGTTCTTCCTCACAACATATTTCTCTCTCAAATCAGCTAAAATCAATGCAACTTCAACTGCCCCGATGCAGGTATAATTTACAAGGAACCAAATAAACAATACTTTTAAGTGTATGCAATGTCCTTGTTACTTTTGTATTGTGAAAGAGTCAGTCAAGAACATTTTATTTTGCGATATAATATTAAATAATATTTAAAGCGGGACGTTTATTTGTTTATCTTTATCCTGCCAAAGCGGGATATAATAGCGTCCCCCAAGTAAATCTGGGGACAGCGGGTCATTAACCTAAAAAGCAGGACTGTCCCGCCGAAAGCGGGACGGATGATCACCTTATGTTAGATACAAGGATATAACCTCAAATTTACTGCGTTTAAGAGTAAAAATGTTTTAAAAAAAACAATAGAATGAATGGTCGAGGAATATTATGTTACACTTGCCTATAGTAGCAATTACTTTTGCAATTGCCGTTTTGGGAGATGTGTCCCATTGTTAGTTACGGCCTGAGTTGACAATGGGACACATCTCTTAAAATGACCATCCTCAAGATTTACAAATGTATGTGCTACTATAGGCAAGTGTAACATACCAACATACATACAAATGTTTTTACTTAACATGTTGAGTAATGTAGCGTTGAGTAACGGCAATGTTTTATAGTTGAGCATCAAAATTGCTGAAAAAATATTATTGATTACTTGCATTGAAAATGTTGTTGATGGACCCAATACGTTGTCTGAAGTTGGCTAGGCATTTATTTTTGTCAGTTTTGGTGACATCATTTTCGGTACGTAGTTCGCCGGTGGTACCGACACATAAACGATAACACAGTCCCCAATCCGACAGCAATGGTTGAACAAAAAACAAAACTCACCAAAATAACTGATAACTGATACAATGTTTTCCGGCAAAGGTAAACCTCACACTGAACCAATGAATTGAGAGTGGGCGTGGGACGTACATGAACGCCTATCGTCACGGGCGCCACGTGTGTGTGTGTATGTGTATGTTTGTGAGTGTGTGTGTGTGTGAGCTGATGGGCAAATGGGTTATGAAACAAACAATTTAACTCTTTAGTATGATAACATTATAAGAATATATGTCTCTTAAAAACCCATACAGAAAATAAAGTGTTGATATATTTTTGAAAAATGAAAGATTGTAATGAATTTCATTGTGTTTATTTTGTCAAAAGGTTAACGTATTTGAAGTTTCTTCCTTGTATTATAAAGTCTTTATAACATAACCTAACATGTTTAATTATGGTTAGGTAAGAATTTAAGTGAACACTACGATGAATGGAAGATATTGTTTCCTAATTCATAATAAAATGTATCTAACTAATTAACAATATTTCTAATAATAGAAACCAAATTAAAACAGTCTTTTAATAGGTGAATGGGTTTCTGGTAACAAAATGGACAGCAATAACTTGGCCACACTCTTTGCTCCAAACATTCTCCACTCTTGCCCAAAGACTTCTGGTATACCTAGTAAGGATGAACTCAGTGCAGAAAGAGCAGAAGAAAGGAGCGATGCAATCAATGTGATACGTACTTTAATAGACAATTACCGTAGTTTATTTCAGGTATTGCTTTAAATTTAAATATTAGCTCTAACACTAATTTTTTTGTTTTTGTTTTTGGTAATCTAAAATATACATGTACAGTGTGTGAGGTTTAACGGTGTTCCTCGTTCTGCTCTATCATTTGACTACCCATCTAACTGAAAACATTATACAATACATATATCATCTCTTTCGTAATTGCATCTTTTTCTTTGCAGAAGCAGAACAATACATTTAAAGATCATATCTACATCAAACTGTTACAGCATTATCATTTAGTTAAATAGAGCTTTTTACACTTAAAACACGACACTGATGGTTTCTGAAGTGTTGAGTATTGACCCCGCACTGCAGCCCAGTCCAGCCTAGCGATCTCAAGGTCAGAGACACGGTTAAAGCTCATGCGCTGTACTAAGGGAGACTAATGTCTGTAATTACCTAAATATAATTTTTCTAATTCTTTAATCTACCTTGTCATCAGGATAGCTATCTCTATAATAATAGTAGAAAGTAGGTCTTTAAACATGTAATATAGTTTTTGCTTCACAAAATTTCCTTTCTTATCTGGCATTTATGTTGTGGAAGGAAACATAAATCCATGATTTTTATTTCAAGCAACGATCATTCTTGAATAAGCAACAAGACCTAAATATTTCAAAGGTAAATGTAATGCTGGGTGGCTACTGGGGTTAATTTAAATTCAGCCTGGTTTTTGACCTATTATTAAATAACGTTATATTTCTAAGTAATAAGACAAAATTATTCAATAACATGTAGTATCTGCATAGAGATTATCAGGATGGATTTTAGAAACATAGATGTATTATTTTATTGTCATATTGATACATTATCTCAGAATTCTTCAAAGTACATTCCTTTATTATCACAATTGGGGCAGTGGTTTTTCCCAACTCCCCGCTTTCTTACAAGTGAACTCTAAAAAGGTCCTTAAGAGTATATGTGCAAGCTCCTTTGATGACTCTTAGGGTCTCATGGTGAAGTCCTTTAAAGGAGGATTTCACTTTTAAGATTAGGAAATAGCTGTCTGGTGCCAAGATGGGAATGGTTAGAATCTGTTTTCACCAGTTGTTAGTCACTTAGCTTGGAGCAGGTGTATTTTTGTGATGTAATTTCCAATTTCTGGTGATTGACGGTTTCAACTGGTTATTCCTTCTCAATTCCTTTCATCGCTTTTAGTAAAATGTACCATTCACTGTCTGCTTCTCGAGTATTATATTCATAATGGATCATTTCCTTTGTGTTTCTCTCCCACCCCTTAGCAGTCATCTCCATATTCCCTCTGGCATGTTTGAAAGCCTTTTAGGGCTAAAAACTACAGCTTGTGGCATGCTTTCCTTCTTTAAGAATGGATAATCATACACAATATCTCCATACATGATATACACAGTTCATCACAAAATGTGATCATTCAACTAAACAGCTGACACAAAGTTGATTGAAGAGTTGATAAAAATTCAACCGATCTATATTTCTCTACATTTTTGTAGATTTGTAACTCATTAAAATCACAATCTGAACCAAAGCTGGAGAGCTAGCTGAACAAAAGCTAGCTGCCATTTAGCATGTGTTGAAGATGAGACACTCTCCACTTCGCCTGCAAGATATAGTTAGGCCGGGTAAAACTTTTCCTGTTAGTTTCATACAAACCCTGCAGTTTGTAAGTTTTTTTTTTACTTAAGAAATACAAAAATAAAATATTTTTAGATTTTAAGACAAATTTTAGGCTGGTATTTATATTTAATAAATTGAGATTGTTAAAAAATTATTGAAATGAAATGAATAAACTTCAGGATGAGTATTTATTATTTACTTTTTATAATTATTACACGATTCCATTCAAATAGTTTATGCAACAACATCTATAAAAAATTCAGTTTGGATGTTTATAGTAAGGAAAATATTAAAAAGATTAAATTCTTATAATGTTTTTAAAGGACTGTTTAGGTAAAGTGACTTGAAAACTTTTAGATAAAAAAATAACTATTGATTCCTATCTCACTGCCCTTCACCCATTTTCTTCACCCAATGTGAATATTGTAGTGATTCAATACAAATATTTCAATTAATAATTCTTTCAAGTATTGTAACAACTTCCAAAGTTGATTTCAGTAAATACTTGATGTGTGTTCACTGATATTTCTTTAAAATATTTGTTGATTCCATCTTCATGTGAGCTACTAGTTTTCACTAAACACTTGCAATATTTACAAACTTGCCTATAGTAGCACTTATATTTGTTGAGGACCGCCGTTTCGAGAGATGTGTCCCGTTTGAGTTACGGTCTGAGTTGACAATGAGACACATCTCCCGAAACGGCCATCCTCAACAAATATAAGTAAATGCTACTATAGGCGAATTTGTAAATTCTTTAAAATATGTATTTCTTTGTTTCTTGTAATAGTATTACTTTGTTTAATGCATAAATTGGATGGCATTCTACATCACTAGACCAAAATCTAAAAGCAATTTGTAAGATATTACAATTCCAAGTTCATGCTCTGTTAAAATCATTATGTATCTTTATATATTTTTATAACAAACTGATGCTAGAATAGTGGGAGGAATTTTTGTACTACAGTTTCGATGTTTCTCCGCCAAAATATGCAATTATATCCATTTTCAAGAAATGGGGCTTGGTCTAGTTATATAACACTGTACAATTTATAATTTGCACATAATGTATATATAAATTTTTTAATTATATTATTATTATTATTATAATATATGAATTCTTGAATTTTGTAAAGTTCAGACAGTCATAAACTGTTTAAGTGATTAATTAAACTGCATGCCTCATAATTGACTATTTTTCTCAGATTCCTGCTGAACTTCTTGATGAAGTTTATGTTCATATGATGGACTCCCACCCAGAAGTTTTGGACCAATTGCTTCAGAGGAGAGAAATTGCAAATGATGAGTTAGTAGCACATAATGTTTAACAAATAATTACTATATAAGTTGTATTTTTTAAATACCTCTGACGATGATTGCTGGGCAATCGAAATGTACATAAGGTTCAAATAAATGTTATTTGTGGTTTAGAGGTTTTATTTATTTAAAAATAAACATTACGCCACAGTTGCTTCATACAGTTATTACTATATAAGTTTCTATATATTTCTAATTTCTATTGAACTCTATAATTTCTTTTGTGTTTCTTAACTGCGACTTGTACTTATAGACAACAATTAAAAACAGTGAAAAGAAAAGAATACTGTAAAACTTAATCTGTTTATCAAACAATACACCAGTAAAAAAATTCATCCATTATTTTTTATTAAGTGAATTTTTTTCTTACTTACCAAATAATAATAAAATCTAAAACAAAATTGGAGACAGTGGAATGTATTAGAAGTATTTTTCAGGACTCTATTAAATTCTGAAAAGTATTGTGTTCAAGTACTAGTACCAATGCTATTGATGTTCCTACTGGAATATTTCTCATGTTACAGTTTGCAAGATGATCAAGAGACAAGTACAGTATCAGAAGACACTGGAGGAACAGAAAGGTTACATCCACCAGTGGATTCTCAAGAATCACTTCTATCTACATCTTCTGATGACAGAGGGGGTGAAAGAAGAATTTGGTCGAGGGAAGCTTTTACTCATGAACATGCTGGAATGGGAGGACCGGATGTGGAAATGAGGCCAAGGTAATTCTTTGCATAAATAAATTTAATTTAAAAGTTATCGATGACCTGATTTAAAACAATAAACATTAAATTGACCTGTGTAAAGGCGAATATTTAATTGACTAACTAATTATTTTCCAAAAATTTATTTAGTAAGAATTGGTTACCACATGGGTCTTTAAGATGGGTTGGGTGCCCAATCTGGATGAACATATACTGTTAATAGGAGTAAATATTACTCCGAAGGTGTGATGTCTATTATTACTGTTATTAAATGAAAAGAAACATTTAGCATTGGACATTATTGTTTCATAAATGTGATCAAGATATTGGAAGTTCCTATCAAATTTCATGACTGGCTGTCACTAGTTACTTTGTAAATTCATATTTTTAATTTTTATCTTCAACCTGGAAAATCGGTCATTCTGTGCTGTAGGCTGTTTGTGGTACAAAAGTTAAATATGTACCTGCAACTGTTACCTTTCTAAGTTAAAAATGTATCATACTTTATTGACTTTATCGGAAAGTAGATTAGAGTGTTGTTATGGTAACATTTAGAGCTTAGACTGCAACATAATAAACAACGTCTAATCTATTTTTAGAAAAGAACGAGAAAGAACTAGAGAGAGATTAACAAAAAAGAGATGGAAAGAAGAGCCTACAGGAAGAAGAAGATTGGACTCTGATCATTCAGGAGGTGGATCAACTACTCCTTCCAGAAGGACTTCAGCGACTTATCAGGATGACGACAGAGGAAGATATTATTCCTCAGCAGACACTAGTGGGCAGCAGACTCCAGATGATCAAATGGTTAGCATTTACATATATATGCTCTTTTACCATGTATACATATGTACATTTTAAATTCTAAACAAATTTTTTTTTATTATTCGTAAAAAATAACTTGGGTTTTAAAATATTGTTGTTTTCATTTATTTTGAATCTGTAACAATCAAATCGATTTTGGTTTATTGTTTGAGGAGGGGAGTTGGTGAAAATTACCCATATTTATGTAGAAACAATTATTTACTCAAGCCTTAAAATTTGTCAAGCATAACTGAGGACAAACAGAACATTAAGTTACTTTGTTAGCAGCTGTAAATTATCTCTGGTACTTTGTCATTATTAAAGTATTTTCATAAATGAGTAGCTTATGAAAATTTTGAGCTTTGTTAAATGAATCAACTGTTTCAAAACACATTAGCAATAAGTTAATAAATAGTTTTCACTTAGTACTCAAATAATTACTTATGATTTTCATAAATGTTGCATAAACTGATTAAATAACAATAGTTCAATTTAAAGAAGTTTTATTTCAAATATTTATACGTGAGTTGGCTGTTAGTTCTTCCAATAACTGTAATTATTAATTTTTCTTGGTTTTTATGGTTCTTGAAAAGTATTTAACTGTAAGCTTTCAACAGTTTTATATACACTACTACATTTATATCAGATAACAAATCAATAATATAAACAACTACGTGTTATGTGTTTATAATGCTCATATAATGTATTTCAACAGTTTCATAAATAATATTATTGATACAAGTGAATTATAATTTTCTGGCAAGAACAAATAAACAGATGTAAACAATATTTAAAGTAGGTAGCTAAATAGGGATTACAAGTTCAAACAATTACATAAAACACACAAATTCTCTTATCAATTAATTAAATAATAAAAAATATCAAAACTACATGAATTTACTTCTCAGGGAGAAATATTTTAATGCACAGTAATTCAAACTAAGTTCCATTGTAGATATCTTGAGATACACCTGTTATGCCAAAATACTTTTATAAGATAATACAATTTTCAGCCACAGAATTGGAGACCAGCCATTTGTACACCCACATATTTGTGCTGAAGCATTAAAATTGGATTCCTTCATTCTAGGAATATTTAGTTTGTTCCCAAAATAATTCTTGTAAAAATAACTTATAACACAGTTTCTTTTAAAATCAATATTAAAAAAAAACTGATTATGCCACAAACAATAAACTGAAAAATAAGTCCAATATTGTTTTATAGAAAATAATATTGTCTTGTAGAATAAAACAATAGAAGAAAACTACTGGTTAAGAAGTAGATTTTTATTATCAATGTCATCATTACCATTTATTCATTGGTATAAAAGAAATTATTTTCAAATTTACAATCTGCACAATGTCATCTTTTTAACAAATCTCAATTAGAATGTTTAACCAATAGTCTGGTTTGTAATTAACTAAATAATAGTCTCATTTATAATTATAATGTTAGACTATGTTTTATTTGACATAATAGGCCTATGTATAAGATGATAGAAAGAGTTACACCTATTTTTTAAAATTTAAATACTATTTTTTAATTACGTTTAAAGCTATTTGTTTTATTATTTTTTTTCTATTTTCCATTTCCTAATAATTAAAATAATTTTATCTAAAGAAATTTTGAGAGAAGTTGTATTTGTAACACCTAAACTTTACTACTTTTTGTTAACATTAAAGCAAGAATAAGAAGAGATCATGCTATCTTAATATTACCCTATTTACTATTTTATTAGTGTATAAATACTATCTGAATTCAAGGCTTATATAGTAGTTTTAGTAATTTAAAATTATTTTTTCAATATAATTGAATAAGTAAAATAAATAAACTGTAAACATAACCTTACAGTGTAATACACCTGAGGTTATACCTTGAGGAATGCTATTTAGTACGCTGTGGATTTAATTTTTTAATACTTACTAATTAACTTGCAGTTTTTTGTTGTACATCTTGGGGTTTTTATTATAAATTACACGTTTGATATCAACTTAGCAAAAAACCACTTACTGATATATTTCAGCAAGATTCCTAGAAACTACTGATAATCTTAGTAGAAATAATATAAAGGATTTCTTATTAATGAAACAAGAATAAGAAAAACCAACAATAGATATATTTCTACTTAACCCATACAGTTATTGTTAAATAATGTATAACATTGCCTATTTAATGTTGTTTGATTTAAATGCACTGAAATCATGAAAACAGAACATAAGAAATATTACAAACAAATAAAACCCCAAGCCCCCACATTAAACGTTTTACCTAAAATCCACAAAGAAAATACACCCATCCGTCCACTAATCAATCATACATGCACTATCACATAAGCTAGCCAAATATGTAGATAAACTTATCAGAGGCAACATAAACTTTCACAACCACACATCCATACTCAATAACATAGCAAGCCTCATTCATAAAATTAAAGACATCCACATACCACAAAACTACACCATTGCTTCATTCGACATAAAAAACCTATACACTAATATGCCAATAGAACAAACACTCCAAATACTACAAAACATGCTCACAGCAAACAACATTCCACATAAACTCACACACGAATTAATAATACTCACCAATCTCATCACATCACAAACTATTTCACATACCAACACAAATTCTACACACTGAAAGACAGCCTCCCTATAGGTTCCCCCCCTCTCAGGCATCCTAGCAGAAATATAATTCTACATCACATCATATTACCATATATATATATATAGATGACATTTTAATATTATACAACGGCAACAAACGGCAAATCAAACAACTACACAATTACAATAATACCATACACCAAAACCTTATATTTACCCTCGAATTAGAAGAAAGCAATAAAATAAACTTTCTAGACCTTGCCATCACCAAACACAACACCAGACAACGTCAAAATATACAGAAAACCGACAGCTACTGATACCGTCATACATAATACATCTAATCACCCCAAATAACACAAACCCATTGCATTTATTCATATGTTACACCGAATAATCAATATGCCTATGCTACAGAAAGACTATGACAAAGAACTCAATATAATAAAATACATCAAAACGGCTACCAACATACACTCTTAGACAACATACTCAGGAAAATTAAACATGAACATCATCAAACGGCCACGCAGACACACCACAACAAAAACACACAAAATAGCCTCCACATTCAAAAACCTCCATTACCAAATATCTTACAAAACAACAAACACTTTAATATACCACAAACAACCTTTTCAAAAACAAACAGACAAATACAAGCCATCAGGTATTTACAAACTAATATGTAATGATTGTCTCAGCTATTATATCGGCCAAACCGGTAGGTCATTCTATACATGCTTCGAAGAACATACTACCCAAAGAAATCTAACAAACCCAAAATCCAGCTATGCAAAACACCTAGAAAACACGCAACACACACACACACACAGACATACATGAAAATTTAAACGTTCTCCACATATTAAAACAAAGTAAAAAACTAAAAACTTTAGAAAAATACGAGATACACAAACACTACGCAACAGATAAAGAAAACATATTAAATGATCACACACATTTTGAAGCCAACAGCCTTTTCCATTACATGACACACAACCAAAATAACCCACCCAATCCCACAGTCATAGATCCATCCCGTTAGAGACTTTATACTTAACCGATCGCCTCAGTAGAGGGTTAGCTTCGTAAAAGGAATGAATGTTTTGAAAAGCATCAGCAAGTAAGCCATTATGTATTCACTTAGTTAAGTACTTTTTCAATATAGTACTACCTATTTTGACAAATTTACTGTGTAAAATTTTTCAGATGGATTGTCTAGATAAACCCCCAAATTACTTAAAAAAAACTTATTGACAGAAAAAATTCAATATATTTTATACCTCATTTGGCTACACTACTTAGTATATTAGCTTAATAAACATGTAGCTTTGAAACCTTCCCAACAAAAAATTCACAGATAATCTGAGAGTTTATAGACATTTTTGGAGTTGAGCAGATGTACTTTATGGAAACTAGTTGTCTACAATTCTGTACAGCTGTGTGTCTTTTGACACTCCAAAGCATAAACACTGTAAAAAACTTGAAACTTTTGAACGATATAATTTACTTTTGGTTGTATTCTTTAACTATTGTTACACATTTTAGATGTGGTTTTGTGCGGCTGATTTTGAATTTATTTTTTTTATATCATTGATGTGTTGTTTGAAACGTTTGTTGAATGATCTGCCGATTTGACCGATATAAAAGCTGGGACAGCTTACATCTGGTACATGTTACTTTACATATACCAGATAGATTGTGTTTGTCTGTTTGTTGTTGTGTTTGTTGTTATGGGTTGTATGTGTTGTTTTAAAGTGTTTGTTGTTTTGTATTATATTTGGTAATTAAGTTTTCTGAATGTTGAAGCAATTTGTGTGTGTTTGCTGTGGTATGTGAAGGATATAAATTATTTTGTGTGGTTTGTCAGTGTAGCTGTTTGATAATATTGTTTATGTTTAATTTTTTTGAGTATGTTGCCTTTATGTATATGTTGGTGGCCGTTCTGTTGTAAATGGTGATAAAAATGTTAACTAATTTCAAATTTTAGAGATAAATACATTAATTAAACCCAATTAAATGTTAGTTGATTTTGTTTAGATGTTTGGAGACAGATCTATGGATGTTGGAGTCATCACTGCAAGTCTCAAGATCCCTGTTCCTGCCTCAACATCTTTTACACTCAACTTAGATGACACTGATATTCCATTCATTGAAGACTCTGAAAGACAGCAAATGACCTTTGGTAAATTAATGAAATTTAAGTATTATAGGTATTCCTATATATTTTAACAATATAATATATTTTGTAATGATGAGAAATTGGGTACCCAAAAACTATTTTAATCTACAAAGTATTAAATAAATTTTAAAGCTAACTTTCATACTAGATATTTTACTACATACTGATTATCTGAATTTAAAATAAATTCCAAGTATCTAGGCTACTCGCACTGGAAAATAATTTTCTTTAAACAATATTTTTTCCTCAATTAAACTTAATAAAGCATTTACTGACCCATGGGTTTCAACATAAATATTACAATGTAAAGTGTCTCATAATTATTAGATTGCTATCATTCTCCCATGATTCTAGTTTTTGAAGTTGATATATAACGTTAAAATATGACTATCCGAACTTTAAACTTTGTAAATTTGTAAAAACTTACAAATGTTAAAGTGATTAATTAAATTTTACTGAAAGAAATGAACTACGAAATTCAAGAAGTTAAAATATGTTTATACATTTTCTAATCCATACCCACCATATATAAATAAATTTGGTAATTTCAACGTGTAAATAAACTACTAAAATGATAACACAAAACGATGGAGAAAAATGTTATTTGTTAGAAAATTCTTATTCTTAGAATTACAGTAGGACCTTGTTCAATGCCCTAGAGGTAACTAAATCAATCATGTTGCAGTAAGCAATTGTCATTACTACAAGTAATTTATTATTAAGTAAGAAAATTAAATTAAAGAAACAGTTATTCCTTCCTTAGTCTTTGTTCTTAGTTTATAGTAAAAATTATGTAACTATTTTCTTAATATAAAAGCCCTTTTATTGCGTTTTGTCATATAATTTGAAAATAAAGAATAAAGAACAGAACTGTACTATACAGATCATTATGTACTATACAGATAGTAGTGTTCAATTATAGCAAAACAATACCACACATATAATTACAAGAAATAAGAACCCCAAGAAGAGTGCTCTGTTAACATTATCCACTGGTCTCTTCATTATTTTGCACTTTTTTGTTGCCTGATAATGAAGCCTGGTTAGAGTACCATGTTTTTAGTTTTTCATGAGATTTTTACCAGTCACTCACTCTACTAGTTCCTAAACCTACCTCACTTGCAATTGTTTACATGTCTCTACCACAACTAATAGTTTTATTTGACAAATCTTATCTTCAATCAAAAACACAATTTTTTCAGCTTTTCAGCCATGCTGCTTATTGTAAATTAAAAATTCTAGATCAAATATAAAACTAAATTACTTAATTATACAAAACCTGAAGAACATATGTAAACTGAATGATACAGATACTGAAATACAAATGATTAAGTTGAGTAATGCGTTAATATGTACAACAATAGTGAACTAACCCATACGAAGGCTCGATCACAACTGACTGGGTCAGAAAAGAACAACAAGTCGACTGCTGGTGCTTTGCAGAATAAAGACATATACTTTATTTTCATATCATGTTCTGAAATTGGACGTTCCGTATCCACTAGTCACATGCACTCAATATCTGACAAAGAACTCATTAACAACTTATCAAACTATAGCTCCATCCAAATTATAATAGGTTGCTACCTTCTTGTACACACTCCCCAGACACCAAGAGTTTTTTAATAAAACCCTTGTTTAATTCTAATAAAACAACACTACTTCGTGTATATAATACAACATACCAGTCTTTACCTCTTGGGACCAAATGTATAATAATGTACTGGCATGTCACAGCTCCTTTTCCAGTAAACGTCATACAGCCCTCTTTAAAAAATTAGTATATTTTCCATCATCTATTTTTTAATTTATCTGTTCACCATTAAAATCACATATATTAAGTTCATTTTTACTAATCCTGAAAGTTTAAATCCTTCAATTAGTTTTCTTCTAATATACTACATGCAATCATTAGTTGTTCGGATTCTTATACAGATGAGATACTATTGTTTATTGTCTATTAATATGAAATTTTATTTAAAATAAAATTATTTATATTAGTCTGTAATATATTTACAAGTGTTTTAGTGAAAACTAGTAGCTCACATGAAGATGGAATCAACAAATAATTATAATTTAATATTGTTTAAGCCCTTACTTTTTATATTTATGTTTCGAAGTCCTTAAACTTATTCTAAATATATTTTGGAAATATAACAGATATACACCATCTTTATTTGATGTTAAAGTAATGATCGTAAAATTACAACAGAATTTTCCTACAATTTTTAACCAATGCAGTAGAGCCCCTTAAATCTGAACCCCAGAAATCAGAACCCCTGCAAAATTCGAACATGATTTCATGAAAATTAAATTTTAAAAAAGTATCTAAAATTTAATGAAGTATGTGCTGAAAGTTTGGTACTTGCGTAAAATAGGACTGAGATGTGCAATATATTGGAATTGACACTGTAAAAACATGATATAATACAAAGGCCATTACTGTACTACTGTACCACTTTATTAAGATAGAATTTATTGACAGTAAAATAGAAATAAAAAAAGACAAACACTAATGTATATGTTTCACTTAACAAGAAAAGACACAAATACTTAACTATATTTTTCACTAAATATCAGTAATCTTCACCTGACGAAGAGATGTAAACCTTCCCGAGGAAGCGTTGTTGATGCTATTGGCATAACATCGTTGGGTGTTGCAGCTGCATGTTGTTCTATGTAATGCAACAGAATGTCGTGAGCGGCGGCAGTGTTGGCATGAGTAGCAGCATTAGTAGAGGCATCTTTTTCCTCACTATTGCTATCTGCTATACTGTCATCGTGTTGATCCTGGACCACAGACACCATGTCATGCTCGGTATATTCTTCATTATTATCTAGTGCTGTCCACTTTTACAGGCACCTTCCTGCAGCATCTTCACATCCTGGTACTCTTTTAATGAGCTGAAGGAGCTCAGTTTTATCATCCCGTGTTCTAAGTCGTGTTTCCATAAATTTGAGACTAGGCTAGCGCTTCTTCCAAGATTTCTCCAACAAAGTGTTACTGATATTACTCCAGGATTCAGCTATCCAATAAATTACATCCTTTATTGTAATCATCTTTAAAGTTTTTCTGGAATAGAAAGAGAACAATCTTCTTCAATTAATCTTTGTGGAAACTTTTTTCTGTGGTTCAGTTTTATGTTTCGCAGCACACCTTGATCCATAGGCTGAAGCAATAATGTCACGTTAGGGGGGAGAACAATTTCTTTTATGTTTTTACATATCAACTGCATGTCTGGAGGATGCGAAAGAACATTGCCTATTAAAAGTAGAGCTTTTGGTGGTAGTCCATTTTTTTCATTAAATTTTGTTACTGAAGGAACAAATTCATTTTTGAACCACTTATGGAAAATATTACGTCATCCACCCCTTATACTGATTTCTATAATGAACAGGGAGGGCATTCAAGTTCATATTTTTAAGGGCTTGTGACTTGGTGGATTTTCCAATCACTATTAATGGTAGCTTATTTGTTCCCGCGACGTTACTGCAGGTTAAAACTGTGAGACACTATTTGCTCGTTTTAAAGCCTTGTGCAGAAGATTCCTCTTTTAAAGCAAGATCTTTAGTAGGAAGGGGTTTAAAATTCAATCCAGTCTAAATTCTTTTATTCGTCTACATATTCTTTTGGAGCAAGGTTATCAACTGGTAACTTCTCCCCACTTACCGTTAGTTGTCAAATTCCATGCCTTCTCTTCCATTTATTCAATCATCTATTGCTAGCAGTAAATTCCAAATTGCAGTTCATTAATTTGTTTAACTGTAGTGCTTTTTCTTATATTAATGGGCCACTAATAGGAATTCCTTTCTGCCTCTCTTGTGTAAGCCGTAAAAATACAGCCTTATAAATTTTTTCATTCACAGAAACTATCAAGTGATGAATATACAAGACTTTACACTTGTAGCACTGTAAAACTGTTCATTTTTTAAAACAGAAATATGTAATGAATGCTCTAATATTGTTCGTTAATTAAAAAACACACTTCTGCCAAATGCAAAATACACAGCTAATCCGAAATCCTAACGTTTTCGGCAAATCCGAACTTTTCCCAATCCGAACAGGCTATAAACCATGATTAGTTCTGATTTGAGGGGTTCCACTGTATTTCTAAAATTGGAACTTTAGGAAATAACAACAAAACCTCTGTAAAAAAATGTTATCACTACAAAGCTTTCTTGTTGATCAAGGTGTAGAAACAGTTGAAATACTCAAACTACGTTTCTAATATAAGCTAAAAGCTAATTTTTTTTATAATTTAATTTATTCAATTCAATTTAATAAAAATTTCAAAGTATTTTAGCCGATAGGAAATTATCCTGGAAAGGGAGAAAGATAGATGAAGAAAAATTATAAATAATTAATATCTTAGACAGTCATATTGTGAAATGAGCATAGAAAGAATATTTCACCATTGTAGCATGATGTTCAGGTATGGTACGCTCCAGCTCATCCTCTCACAGAATGTCTGGATCAGATTCTTCTCAAGCCTCTACTTACATACATCAGATTCAGTATCCAGGTCAGACTGATTCTGCTGTTGGCTCATCAGCAGGAGTAAGTAGTCCACCAAGGAACACCACACCATCAGTGAGCAGTTACAGTTCGGGAGGGGTATTCAGTTCCCCTCCATCTTGGGCCTCATCTCCCCCCACTTCACCCGATCATAGTGTTACTACTGTCAACTATATACCTGAAGAAGCAACCACTGCTAGGATAATCATTCCCACTAAACCACAACAAAGGTAAGAAATAGTTAAAGTTGCTTGTAATCATATTGAATTCACTAATTAAACTATAAGTAATTTTTGCGTAGCTAAGTGAATACTTTTGAATTTACTTCAACGCTGATGTGTTTCTAAAAAATCATTTAATTTATGGAGCTGACACTCTCGATGATTAGTGTCAGCTTCGTAAATGAAATGATTGTTTCGAAACAAGCCAGCAAGTAAATTCAAAATTGTTAATTTAGTTAAGCAATAAATTACTTATAGAAGAAACAGTAATTAATATCAGTGAACAAAAATGATGTGAATTATATTTTTACCCTGAACATTTTGTTTATAACTATCATACTTATAATGTTTTTCACCAAATAATGACAATTCAAAGTAACTAGCCTGAAATTTATAAAAAAATTACCTATAAATTTCTTGCAGTTTTTTTGTTGTACATCTTGAGGTTTTTTGTATAAATTACACTTTTTTGTATTACCTTGGCAAAAAAACTAAATCACAAAACGCACATTAGATAAATGACACATTAAAACACATACACAATCAAATACTATATTTGAGCACATAAATAACAACTACTCTATGAACAATAACACAACATAGAACACAAATACACCACAGACTCACACCAACACAACACACCTGAGCAAAAGTCTTGTCAGTAATTTACAGCATTGAATAATGCTGACCTAGCGCAAAACGTGCCTGCTCAATAAATCAGTAGGTAGTGGTTTTTTTTTGGCAGGTTAATGCAAAAAAGTGCAATCTATAAATTACTTATTAAAGTAATAGCGAATAAAAGGTTTGTTATTATATCAAAACTAGTTTTTGTTCTACCTGGTTTACTAAAAGGTAGAAGGACAAACATCTTGTGTGTGGATATTCTAGTAATAGCAATGTTTGGATGTAAAGATTTGGTTAAGAAAACTAAATAGGAGAGATAAAACAAGAATATATTAAATCCAAGACTAGTTTGAGAAAGGTTATTTAAAATAACTGTTGTATTTGTAATGTAAATACCTATATGTTATAGTCTAAAATTCAGTTTTAAAATTGATTAAATGTTCAGCAATACTGGTTGATAAGAGCAGCTAACCTAATAACAAAGCATATCTAAAGCAATGAAGTTTTAGTATCAGAGCCACGATGGTAAATGTGTACATGACGACCTCATGATTGTAAATAGAATAATTGATATTACTAATTTTAAAAATACTTAGCTAAGTGAATACGTAATTGCTTACTTGCTGACGCGTTTCAAAACATTTGTTCCTTTTACGAAGCTAATCCTCTACTGGCGGCATCGGTTAGGTGTAAAGGCTCTAATGGGAATGGATTTATGACTATGGAATGGTGTGGGTTGTTTTGGTTGTGTATCATATAATAGAAAAGGCTTTTGGCTTCAAAATGTGTATGATCATTAATTATGTTTTCTTTATCTGTTGCATAGTGTAGAACATTTAAATTAGTGTGTATGTCTGGTGTGTGTGTGTTGGGTGTTTTTTAGGTGTTTTGCATAGCTTGATTTAAGGTTTGTTTGTTTTTTTTAGTATAATTGATATTACGTCTTTCAGGGATAAATTATTTGCTACAACTAGGGGTTGACAATAGTTGAAACCTTAAGCAATCATATAGCTTTCACGCACAGAGGAAAACTCTTTTATCTGGAATTATTATCAAATATCTGCACATGCATGGATGGGGTATATAATTCATTGCATATGCCAGAGATGTGCATGTACGGTCCTGAATTTTCAGACAGAAGACTCGAGAATCGACACAGCCAACAGTGAGATCCAAATACCCGGCCTCCAAGCAGCTTGGATTACAGGAATATGCCATGATTTCTGGCTCTTTTCACACACATATCACCACAGCTATCAAATAAATATCAAAGCTGGGAATCGAAGCATAAACTGTTTGCATATTTTTAATTTCTCTTGGTTTACAACAGTATTCTGTGCACCTACCCATATGGTTAATTTACTTATAAAGAAGTTTTAAGATTTTATGTTTTTATTAATTTTTGCTTATATTTTCTGTGAAAAATAAACACTAGTTAGTTGAGTGGTAAACAGTGTGTCAGTAAGAATATGAATTACAATTCCTTAGGTTTAAAGAAAACATTAGCAATAATGTCTTATACGGAGAAGAAGCAGGTGATTCAGTTTAAGA
This sequence comes from Prosapia bicincta, assembly GCA_036971475.1. Taxonomy (NCBI): domain Eukaryota; kingdom Metazoa; phylum Arthropoda; class Insecta; order Hemiptera; family Cercopidae; genus Prosapia; species Prosapia bicincta. The sequence continues at coordinate 4,374,637 of JBAIZL010000006.1, read as the reverse complement.
GAGACAAGACAGTAGAAGTGGTAAAAGCAGCCATATTGTAGATTGATGAGAAAGACAGAAACTGATTTTTCTAGAGTACTAGATAGAGGTAAACCAATCACTGTAGCAGTAGACCCAATCCAGTATCAAATTTTCAGATATCTATTACAAACATGAATACCAATTCATAATTCAATAAATAACATGGTTGAATTGTGTGTGACTTGTGACTTATAAGATTTGGTTGCTCTGGATCATTTTCAACCAACTCTGCATAAAGAATTTTGATGGATCCTATCTACTAGCTAGCAAACATCTACAACTAGCCCCACAACACTCTTTCTTTATTCATAACCATGATGTTGTCACAGTCCTGTGGTAGCAGTATAATTGACACTCCTAACAGAAGTCAAACCTATAAGGCCTTCCGAATCACAAGCCAAATCCTGTTTACATGACCCTATTTAATGAATACAATAACAAAATTAATGAATAGTATAATTGTTTTACTTGTAATAAATAAAAGATAGATAACAAGACATACATAGAGTATAACAGTGAGCATTTTTATAATATCCATTTTAGAACCTAATAGAGTACTGTTTTGGTTGTAACTATTTATCCACTAAACATTCCTATCTAAACAATTCTTGTTATTACTATACTCGTTAACCATAGAACATTCTGAATATTAAGCTTTTTGGTCTTAGGTTGTGTTAGTTACAATTTCTAACACAATTTGTCAATTTCTAAATATATTTCTTTGTTTCAGGCCAGTGATTCTCCAAAGAGTAACTATAAAATCAACAGGGGAAGTGCAGCAAATAAAGCCAGGAAATGTTCAGCTAGAGCAAACAGGTTCACCAAACCAAGAACGAAGAAGGAGTAAAGATGTGCCAGTCTACCAGAGGTTGATACCTAGTATTAGTGAGAAATTAATAAAAAGTGCCAGTTCTAGTGCTGTATCCTATGAAAGGACAATACCTATAGTACGAGAAGATGAACAGACGTCGGTTGACAAGGCAGTAACAACAAGTATTTCTAGCATTGGTGGTGCAGTTCTCAGGTCAAAGACGGAAGACATTGAAAGAATGATAAGACTACAAAATAATGCAAAGCAAACAAAGAAGTCAGCAGCAATGATTGAAGAAGATAAAAAATCAAAAAGAAGGTATGCAGATACAAGACACCAAGCCAGAATAATACCAATTACAACCGAACCAGATACACAGGCTGGATCATCAAGCCCTAGAAGTTCTGAACAAAGAAAAAGTGGTGTTTGGAAAAGGAGAGAACTTATATCAAGTGAGCCAAAAGATAGAAAAGGAATCAGTCAGTGATTTAAAGAAAAAAAAAAAAATAGTGCCTTAAGACTAAAAAGTTTGAGATCAATCTCAAGCTAGATTTGTTAATTATGATGTATTTATTAATGTTGAAAGAAATTTATTTTGATTGTTTGTAACTCATCTTGTATATAAAGTGTAATTTATTTCATAAATATTGTATAGTCTATTTACCACCAATTTCTTTTGCAATCAGTCTTGTATTAGAAGTTACTGCCCAATTACCTAAGTGATTTTCTTTGACTGTCTTTTCAAAGTTTGAAAGACGTATTCTCTCATTAACCAAAGCTTTTAGTAGATAAATTATGAATATATTAAAGAGTAATGAAAATCTAACGCAATTGAAAAATTCTAGTTAGGGACTGGAAATACTTTCATATTTCATCATCTTTAATAATTTTTTAAGTTGATCATGGTTCTTGTAAGAAACCTTACCAGATAGATTCCTGTTTCTCTTATGAACTTTAGCATGCAGTTTTTGATGTGTCTGTCTTACTTCATCTCCTGTTTGAGGCCCAAAATGCTCCTTCTTATTGTATTTTAAGGTCACACTCAAGGATAGTAATTGAAGCCAATTGGTAGATTGTATGTATAGTTTTGCCAGTCTATTTTTAAAAACATTATTTTCAAAAAAAAATTGAATTCAGATATTTGAAGTTGGCTGTATCTAAATCAGATGCTATGAAACAAATTAAAATAATATTGTTGAGCTATGGGGCTTAAGTGGAAGTCCACTATCTTTATTAAATTATAATATATGGGCCACTTCAAAACAAAGTTTCAGTTAAGTATTTAGTTAGTAGTTCCTACAAATTTCTAAATGTTTATATAATTGATAATTATACTTCTAGATTGAGTAAACATTTCATGTGGAAAATGTGTGAAGTTCTACTAGATGGAGTATATATTTTGGTGAAGTAGGGGAATACTAGCAACACTACTACTGGACAAAGTGAACATTGTGCAGGGAAAATATGGGAACTATTGCTACTGTTTTACTAATATTTCCCTTTTTGGGGGAAATATTTATTCAGTTGGGTAATAATTGAGAAGATGCTCCACTTTTTTAATTATTTTGGATATAATCTCTTTCTAAATTCAGGACAGTAATAACTTGAAACTTTAATATAAATTAAGGGGATATAAATTAAAATATAAACTTATAATGAACAAAATTGTAATTGAAAAAATATAATTCTAGATATTTTAAATCTAAAAACCAAATTTATGAAATTTTATAATTCATATTAATTTAGGAAATTTTATATACCTCTTTGTATATAAAATATTTTTTTAAATTATACATAAATGGAAAGAGGGAGAGAGAGTTCTCGTTTTTTTCTAAATTTAACTAATTGATCATTAAATAATATAAAAAAACCTCTAAACACAAATATTTTTATTTAATCATTAATAAACCACAGTAAATTATTCCATTTAACTAGGATCGATCATTGTTCAAATATTAAATTGAAATATTATGACCTAAATTATTTAAATAATTCTTATAAATTAGAAATTTTAAGAGATATTTTTTGACATTGGACATTGAATAAATAAACAAAATATTAGACTAAGTTCTAACTGAATTTTTCTGATTATTCGAGGCTTTCTGATTACTTTGTTTAACAAGATATATGACAAAAAGACAAAAGATAAATAATTTGAGGAATATGCAGTATAAAATTGATTTGGTAATTCCAACTATCAAAAACATTTAGTTCAAAATAAAACCAAGTTACAATTTGACTGTGCAAACAAACTGATATTGAAAAGAAATATAACAAACAAAAACAAAACAATGGAAATAGAAATTATGTTATAACATATCAAGCAAGCCATGTTTAAATAAGAGTGGTAAAGAGTGTATAATTATAGAAACAGTGGCACGCATTTTCAGTTCATATAATCGATTGGTCAGGACAACAACATGTGTTCTTGATAAAAAGTTTTAATCTAAATGACTGATTCTTGATAAAAACATAGCATTTACTTATTACACATTTTGCTCTTGGTCATCATGATCCCATTCCCATTGGAATAATAATAATTATAATTTGGATATCCAATTTGAAAATGATACATTGAACTTTGACAAAAAATCTATTTTGGTTGAAAAATCATTTTCAGTATTCTGCTTTATTTGTATATCTGCCAGTAGAAAAAGTTTCAATAGAGACCGTACATTACATTTATATGAAGTATAAATAGTACGGTCAAGTACAAAAAACTTGGAAAAACAAATTTGTGCAGTAACATAATATATATATATATATATAAAATATATACTATTTTGGGCTGTAGTGACATGGCCCATTTTCACCTGGCATAAATTGTTAAACAAAATTCCAGTTTTTGAGTTGAAAATAGGTATTGAAAACTTTATGTATGGCTACTTAATAGCTGTAGCTTAATAGTTATAGGTGTCTGGTGTATATTTCGATTGAAAAAGATGTTCAGGCAAAACTATAAATTCTGTTCAGCATTGTAAATGCTTGAAAATTGTGTGCAACCAAATTAATTATTGTAAAACAATGATAAAGTTAATTACACAATATGATGACATTGTTCAATGTAAAATCTTACATAAATATATTGTGGTCATCTTATATATTTACTAGGTGGCATTGATTGGCCGCCAAGATAACTTGATTTAACCATATGCAGTTGTTTTCTTTGGTGTTACCTCTAGGAAAAAATGTAAAAACATTGCCTCAAAACTATTGCTGAAATATATTTTGCTTACCAAAGAAATCATTACTATAGAGTGAAATATAACATGCAATGGTATACCAAAATAAGAATGTTGGAGAACTTTTTGATAAGTTTATTTAGTGTGTAGACAATCAAGATACATATTTACAAGTTAAAATTTTCAAAATAATGTAAAGTATATTATATATATCCTAAGTTCTTTCAAATAATGAAATAGTTTTCATTGCTTCTTTTTCTATAATTAATTAAAACATAACTAAGTGAATGTTTAAGAGCTTACTTGCTGACGCATTTCGAAACAATTGTTTCTTTTACGAAGTTAAGCCTCTACTGGTGGCGTCACAAAGTATCAGCCAGTAGAAGCTTAGCTTCGTAAAAGGAATGATTGTTTCAAAACGCATCAGCAAGGAAGCTCTAAAGTATTCACTTAGTTATGTTTTAATTATAGTTTAATCAGTGAATTGAAGATGATTACAACAAGCAGCTTGTTTTTCATTATATACTACCATAAAATCAGAAAGTTTAATATGACTCATTTGCATATAACATTTGTTTACAGGAAAAGTAGCCTATTACATACCAATAACATACCAAAGTAGCCAAATAATATACCATAAATATGACTAATGTTCTATTTATGTATAGTATTGTGATGTATTTGTTCTTCCTCTCTGTAGTGATAATTTTAGTGTTTTTTTTTGTATATTGTGCAATAATTTGTCTACTATTATTATTAAAATTACTATTATTATTGGAACATCAAATAAAATAGCCCACAAATTTAAAAAAACAGGATACAAAATAGCACATAAAACTAATAACAATTTATAATACAAAATACAACACAACAGCAACAACAAAGATAAACTACAAGCAACAGGCTTGTATACAACATAAAAATTACAACATACAAATTAAACTGCACAAGTGCAACAAATTCTACATTGGGCAAACAAGTCACAGCTTCAAACAAAGAGTCGAGAAACACACACCGAACACCAACTCAGCATTTTACAATGACATGAAACAGGTCACAAATACACAGACATAACCTAGAAACCTTAAACATCAACAACAAAAGGACTACATCTCAACACACTAGAACAATATGAAATTTACAAACAAGCAAAAACACAAAGTACAAACATATTAAATGAACAAACCCAATACAAATCACACATACTCTTTGATACTATAGAAAACCACACTGCTTAACCTAACAACTTCAAGCAGAAGACACTGATGAAGATCACCATATAACGATCGAAAACGTTCTGTCTTAGTAAGTTTTACAAATTTACAAAATTTAAAGCTCGGATAGTCATAAACTAATGTTAAAGTGATTAATTAAGTTTCACCAAACGTAATGGACTGCAAAATTCAAGAGTTTAACATTATTGTTTTACTTTATTTTGCTTGTGAGTAGTGTAGGCTTCTTAGAAAGCTATGTGAGCTCACTAAGTTAAAAAAATAAAACTATTTTCTCTTGAAGATACTTGCATTTAAGAAAAGGTATCTGCAGAAAACTCAAAGCTACCCAGTCACATGTACGAAAATGAAATCAATTGAGTTTTAAAAATTTATTAATGTAATTCATGCACATTAATTATGTAATAATGTTGGTAAGGATTAACAAAGTGAAAAATAAACAAACAAAAGATGATTACAGATAGATTTTGCATAAAGTAAAAGGGAAAGGAAAGGCACCTTTGGGAACTGTTTGTAGAGTGAGAGAGAGAATACGGTCGACTTGAAGAATTTTGTGTAGAGTAGTGAAAATAGCAGTGATTCTAATGTGTGTTAATATGGAGAGAAAAAATGTGCTCAAAAATGAAAAAAAATAGTTCAGATCAATAAATTAGTGCAAGCACAACGAAACCTACATCAATACATGTTGCATAAAACATGTGTTTATTGAGAGTTGGTCAAAGATATTGTACTTTTTTGTATAGACAGCTGTACGAAACACATTTAGTAATGATAATGGACAATAATAAATTGAATATCAGTTACTGAAAAAATACCAACACTCTTCCTTTCTGGCTCACGTTTTTAACATTAGAGTGGGATTTGTAAATCTTTAAAAATATATAAACATTTTCGATACTTTGTTCTATTTTTGGGTTGACTGTTTCAGATATTCTTCTGTGTTTCTATCTGAAGATCAAATGAGTTATGCTACAATTTGTTGATTATCGCTTAACCAGCAAGTTAGTCATAGTCTTAACAAATTCTTGCCGATTGCGTTGGTTTCTAAAATAATGTGTAGTTTTAGTTTTTTAGATGTTTTGGAGATGAAAATTTTGTTTTAAAGTAACACACATATTTTAAAATAAGTGTTAATATAAGCGTCCATATTAATTTAAATGGACAAATTAATGTTTGCAATAGTATAGTATAATAATTTTTCAAATTTGCTACTCCCAACACTCCAGCTACATGGTAATTTGATACTTTAAGCATTTTGTTTTTTGTTGACACAGAGAGATGCAACCACCTTGAACAACTCAACATTTTTCCTTTTGTCATAAATGCTGACAGAGCAGTTTTACTGGTGATAGTTTGCATATGCCTGTAATAAAATGTATACTGGGACACTATTAAAATATGTAATTAATAGGTTACTTTACCATGAATTTCATAGCTGCTTGATTTAGTTATTTCTTTAAGCATTGTAATTCTAAATTGTAAATAAAATGTCTGATTGTGAACAAGGTCAGTTGGTTATAAGGTTGACAAACTGAAAGTAATAGTGCAAATAATTTTAAATTGAAGTTCCGGAAGAATGAGAAGACTCTGTTCAAAACAATCTTCCAGTAGAAGATAGTAACATTTTGAAGAAAAAACATGGTAACACCAAATAAATAACTCAATTGATGCAGATAAAAAAACATGAAGAACTTACTTGTTGGGGCACCTCGCATCAGTAGACGCCAATGACTCGATATCCGAAATAAAGAGCACTGCCCAGTAATCCCTGTTTGTCAAGATCTTCCATAAAAGATCTTTAATTTCTGCTTTTTTCTGTGTTAATTTGGTGCTGTGCAGAATAGCAGTATATGATGGAATATCTCTACTTAAGCGTGACATCTCTGGCACATTGCGCTTTCTCTGAGGTTGAAGCTTTAGAGGTAGGCCTGAGTAACAATGTGGTCCATTCGAACACGTACTGCGAAGGCAGCTGTGTATCTTGCGACATCATGATAAAATGATGGGCTTGTGGGTCCCCTCTGAAGGTTAAATAATTATCTACCTGTAAGTTCCAATCTACGTAGTTTTTATTGGCATTTGGTAAGTTAGAGTTTAGGAACTCCAAAAGGTTTCATGATGGATGAAAATTTAGCTATTTTGTTTGCCTTCTCATTTACGACTACACCGGAGTGACCAGGTATCCAACGGAGAGCAATATTCTTCTTTATCAATTTTTTCAAGATGTTATTCAATTCATTAGTTCTAAAATAGTAGTCTCCTGGGGTAAACTTGATTAAAGCTCCAGTGCCAATTTGGTATTCATCAGAATGCAGATGTTCTCCTCCTTAAGGTAAACGGAGCTCATCAAAGCACCATTTATGGCTAATAATTCAGCATCCATGCTAGAACTCGAGTCTGCTGGCTCATAGAATGTATCTCTTGTAGATGGGTTAAAGTGGTCAGCTCCTGCTTTGTTATTCTTTAGGTCAAGTGAGCCATCAGTGTAAATAAAGCTGTAGTTGAGATGTTTTGACTGAATCAGCTCCATTGTGGCATTCCTCAACTCCAATTCAAGGTTGACTTTTGTACCATGAAGAAGAACTAATAAATGTACTTTTTCAAATCGATAAACATGAGATTTTCATTGTTAAAGACAAGAAAAGAAGGTAATAGCTAAAACAGCTGATACCTTGTAGATTGTGGTCAATATCTTATAATAATAAACTCAGATATTTTTTGGTCAATAACAACTACCAAAACATTCTCAGAACAGTATATGCGACAATTTTGGCTATAGAGTTCATGAAGCTATGATATTAACCTTTGAGAGGTAGCCTACGGACATTATTTCCAGATTAAAGAAATGCTTGTTTGAATAAAAATAATAATTTTATTTCAAATATGTTTGAAATAAAACATTCTTATATATTTTCAAATCTTTAAATTCATTTAAAAAGCACTATTTTATAGTATATATTTAAAAAATATATTACCAAAATTTAAAAAAATGTATTACAAATTTTTTTTAAACATATGTGACTCTCCTTAACATGGGAATTGTTATACAAAATAAGTCATAAAACTTGTAATTATATACATTTCTTAAAGAGTTTTCTAAATAACTGAAGTCGTGATTTACCTGTTTCCAATTCATCATCAACTAGATTATTTTGTAAGTCATTTGTAACAATTGCATCCTTGTCAGCCTGAGGATTCTCTTCATCAGGTTCATCACCACTATCACTATCACTGTCGAAGAGTTTTCTAAACAAATGCACGGGCGATGGTGCTGTTGCTATTCTCATATCTACACTAGCTAGTAGACTAGTAATTCTGATACACTCACGCTCACTTTCATTAATTATTTCTGTCAATTAGTTAAATTTAAAAAAATCATACTTGTTGATTCCATCTTCACGTGAGCTACTAGTTTTCACTAAACACTTGTAAATAAACTAATTTTAAAAATACTTAACTAAGTGAATACATAATTGCTTAGTTGCTGACGCGTTTCAAAACATTTGTTCCTTTTACGAAGCTAACCCTCTACCTTAAGTAAGCAATTACATATTCACTTAGTTAAGTATTTTAAAAATTGTTTAATCAGTGAATTCAAGATGATTACTTTAAGCAACTTCACTTGTAAATATTTACAAAATTGCCTATAGTAGCACTTACTTAAATTTGTTGATGACGGCCATTTCGGGAGATGTGTCCCATTGTCAACTCAGACCGTAACTCCGCAACTAAGGGTTATGGTCTGAGATGACAATGGGACACATCTTCCGAAACAGCCGTCCTCAAGAAATATAAGTAAGTGCTACTATAGCAAGTTTGTAAATATTTACAAGTGTTTAGTAAAAAAAATTATTACATATTTACAGGCGCATCAATAAATACACTTTGAAATCTATCTAAAAATGTACACTCGTACAACGAGATTGCACACAGAAATTAGCTCATTATATGACCATACCATGAGAAGTTGCACACGAAGTTAATATCCAGTCCTTCATAAAAACTGAGTTTGACTAAAGAAACCAAGCCTTAATTGTTTGTGTGTGTGTGTGTGTATGTGTGTGTGCCCTTTTTATTTCCGAGAAAGGGTCTTGTGAAATAGGTATACAAGAAAACACCAAACTCTAGTAAAAAAAAGTTTTGTTATTGAAAAATTTGACGGCCCAGAAGTAAACTCTGCAATGAGACCTCTCAAAAATTAATAGATGTTTGAAAATAAGAACATTTTAGCAGTCAATGATGTCTTTAAACTTGTAGTTTCATTGATAGACATCTAACAATGAAATGTTATGACTTTAAACGAATATTTAAAATGGTTTCTTATAACAGGCATTTGAGACTTAAATTTTAAAGATACACAGGTATGGTTGCTCTTCAGATAAAAAAATGTAGAAAACCTTTGAGGTACTAGGTACTAAATTTTTAAAATGTTGATGTTTTGTTCAGGTATTACCAAGGAAAAATGATAAAACTTAATTTACTCAAGGAAAAAATATTTAAAATTTTTATTTTGTATATGGTATTACATATAAAAACAACACAATTTATTTATTTTTTTTTCATTTTAATATGTGGAAATTATTTACAACATAATTTTACTTCATAAGGCAATGCCATTGAAATGAATATTGCACTAATAGAAAAAAAACTAGCACAAGTGTTAACTTTATACTTGGTATATTGACTATAATTTCTTTTATCACATCAAAATCATGCATAAATAGCTGTCATTCATCACACCATGCCTTGTGCTATAGTAAAATAGAGATGTTTGATTATTAATACAATTTATTAAAATGTAATACTTAAAATCCTAAAACAAAACTTAACAACTGTATGTACATTCTGAAAAAGCTTTAGTGTTTAATAAAATAAACTTTGCAGTTTAAAAATATCTATATAACTTCCTTATTTTTTTAAAAAATAATTTGCTTTAATAGAAACTTAAATTGTTGAATTCTTATTCAAATTATTAATTTTATTATTTTTTAATAAATAAACATCAGTTTATATAAATTAGTGTTGTGATTTTTAAATAGCCTCAAAATATTACTAAAAATAATTTTAAAGAGTTTGCCAGAGGCACAAAGGCTAAAAGTTTGTTTTCAACTTGGTTTTTGCAGTTTATACACTACACACGCAATAGTTTTAAAAAATTATACAATAAATATTGTTACATTTTGTGAGCATTTACTATAGAATATAATAGAAATGAATAAAGAATTTGTTTTTCAAAATGTACATCATACAATATATTAACCCATAATTTAAATGACATTTAATGCCAGTATATTATTATACAAAACAATGATTCCTCTATACATAAATTATTTATTATTTACAAATTATCAAATTGAGTAACAGAAATATATATATTTTTTTATATTTAAATAAAGTTACAGTCTTTGCAAGACTGTTTTCAGATCATTCGATAACACTCTTTGGTGTAAATTTTAAATAATATAAGTATTTGATAGTTCTATTTCGTTTTGCTTACTAAATAATATTTTTTTAACTTTATTTTAGTTAAATAAAATAATAGCATAGTCATATTCCTATTAAAAATAACAATTGTTTAGTTGTTAAATTAACAACTTACATTGGTAAATATAATAAATTTTATAAATTTATAAAACAACAGTATGTTTAAACAATTAATGTAAACTTAGTAATATTGGACTTGGAATATTTTCATTAAAAATACTATTAGAATATTTTTTTACCTATTTTGAGTAAATATGTCTGGAACAAATTTGATGTGATTTCAATATTATTGTAACATTTTGTTTTATAAGGAATTTTCATGTTCTTTGGTTTTCATATTCATGAAATTAAAACAATTCAATGTTCTTGAACCTCTTAAATATTGCCTAAAAAATAGCTAACAGTTTAATATATTTTGCACTTGTGTTTTATTCTCAAAGTAAAAAGTGATCATAATTAGGAAAGTTATTTAATTAAAATCTTTAAAAGTATATTAAACTAGTGTATGCTAGTCTATTCATAGATTTCAAGAACAGAATAGAAAGTCTCTTAAAGTAATTTTCTCAACCAATCTAAATTTTGAAGTAATAAAACAATTTGTTTCAACACATTTCGTTTCTTATAAAGAGGAATAAATGACTATGATATTTACCATAGTTAATTAAAAATTCATTCTTACAAAAATGAAATTCTAAAATACTTAAAATGCAATATAGATAAGTTACAAAAATTTAGTGTTGCCTATAGAACATTATTCAATATTAGAAATAGACACAAATTTTTAAAAGTAATAATTATTATTATGTGCTTAAAAATGTGCAATAATGATTTTAAATTATAAATATATATTTCTTATAACAAAGATTTTATTAAAAATGTTTATATTTAAAATTTTGTATATGTAAACAAACTTTAAATGCAATAATTTAAAATTGTTTAAAGTTAGTTTTTTGTTCTCCAAAGATCAAGTAAAATAGTTTTCAATTAACATAATTTACCAATAATAAAATTTGAACACATTTCACTATTCTTTTAAATGTTTGATTTTATTTAAAACAATATATTAATAATAACTTAAAAACTAAATAAAATTCTTGGACGGAATATTGTTTAAGTCTTTCGGTGATAAACTTATTCACTCATTTAAAAGTAAAATTAAAATTACACTATATTAGCTGTATGTACACATATTTCACACTATAAATATTAAAATATTTACATTTAGAATTTTGTATTTAAAGTGACACAGACACTCTTTAAAGTGTACATTTTCTACAAAATCTCAGTAAGGTACTTAATACTCTTGTAATCTCCAAACACATGTACCATAATCTCAAAACATTATGATAATTTCTAAATGTTGTACATAATAACATAAAGACAGAAATAAATTGTTTTAATGTTAAAACATTTGCATCGGTGTGTTTTTTTAAGTAAGTACCATTTTGATGCCAAAAGAAATGGAAAGTATTTTTTTTTAATATTTATTTTACATAAAGGTTCAAATGAGCATGAAATATTCCCTTTTTTTTAAGTTGTAGAATATATGTTTTTCTTTACACTAGTCAGAATTTGATAATTTTTTCAGCACCGACAAAATTAACAAGTAACAGATCTTGACTATCCAAAAACTCAGTGAAAATTAATTTCAGTTCAGAAATTATTTACATTTTGAAGTTTAATTTGTTGTGGAAGCTGTTGCTAGTGGAACCTGGTGGGATGAAGCACTGCTTCAGTAGAAGGGTACAATTCTATATATTAATTATTTTGAACTTTTAATTGCTGACAACTATAGATATCGATGCTCCTAAAAATTGGTACTTGCACTCTAAACACATCAGTAGTTCATTGTTATTCTCATCAGTCAGAGAAGAAGGGGTTGAACATCTGTAGCTGAATGCTTATATATTCTCTAGACAGGCTGTGCATGCTGATAGAACAGGGTAAGAGGCAAGAGTGGACTGCTACAGTACTGTGGAACTACACATCAAAATGGTATTTACTTGAAAAAATATGACTCAAAATGTAGAATTTTAAGTTTGATTCATAGTTCAAAACAAAGATCATTTTAATGATATATTATAATTTTAAGAACTGAATTGAATTTAGAAAACAAAATAAAGCTACTGGTACTGAAATGTTTCTTTAACACCAGTTAAATATATTAAATTAAAATATAGAACACGGAGAGCAGAATCAGATAAAAGCTAAAACTTTAACAACTTAATATAAACAGTTACACCTGTGGAAAAAGTTGAAAACATCAATCTAAATTAATTACTTTAACATTAGTTTATAAGTATCCGAACTTTAAATTTTGTAAATTTTTGAAAACTTACTGAGACAGAATGTTTTTGATCGCTATGTGGCGATCTTTATCAGTGTCTATTGCTTGGAGATGTTGGGTAGCGGTGACAGTTTTAATGGCAGGTTTTCGATAGTATCGAAGTGTATTTGTGATTTGTAATGTGTTTGTTTGTTTAATATGTTTGTACTTTGTGTTTTTGTATGTCTGTTAATATGTTTGTACTTTGTGTTTTTGTGTGTCTGTTAATATGTTTGTACTTTGTGTTTTTGTGTGTCTGTACAGACACACAAAAACACAAAGTACAAACATATTAAAAAAACAAACGCAACACAAATCACACATACTCTTGATACTATCGAAAACTTGCCTTAAAAATCGTCACCGCTTAACCCAACATGTCCAAGCAGATGACACTGAAGAAGATCACCACATAGCGATCGAAAACATTCTGTCGCAGTAAGATTTACAAATTTACAAAACTTAAAGTTCGGATAGTCATAAACTAATGTTAAAGTGATTAGTTAAGATTCACCGAACGTAATGGTCTACAAAATTCAAGAGATCAATCTAAATTTGGAAAACCTCAATATCTTACTATAAATTTTTAAAAAACAAGAGAAATTTTGAAAAACCTCTGATAATAAATAGATTTTTACTTAGCCTCAAAAGAGCAGACAATTTTTTGCCGCTGATAAGTTATATTATTATATCTTAATTGTAATATTTAAAAAAAAATGATAAATGCCTGTGAAGCAGTAAAACTTGCAATTTCTAACTAAAAATGTAATATCTTGAGAGTGACATATTATTTTAAAATTTCAATTTGACACTTTGAGATAACTCCCTGTTTTATTATGAAAACAGTAGAGTATTACCAGTTTGACTGAGGAGCATCAGTCAAACCCTCCTCAGTCAACATTGTTAAATATTAAAACAACTGTACAATCAAAATTGTATATCTGACTAAAAAATTCAACACAAAAATAGTTTCAACTGAAATTGACTGAAGTAAAATCTGTAATAGAAGCTATTGAAGAAAATTGCAATATATTTGGATCAAAACTAATCTATAACTCGAAAATCATAACTTTGATTGAAGATTAGGTATTCTGGCAATAAACAATGTTTATTCAGGATATCACTAAATTTATAAACCCAATAAGTACAAATAACACAATTTTACTCTTTGTGAATTCTCATTCATGGTCCCCTTTATAGAAATAAGTAGCCTGATGGCTTAAAAATGAAGCATGGAATGGTTTTTAGATTACAATGTAGACACTGTAGATACTGAATCAATTTTTGAAGGAAAAAGTCTTTTATAAAACTGAACTAACATTGAGAACTAACTACAACAATTACCAGTTGAACAGCAGACCTGAAATCAACGAAGGAAGCACTGGGTGAAAAAGGAAATAGTAAATGCTGATCTAAATAGGAGGTCACTCAGTTATTCCCTGCACACATTTACAACTACTCAGTAATGGAGGCTAAATTCTTTAGCAAAAATATTAACCCTCCAGGAGGGTTACTCATCAATCCAAAAAAGTAGGGACATGACCAAGACTGTCTTAATTATCTTTGGACAGAAAAGAATTTCTTGTGGTGTTGGCATACATGAGACAATAACAACATTAAAAGTATAAAGATTTTAATTGAATTTATAAAACCTTTTTTGTCTTTAGACAAGCTGTCACATTAAACATTAAATTCAACAAATACTTTTTGCCCATGCAGTAATTTTTCATTCTGTTAAATATTTTTGCACAACGAAAGTACATTCCAATATTTCATTAGAATTACACCCTATCAGTTATACTTAAATTAAAACAAACATTTGAATATAAAAGATATTAAAGTACCTGTCCCAATATATACTGGAAACATCGAGACAATTATTTGAAAGGCCACAAGTGGAATTAAAAAAGTAGATTAATGAACATTTGTGTATTTAATTTCCTTGAAGTTTGTAATATAAAATTTAGTAAATATCAATTTTAACATTTTTATTATTTATAAAGTAGTAGAAAACTAAACCTTCAAGTTATGTAGACCTTTAATTTGTTTTAAAGATAAAGGTATATATTATTACTTAGTAAATTGAGAATTGCTATTTACATTTTACTATTACGTATATTTATCTTGTTTTAAAAATGTTTTAGTTAGTAAAAATAATTATACATTTTTTATAATTTTAAAATGATTTTATATTGAATGCTCCCTATATAAATAATTATCTGTTGAATGATTTTGGCTTAAAATAGTTCAATGATACCAACGCACAATTCATTCAATAAATCCTTTTAATTTTTGGTTTTTTAAGGCTACTATTCTATAAATAACTCCTTTTATGATTTAAGTACTTGACTAATACTCCCTAGCTTAAACTTCAATGGAGATTCATTTCAGAGTAGTTCAGTACATTGTTCAAACTCTGCTGAACACCATTAAACAATCCACTGAATTAAAAGAAAACACAATTCTAGAGAGATTTCCACTAATTAGTAGTATTTACTCAAGTAGTTAGACCACAACAAGTGATCTTTTAAATTGGTTATTTGAGTTGATGGTATTTAAAATTACAAAATATGCCCTAATTCTTGTTTCTATAATTTAAAAAAATTTTCACCTTATAGGTTGTTATCTTATTTTGGACCAGGAATTTGGGGAAATAATTTTACTAGAAAAAACTGAGGGTAGCAAAAATTCTACTTCCTTGCCTATCATCTTTGTTTTGACTTAAAAAACAAACATAATTAAAGAATATTTTCATACATTACTTTATACCATATATGGATTATCTAGAAAAAAAACAAAATTTTTGTGTTGAGACTAAATGTTTTAGACAGCTGTACTATGTGTTTGTATTCGAACTTTTTTAACTAAACTTCCATTTCTTGATAATGTTGGCGATGTCCCACTAAAACCTGGGTTTTGTATACCAAGACCATCATTTGATGGTGGTGGTCGAGGTTTTTTCAAACTCGATCGAAGTGGACTCCTTGTAACAGATCCTGTTGTTGATCCATTGGAAGACAATGTGGTTGACAGAGTTGCTAAACTCCCATTTGTACCTGATCGTGCATATGGCTTTCCACTAGCATCAGTAACAGAAACTGATCCAGCTAAAAAAAATTTTAAACAAAATATATAATCAATATTCTCTATACCAAAAATACTATATGAAAATATTATATTAAAACATTGTATTTTAATTTTCACTGCCGTATAACCTTTTTAGAATAAGTGTTTTTAGATTAGGTTTTATGCATATGGTTAAATTCTCTAGGCCTGGATATGTTTTGGGTGCCTAGATCTCTGTTTACCATTGAGCAGGCCCGCATTTCCATATAACAAAACCGTTATATGGTACTCCGTACTGCTAACATTGGAACGCCCTAATTCTTTCTATTTTAGTCTGTTTTTATCATTATTGGTTTTATTGCTCAGTAATTATAATTATCAAGATTCATTTTATTACTATATTAAATTTATAATTAAACACAATATTTAGTAAACAGTTATGTTATGGATGTAGTACGATTATTTATAAAACAAATCTAATAAATAAGTTATATATTAACAATAATATAATTATAGAATCATAGTAATACAATATAATTAGTTCTTAATATTTATAATTAACAATAAAGAAATGGAATTTAAAACTCAGCTTGAAACTAAGATTAATGTTCTTCTAATGCTAAAGTATGAGCAAAAATTTACAAGTTCTCGTACAAAATGTAGCCTAATATAACATTCATCTGGCCTATAAAATGAAAAATTCATGTAGTGACAAAACCTACCCAATACTTACAAAATTTGCAATCTAGACCTAAAATATGATCAGATATAATCTATTATGTATTTTAGACTATTTACTGTCAGTTTTTTTCTTAATGCAATAGAAACATTGAATTTGTTGTTCACTATAGGATTTACAAACAAATATTTTGCAAGAAGTACAATGAACTGCAGTTTTATTATTTTTGTGTTTTACACAAGGTAAGCATGGTCCAATTTTCGAATAATTTTGTTACCCCATTTCATTTCTCAATCGGAATTATTCAAGAAAGCGAAAAATAACTTTTGAAAGAGATGTGAGTTTAGGTTGTTCTCTCAAATGTTCTTCCATAAGCTGACTTGTTAGGAAATATTCTCCTGTAGACTGGTCTACAGTAGACCAGGATTCTACTGAATTCATGAAAAGAGCATAATTCAAGAGAATTGAAGTAAATGCTAACAATAAGAAGCATTTATGAAGAAATAATAATTCTATAACAGAAGAAAAATGATCTAAATCATAAATCTATCATAAAGAGAGTAGTCTAAGGTATAGGCTAATCATAATGCAAAGAATTGTAGGCGCGCAGTAGAATGAGTACCACAGAATGTAGTGGTCATCTTCACAGTTCAATAGCAAATGAACTACTGAAGAAAAATCAGAACAAGCCTGGGATCACATAGTTAAGATAACCAACAGCGAATACTAAACATCTCAGCACAATATATTGAGTCCTTTGTCAGCAGTTTATGAATTACTCGAAGTTGTGGCACAGAGTAAAATTGCATTTTAAAATATGTCTTAGATGAAACTGGATTTTGAGACATAACTATTGAAATTGGAAGTTATTTGAAGAAATAAGAGGTAAGAGATAATAAATAAAGATTTAAGAAAAAATTACTTAAACAATTGCCTTGTTTTTTCTGTGCTAAAGCTATTTAAATAAAGTGTACTCATTTGAATCTAATTTTTTACATTTAAAAGTTTTAAAATTGATTTTTCTAACAAAACATCTGTAATGAACTTATAAAGGCACAACTTATCAATTAAGTTAAGTTGTAAATTAAATATATGAGCACTAAATATGCAATTGCAAGTGTAGTCCTTCTATAGACAAGTGAATAGTCAGTCTCAGAAGAGCCAGGTCCAATTCACTGCCTTTTTATTTTTTATTAACTTTTTTCAAAATTGGCCTATTTAATATTTATTTAAATACCATTTAAAAATAGCAAAGGTCAACTGAAATGATATGTGATATGATTTACATAAATATTTTAATAAATTTCATTGCAAATAATAAATTTCTGAAAGGAAACATCTAGCATAATTTTATTTTCCACACTATAGTAAAATACTTTTATTAAAAAAATTATTTAAAATTGTATCTACTAAGGAAAGTATTTATGAGTAATGCTAGTACTAAAGCAATAAAAAAAATTAGAAGAAACATATCTTATAAGCTTCTTTTATATAGACTTGACAAAACCTATGATAATCTTGTCATACCAGGATGTGTTGATCTTTTATCTCTGAAGCCAGGGTTATTAATAGTGGTTGCACCTTCTCCTGTAGGGTCTCTTGCTGACATTGTTGGGTCGCCACCAAGTCGCTTAGAGAAAAGAACATCGTAAAGAGCTCCAATAAATAGGAAGAAGTTTAGTATGATGAGGCAGATCTACAAATGACAGACAGAATCATTCAGTTAAGTTTAATTATACTTGTTTACTTATTTTGTTTCTTATAACAAAGTATATAGGAACAATGTAAGTAGTTTATAACAAGTATAATTTATGTCTCTTGGATTTTGTTATTCATGATGATCGACATTAGTATATATTAAACTAATTAATGACTTCCCTAACTTATAATTTAAGAAAAATGTATGAAAAACTTATTGAAACAAAATATTTTTTATCACACTAAGTGATCTTTTTTAGTACCATGTATGACATCCTTTGTTTGGTTAGGTGATAATGATTTTAAAATAAGATTTTCTGTAATATGGTCTAAAGGAGTACGTAACTGTATTGGGTTTGTTTCGACTTTGGTATAGTTGTAAATTTTATAATATTTTAGTGTGTTGAGATGTGGCCCTTACAGTTTGATGTGGAGAATTATTACAGGTCTTGCGGAACATTGTGAAGCCTGGCTAGGGGAAAGGCTACACCGGAGTGGGGACGACCGCGGCTAGAGGGGTGAAGGGCGATCAACCAGTGCTTAACTACTAATCTACAAACTTACTTTGGGTCGCTGGTATAACACCCAAATACAGAGACGGCAACGGCTTGAGACAGATTGGCCCCTACCATTACAAAACCATTGTAGACAGTTTTCGCCCATAAAAGTCAGGCTTCACTAAGAAACACAAGACCTATTGATACTGTCCATGGTCATTTCAGTTATGTGACTAGCAAAAGTTAAGTCAGTGTCATAGATATATAGTCTAGTCTATGTGTACCTTAAATCTTTGTTGAAAGAGGTGACCTGACAAAAAATCTATATTTCTAGCCGTTAGTTTTGATTTAGTATACATATCTGTTTAATATTGTTTAAAAATTCAATTATTTACTTTATTTTAGCTATGTGAAGTGACTTTTTGTAGAAAAATGATTGTTTTGTACAACATATATTTGTAATAAAAACTTAAAATAAAATAAAACAAAATTTGCTTCCCCATAACAAAATGTTTTAAAATGTTTCAAGTGTCTTGAATTGACTTTTTTCAGACTTGTTTCAAAACTATGTAATTTTGGCACAATATCTGTGTCTGTGTGTAACTTTCATTACCTGAAAACGGATAATTTTTTTATCACTAACAATTGTGTGTAAGTCCTATGGTAAATGAGCTATAATCACTTTAAATAAAGAAACAAATTTGTGTGCAAATGGAACTAACATATTTTGGATATAGTTATATATGTATAACATTTTATTATATTATATTATTCTGAGTTCATAGTGAATAAAAGTATATAATACAAGAATATTTATTAGCATTTAAAAAATATTATCTCACAAAACATTAACAAGACTTGTAACAAGGCACTTTTTTCATAAAGCCTTTTAATTTTCCTTTTCTACTTTATATGTAGGCTGTATAAAAGTTTTTATCACATTGAAGGAGTGAACAATACGTATAGACTATTTTATATTTATACTTATGTCTTGCGGAATATGAGTTATAACCCATTAAAATGAACAAATTAAGTTACTTGTTGCTTTTATAAATAATTCAATAAGTGTAATGTTTATATTAGTTGATTCCATCTTCATGTGAGCTACTAGTTTTCTCTAAAACTCTTATAAATATTTTACAACTTGCCAATAGTAGCAGTTACTTATATTTGTACCTTCTCCTTTCGGGAGATGTGCCCCATTGTCAACTCAGACTGTAACTTAAGATGGAGCTATGGTCTGAGTTGACAATGAGACACATCTCCTGAAATGGCTGTCCTCAACAAATATAAGTAACTGCTACTATTGGGAAGTTCTAAAATATTTACAAGTGTTTTAGTTTATTGTTTAGGGTATACTTATTATGAATTTTAAAAATTTCTTCTACAAATCAGTCAATATGCCTTGGGGTTTGGCATACTGATTTTTAGTGACCAGTTAAAAATAAAGGAATTGTGTAAGAAAGAGAATAAGGCTAACAGTAAGAGCTAAGTTTATTAATTCATAGTACTTTCTTTAAGTAATGCAATAATTATTGTTATTATTATTTAAATAAATAACTATTAGTTACTGAAGAAAAACAACTCATAAAAGAATCAGAGATTAGTTTACAACAAACATTTAACCTGAGGAAGGCAGTGTGAGTCATTTTAAAAACTATCAAACTTTGGGGTGCCCTCTTCATCGTGAGGGGTGCAACCTACATAGGAGTTTAGAACTGTAATATTGATACTGTTTTATTTTTGTTAGTTTGTATGGAAACATTTATAACACATAACTACAAACTACTAACATACAGCTACACTACTATCACTACAAATGTCTAACAAATAAAACTACAATTTTTTGTTACACAAAGTTAACTATTTGTAATGTTAACTACTTTTCAATTATATGTTTCGATTACCTGGAATAATGAATTAAAAATAAAAATGGGCATTTACAGAAGTTGACTACTTCCCTCCTGTTTCAGATTTTTTGAATAAGCAATCTGAATTAAGATTTGTATTTTATTAATTTTTAGCACAATATAAACTGACTAAAAATAAATAAAATTACTATCCTTATATTTTTCATGCAATACATAAAAAGTGGCAAAGCTACAGAAAAGGTTTGGTCTTCTAGACAAAGAACAGTTTGTAGTTTTTATGTTGTTCTTGAGGTCTCTCTGAAAGGGTATTTTGCCAATTTAATACCAAAAGTGTAAAAAGTGTGAGTTCTTGGTGTAGGTGATAAAGTTTGGTATCAGTGTGGCTTTTCGCCAAGTTTATACCAAAGGTGTCATAAAACATGATTGTTTGAGTGGTTGCATTGCCTTTCATATTATTAAGGAAATAAAGTTGTTACTAATAATTTTACATATTTCTATAATTACTTGGTAAAAGTACCAAAAAAATAAAACATCTTCCATTGTGATTTAATTGTATCTTTTCTCAAACTGTACAGGTAGCTGAGTCGCCTAGTTTCAAAATAAACTGCATTACATTTTTGGCCATTTTTAGTTTTCGAAAGATTTGTCAACTCCAAAGTGACCTTTACAAGGGACAAAATGTGCCACATTCAAAACCATCTGCATCATGCTGGTTTCTTATCAAGAAGTACAGGGTTAGTTTCAAAATGAACTACATCATAGAATGATTTTCAAAACGCACTATATCCTATGTGTTCCACTGCAAATCGGTTGACTTGTTTGTTGTTACGAGTGCTGACTTTAGTGAGATTAGTTAGAACTGTTGTTTGTAAGATTGGAAAAGTTGTACTTTGTGATTGTTGTTGGTTCATAAACAAGAAGTACATCCTATTGAAAATCTAGAATAAGAATTTTTACATTAAAAAAACATGTAAATGCAATTTGTTTTACATTTTATTTCAAAATCAACTACATCCAAAGTGGTTAATTTGAAAATGGTCTGCTTCACTGAAAAAATTTTAAAGTTGTATCCTTTCATATTATTAAGAAAATAAAGTGTATACTAATAATTATACAAATTTCTATAATTACTCTTTGGTAAAAGTACCAAAAAAATAAAACATCTACCATTGTGACTTAATTGCATCTTTGTAATTATCACAAAGATAAATGATCCATGGGTAACAATCCATGGTTATACTGGATTGATAGGTTACTTTAGATTATCAAATCTCCCGAAAACTAAAAATGGCCAAAAATGTGATGTTTATTTCAAATTAAAACCAACAACATCCAAATTAAAATAGTTAATAGTACAAAAAATTAGAATGTTATGCCATTGCTATATTAATGCATTATGTATATATTCCACCCAAAGCTAAAATTAAAAAAAAAACAACAAAATGATAGTTAGTTTTAAAGTTATATAGTTTTTTGTGTTTTCTGAAAGATTAGGTCTAAGTGGTGTAGACTTGTTTGATACAAGACGTCTCAAGTATATCGTTCAAGAAATACTTACCAGAATGTAGAATGAAATGCCTCTTTTGACTACAAAATCATGCTCCCGATCATCTGTTTGTAGAGAAAATAGGCCTGCTGCAACTATGACCATCACAGCTGAAAAAAATGTTAAAATATTATTTATCTATATTAACAAAATGAAAAGGTACAACATACAGGACACTTTTTAAAATTAAATTGCCAAGTATACTGTAATCGTTGGTTAAGACTACAAATATGTTAACATTTTTTAATAAAATATTTTAATATTTGTTGATTCCATCTTCGCGTGAGCTACTGGTAATCACTTACACTTTTAAAATGTTTTAAACTTGCCTATAGTAGCACTTACTTTGCTTGTTGAGGACGGCCGTTTCGGGAGATGTGTTCCTTTGTCAACTCAGACCGTAACTCCGCAACTCCGTAACTCAGACCGGAGTTACGGTCTGAGTTGACAAAGGGACACATCTCCCGAAACGGTCGTCCTCAACAAGCAAAGTAAGTGCTACTATAGGCAAGTTTAAAACATTTTAAAAGTGTAAGAAAATATTTTACTATAGTTAATTAATACATAATTACACAGCGGTAAAAATTAAAACAGTTTACTTTAAATCTCACTACACATTAGGTCATTAAAACAAACACAATAGTTTGTTAAAGCAAACCAGTTCAATTTTGACGACAATATCGCCTTCATCAGTGCTTTACTACTACTGAAGATGAAGGCAACATCATTGTTGAAACCAGTTTGGTTGTTTTAATAAACTATTGTGTTTGTTTTAATAACCTAATGTGTAGTGAGATTTAGAGTCGACTTCTAATTTTTACCATTTTGAATTGTTCTCACTAGCTAACCTCAAATTAACTTAATACGTAACAAAGTCAATACTAAAGGGCTTATTTGATGAGCGCATTTCGAAGCAATCATTTCTTTTACAAAGCTAAGCCTCGTGAGCTTTAGCTATACTGAACTAAGGAGCTTTGACTATAACTGAATTTAGTTTTCATCTCATAAGTCACCAATAAGAATTGTGAAATAAAAATAAATCTTTGTAAATGGATTAAATCAAATCTGTTTTTATATTTTCAAAATAAAATATCTAGCTGAACCTAAATTTTAATTTATCTTAGATATGCTAATGTACGTAAAACTTTCTAAAACTCCAAAAAATATGGGAAAACTTCCCTATGGTAGCAATTACTTTTGATGTTGAGTGAACACTATATTTCAGGAGATATAAGCCTACTTCTATGTCTAATCACACAGCATAGGCTGACAAGGGGTAAAAGGTAGCCCAATTCCAAGTTATAAAATAACAATGTTTAATTTACATTCATTAATTTAATGATCCCAGTAAAAATAAATTACAATATTTATAAATCATGCTATATCGCCTCAAAAGTTAAAAAAATTAAGAATAATTGTGATATTACTTTAATTGAAGTGAACTGAGTTCAGAGCTATCTGGAGTGTAATGAATAAACCATATTAAACAATATCTAATACTTCATTAACAGTATCGTTAATACTAAAACTACACTAACAGGAATGCAAGGACATGGCTAGCAAATGTTTTCAGTTTGGTTACCAGGGTCCAAGTGTAGGCCTGTTTGAAAACAATTACAACTTTTAATTTCGTTTGAAAATTTTAGGAAGTCTAACTCTTGACCCCACTCTACGCACTGGATACCTCGGCAAATGCTGATTTCAGTAGCTAAGTAATCATCACGGCCATTAAAGTACAATGATATTTACGTTTATTGTGTTGTCTCAGGATAAATACTTTCTCTGTTTAACAATTTCACACAATGTGAAGACGAGATTTTGCCACCAGAGCGCAGCACAAGATGGACTGAGTATTGGACAAGGGATTAACTTTATCTGCTCTTGCAGCCTATTTTTATAAATTAAATTATAAATTAAAATAGCTATATTTTTTAGTTATAAATATACTAAAATAGGCTAAACTAAATTATTATGGAAAGTGAAGCAGTTGGGCACTCCTCTGGTTTTAGTTGCCTTTTAACATCCAATTATGGCAAAACGATATGGGAATTTTAATTCTTTTGATTACGTCTGCGTTGTTACTGGGAATCACTCTTTACGCGATTGTACAGCCGAAAGCAAAAAATATTCCGTTGGAAGGGGTTTGATTATAACAGAAATTATTTTTGTAACGTAAGCTAACAGATCGTTGCATTGGATATTATAATTGAGAAATTTATTATTTTTTTGTAAGCTAACAGATTGCTGCATTGGATATTATCATTGAGAAATTTATTATTTTTTTGTAACCAGCCTGTCTATCCGAATACTTTGTTGCTAGACTGTACAATAACTATATGATAACTTAATTTTCTTTGATAACTATTTTCTTCTTGTTTAGAATGTTTATTTAAGTAACATAGAGTAGGTAAAATCGAAACAAGTAATAGGTCTTTAAACACAAACATTTAAGTCAGGGGCTACTTAGGTCAATAAAGAAGAATTTTTTATTTGCATTAGTCTTTATTAAGTAATTACAGTTAATATAAAGTAACATAACCTATGCGTTAAAACAGCTGTTCTACCACATAACCAAAAACATAAATTCAGCTGTTTTATGAAATCATATATTATCACTCAGCCCATTTTAAGCCTAATGTGACAAAATAACTATATTGCATAACTTGCCCCTTTTGTGAAACGTTTTTCTTCCATATAAAATTTAAATTAGTTTATTACTAAATGTAATTAATGAATTAATATTTGAAAAACTCCATTGACATAAATTATCATCCCTTACAAGTTTAAAAAAATGTATTTGAACATGAGTGGATGAATAAAAAGCATTTGATTAACTATTACAAAATTTATATATATATATATATATATATATATATATATATATATATATATAGAGAGAGAGAGAGAGAGAGAGAGATAGATAGATAGATAGATAGTGGTGTCGCCGCGCCGGCACGGCCCCCCAAAGCAATTAATTTCAGCAAAAAAATATTAACATATAAAATAGTGCTAGATTTTTAGTAAAACAGCTTCCCGATGAACCAAAAATTGCGTAATTTAAAGTGGCAAAATAGTAAAAAATATGATTTATAGAGACAAAAATGTTCAACATTTCCCTAGAGAGGTTCCGACCCCTGACCCCTGGGTCGTGCCCCCCAAATTGTCGTCCTGCCTACGCCCCTGCATATACGTATATAATGAGAGTGTGAACTAATAGAAGGAATTGAAGAGACTGAAATGGTTTATTTATAGATAGCAAACATAAATTAAGTGAATTCAATTAGTATTTATTAAACAATAAGTTAAAAAAAAAGACTGATAAAAACATATTGAGAAAAACTTTCAATACAACCCACATTCAAAGTGAAAATGTCTATTAAGCACTGTAGAAAGAACAAAATAAAAATAGCATCAGATCATGGTTTTTTTCCAAGAAAAATTTTTTTAATGAGTTTACTTCATAAACGTGGAAACACTGATTAAACAATGACAGGAAATTTTGAATTGCGATAAGAAGAACAAACGAGGCGTGTTTTATCTACATCAATTTACTGCTAACACGATTTGAGATAACGTTACAGATTTATGAGTTACTTGAGGAAGCACATTGGAGACGAAAAGTCGTAAACTGAGGTAATTGTTGGACGATAACTGCGTTTGGTTTTCAGCAAAACTTTTACGATATTTTAAAACTCGTGGTGGATTTAATTGGAAAATGTTCGTTAATAATCTGAAATGACGATTTATCTCAGAGAAAAAGTAGTTGCATTTAAAGTAACTCTGTTTTACAGAGAAAATATAAAATTTAAACTTTAGAGAAATTCAGAGAGAAAGGTCGGGTCTTAGAAAGATTAATGTGTAACTATTATTTATTAAAAAAATTCACCAACTAACAAATAGTTGAAATTCACTTGAAACTAGAATAAAATAAAAATTCTGGTTAAAAAAAAATAGGTTGTGGCACTCGGGGCAGAGTCAACAAAAGTGAAAACGTTTATAGCCAGGTCTACAGAAATTTTGAATGAAGAAAAACATTAATTTTAGGTAATGAGAAATTATCTAAACATTTTAATCAACCGCTCCTAAAAACGTTTTCATTTCAAAATTTGGATTAAAATTACATATCTTATTATTATGGTTATATTGTATTGATATTTATCAAAGTTAAATAAATTAATATAAGTAGCTATTAACAGATCAAAACTATTTAATAATATTCTTTTTCATTAACCATGTCCAATAATAGACGCAACAAAAGCTACGTTTTAAAAGTTGCTTTACACATAACTAAAACATAAAACCAGCTAATATATTAAATAATATCTTATAATTTAATTCCTTTTTAGGTAACTCAAGTGTAACCTAATGGACTACATCTGATGCTATTAATCTGACAGAAATTATACTGACGCGAAATTGTATGTTTAAAGTACGTTCATCCAATAAGTTTTTGTCTACGTCACTATAGATGTTTTCACTTCATAATTATTTACTGCCGATGAAGGCTTGTGTAGTTTAGGCCTTCATCATAGCGATAAATAAATGATTGGAAAACCCGATTATGAAACAATAATTTATTGATGTTGTTTTTATTTGTTTAAGAGAATACTAGGCGCCATTTATATATGTAAATATTATAATTTATTTGAAGATTGAAGAAAAACAATAAATATTTTATGCCTCTTGGTGATAGGCTTTATTTTAACGAAATATCTATTTATATTTTAATACGTTAATTATTATTTCCATTTCCAAACACATTGCACTATGCAACGTAATATATAAGGTTCCCTACTCCGACGTTGTGCGAGTTTGGCACATCTTTCAAGGTAAACCGGATGCCGTACAAGTCTAGGCTACACTCTCTCAGATCCATGAATCATTTTTATTTAGTCATAGTTCTTTCCTTTTACGCTTAATACATCTTATAAAACTCAGTTTATTACGAGAATAGTTGAGGTAAATTATTTACTTTCTGCGATGTTAAAAACAACAATTTCAGAAACATTGTTTACTTGATTTAGGTAAGCTATAAATGGATCATCAAACATACTAAGTTAATTAAAGAGTTTGGGCAAAACTTTCAAGCACTTTTCCTTTATTACAGTTTTACGATTAGAAAGTTTGATTATTATAATACAAATGAAAAAAAAGCAAAATATAAGACGATTTCATACAGAAAAAAAAACAATTAGGTCGTGGTAGTGGGGGATGGCGTCAGTTAAAATCCTTATAGCCAGGTCTACGCAAATTATGAATTGATATTTAATTTGCGTCATGAGAAATTATCTAAACATTTGTTATCAGACTCACCTAAGATGTTTTTATTTCAAAAATTGAATTAAAAATTCAGAACTTATTATTATCGTTATATTGAGTTATTTGTATCGGGTTTTATCAAAATACATAGCAATAAATTAATATATTTATGAACTTATCAAAACTATTTAATAATGACCTTTTTCCTTAACAATATTCATGAAATAATGTAACATTGTAAAACATGTAACCTACATGTTAAAATTGTTGTTTTACAACATAACATATAATATAAAATCAGCTGAAACATGAAATCATATGTTGTCATTTAATTCATTTTGAGGTGAGTCTTAGCGTAACCTGATGGAATTTATACTGATGCTATTATTTTGACGGAAATTTTACTGATGTGAAATTGTGTGTTTTTGTACATCAAGTACGTTTTTGTAGGCGTCGCTATGAGAGTGTTCACTTCAAAATCAAAGTGAATTAAAATTATTTTTTAACTGATATTATGAGGTCATTTATAAAGTAAACAGACATACACATTTAATGAACATTAATCTTAATGCAGGGAATTATAACTTTAGTAAGTATCAGTTGGCGAACCTGGGAGGATTGACGGAAATTTTACTGATGTGGAATTGTGTGTTTTTGTACATCCAGTACGTTTTTGTAGGCGTCGCTATGAGAGTGTTCACTTCAAAATCGAAGTGAATTAAATTTTTTTTAAACTGATATTATGAGGTTCATTCATAAAGTAAACAGACATACACATTTAACGAACATTAATCTTAATGCAGGGAATTATAACTTTAGTAAGTATCAGTTGGCGAACCTGGGAGGATTGACGGAAATTTTACTGATGTGGAATTGTGCGTTTTTGTACATCCAGTACGTTTTTGTAGGTGTCGCTATGAGAGTGTTCACTTCAAAATCGAAGTGAATTAATTTTTTTTAAAACTGATATTATGAGGTCATTTATAAAGTAAACAGACGTACACATATAATGAACATTAATCTTAATGCAGGGAATTATAACTTTAGTAAGTATCAGTTGGCGAACCTGGGAGGATTGACGGAAATTTTACTGATGTGGAATTGTGTGTTTTTGTACATCCAGTACGTTTTTGTAGGCGTCGCTATGAGAGTGTTCACTTCAAAATCGAAGTGAATTAAATTTTTTTTTAAACTGATATTATGAGGTCATTTATAAAGTAAACAGACATACACATTTAATGAACATTAATCTTAATGCAGGGAATTATAACTTTAGTAATTATCAGTTGGCGAACCTGGGAGGAGTGTTGTCTGTTGGATTAATATCTAGTTACATAGCCTCTAAGGTTGAGGTTACAATAATGTGCTTGGTTCAAGAAAGTACTTTTTAAAAGCAATGTTCTACGATCCCACTTCTATTTTCGAAGAGAGGGAATATATCCCAACTTTCAGAAACATTTTATCGGTGAACAGAACAATACGGGTGTAGTTTTATGAAGCTTGTATTCGCAATGTACAACTGACGCTGAACTATAAACAAAGATGTAGGGAGCTCATCCTTCAGTCTTTTTATTCTTCTCATTTCTCATTGTTGTAGCTCTGATCTGTCTTTTGGGGTGAAAAAAGCTTTAAGTGTTACATCAGGTGCAACGAAAGTGTAAAAAAGTTGAAAAATGGCTTCATATTTAAGTAAATATTCAAATCTGTTGAGGGAGTAAGAAAGCAGATAACAATATAAATAAGTAAAAAGCTTGTGTAAAAATAAACAAACAAGTTCCATTTTTGATACATTTGGTTTGTTAGAAAATTTTTGACGTATGCCTACAGACATAGGTTTTGTTTGATTTGTTTAATGTGAAACATAGATCCAAGTATTATGCAAAAAATTTTCAACTTACAACTTAATATTTTATTCTTAGAGTACTAAAATTTATAGAGGTTTTAATGATACAGTAACTTACTATAACAAAAGTACAAGTATTTTTGTCTGGCGATCAACGATATTTTTTAAACTAAGGAGAATTTTATTTAGGTCAGTTTGTAGAATTCTTGACGTAATTACAGTTAGTTTAACTTTGCCAATTAACAGCACCTACGCCGCCTGTTGCGTCACCTAACCGTCGCTTTCTACGTTCACGCTCTGCTGAAAGTTCCCAACGTTCAAAGCTCACAATGTTTCATCCTTTTTGTATTAGTTTTATATTTCTAGTTTGCAAATTCAGATATAACAGAATGCTTTGCGTTTTTGTAAATATAAACTATTATAAATGCCTACATGTATGCTAACATATTTTATCTAGACTCATAGTGAACGTATTTTATATTCCAAAACATTTAAAGTTCGTTTGTTAGTACAGGTAATAATAAGGTAAAAACGAATCAATAATATAATCAATAAAATATTCCTCAAATGTTTTTCAATGACATACTCCTAATCATCTGTGAGTATAGCTAATATATATATATATATTTGTAGATTATGCAACACTGTTTTCTTGTATACACTTATCACTTTCACTTATGTACTTAAACAAGAATCTTACTTGGTATTTATGCGAGTACTTTCAAAGACTGGTTAGTGTCTCCATCCTCGTGCATACTGAGACTCAGTATGCCCGAGGATGGAGACACTAACCAGTCTTTGAAAGTACTCGCATAAATACCAAGTAAGATTCTTGTTTAAGTACATAAGTGAAAGTGATATATATATATATAAATACCGCAATATGTATTCTTGTGTATTAATAAATAACTAAGTCAAAAAACAAATACAAGAATTATAATTGAATTTACAATTCAAAGCTTTTCGTTGGCTAACAGTACCAACATCATCAGGAATATTGAATGATTCCTGATGATGTTGGTACTGTTAGCCAACGAAAAGCTTTGAATTGTAAATTCAATTATAATTCTTGTATTTGTATTTTGACTTAGTTCTTTATATATATATATATATATATATATATATATATATATATATATATATATATATATATATATATATAGGCTAATATAGGCTACTCGTGTTTGTTAAATGTTGTATTAGCTGTAGGCATATTTAGTTGTTGATGACTTGATCATTGATGAGTAAATTATTGACAGTGACTTGGTGTGAGTTATTATTTAATTTTATTTTGTATGTTTATGCCACGTCTGGGAAAACATCATTAAGAATTATATGGTATTTTACTAAGGGATTTTAATTATATTATATTAGTAAGGTGACCAGATTTCTAATAGATCAAAACGGGACAGTACCCTGTGAGATCTTCTGGGATATTCACGGCAAAGATCTCTAACATAGATTAAACCTCTACAAAGTTGAAGCTGCGGTTGAAGCTACCAAACCGACGTGAGCTACTGCGGTTGGAAGCAATCTTGGCAGCACTGCCAGGGCGGTAAACTACGCGATGGTACAATAAAATGTACTAAGAGTCTGTACTTTCAAATCTTTAATATGATACCTTCAATGTTGTGTTTAAGAAATCAATAATCATGTACCCAAAATAATTTTTAAAAAATATTGAATGTTGAACAACATTAATAATAAATGCACAAAAACCTCTTAACCACAAACTTTCTTTATTTTACCCTTATGTACATTTCAGTTACAAAGTAACCATCCTCAGAGGGATAACATACAAAGACTGTCTTTGTATGTTATCCCTCTGAGGATGGTTACTTTGTAACTGAAATGTACATAAGGGTAAAATAAAGAAAGTTTGTGGTTAAGAGGTTTTTGTGCATTTATTATTAAATTCAACCACAGTATATTCCTAATAAATAGTAATTGAACAACATTTGATGTTAATATAGTTTTTTCAAATATTAAATAATTTATTAAATTAAACAATGAATTAACTTTAGTTTTATATGGGAGAAACACTTTTCACAAAAGGGGCAGGATATGCAATATAGTTATTTCGTCCCATTTGGCTTAAAATGAGTGATAACATAAGATTTGATAAAACAGCGGATTTTATGTTATTGGGTATATGGTAGAACAGTTGTTTTAACGCATATTTTATGTTACTTTATTTATATTAGTTGTAATCATTTAATAAAAGCAACTAAAATAATATTCTACTTTTTTAACCTATGTAGGAATTGACTAATATCTTTATTTTATATTACTTGTTTAATATACAACTCAATTAAAATCATCTGGCTGTGTAATTATACAGAGCTCGTAAAATAATACTTTTCACATTTCCATATAAGCATTGACACTGGTCTTGTTCTGTACCTGGAACTGTTTCCACTTTTATAACCGTTTGGACTCGTATTGCATACTGGAGGTCGTATAATTTATCCATACATTATAGGTTTTGTGGTAACTTAAATTAATTTTTCCAAGAGATAATTGAAAGCCTGTATTCTTTAGTTGTGCTCTGAGCTGGATGTGTTAGCTGCCCACTCCTGAGTAAGAAATCGCAAGCATTTGCGAAAAATGGCGAAATTAAACTTATACCAGTTCCTATTACACTTTTGCTATTACTTGCTACCAGACTTTTTGTTAACTCAAAGATGTTAAATTGTTAACTTAGACTTGGAGGAAACGTTTTCGTCTTACGACTTCTTCAGCCTCATATTTTTGCCGCTAAGAATGTTGCAGTTGCGCTTCCTCGGTACCATTATTTTGAAAGTTAGAAGTGATGTGATCGAAGGGTATGTGTAATCTGTGCCGTGTTTGTTCATTTAAGATGTCATTTTTATGTGTGTTGCTATGTCTATATATTTCATACTGTTTTAGTGTGTTTAATTTATGTCCTTTGTTGCATGTGTGGAGGATGCTCATGTTATTTTACACTTTTGCATGAGTGTTTAGTGTCCATGAGGTGATTTGCGAAGGTGGGTTCAATAGTAGTGTGCAGTGCGCTTTGGTGCTCTTTATATCTTGCGGCAAAAGATCTGCCTGTTTGTCCAATATAGAACTTATTGCAGTTGTTGCATTTTAGTAACTTTCAAAATTATGGTACCGAGAAAGCGCTACTGCAGCATTCCTAGCGGCAATAACACGAGGCTGAAGAAGTCGTAAGACGAAAACGTTTCCTCCAAGTGTAAGTTAACAATTTAACATCTTTTAGTTAACAAAAAGTCTGGTCGCAAGTAATAACAAAAGTGGAGTAAGAATTAACAAGCAGCTCGTCATGAACAGCAACAAGATTTCGATATTATACCAATATTTTTACGCCATGCTCCTTTTCTGTTTGTCTCTCCATCATCCGTTGCTATGGAAGAAATTTTAGCTTGAGACGTAGAAATCAACTCCTGGATGTTCCTCTTCCAATACGGTAACACCGAGGCAGTTGGGAGAGCCCGGGAAGTTACCCAGATAGGGAAGCCCTAAGCAAATTTATCTCTAAAATTTATACGGACAAACTTTTTATACTGTTATAATTTAGTTACATAATTTAACATAAATTATAGGAATTCTTTTTCTCAATTTGATTATTCAAAACAGGTTGAAAAAATTGGGAGTAAATTTATTCAGAATAAATTATTTAAAAATAGAAATTGGAGAGCTTAATTTCGCCCTTGTTTCTAGAATATATTTGTTCCTATTTTACTTTTACACAGCTGCAATCTGAGTTTACGTATTCGTTATAGAAAGATTTCTTTTAAATGAGAAAATACAAATCTGAACATTTTGTGGTGACTGATTAAATATATACATATAAATAGGCGAATGAGTAAAATATTAATATGATATACGAAGAATCTGGGACAATATGAGAATGTCTTTCAAGTCTGTCAATGTTCTTAGAAGTACTTTTAACACCGGTAGTTATTAAAATTGTATGGCAGTATCGGTATTTGGACTTATAATCTTCTGTTATTTATTATACAGAAAGAATATTAAATATTACATATTTGTTAATTCCATCTTCAACATGAGCTACTAGTTTTCACTAAAACACTTGTAAATATTTACAAACTTGCCTATAGTAGCAATTACTTATATTTGTTGAGGAAGGCCGTTTCGGTAGATATGTCCCATTGTCAATGAGACGGTCTGAGTTGACAATGGGACACATCTCCCGAAACGGAGGTCCTCAGAAAATATAAGTAAGTGCTACTATAGGCAATTTTGTAAATATTTACTAGTGTTTTAGATTAAATATTAATTTTTCAGGAAAAAATTACATGAGTTATTACACCAGAAATTGAATCGAAAAATGAATAATTGAAATATAACTAAAACAAAATAAGCATAAACTAATCACTTTAATTAATAACAATGAATTAATCACGTTAAATTGTTAATTGTTCTATCTTTATGCCTTTAAGCTCATCAACTTTATAATTATAAATGTTGTAATCTATATCCATATCCATATACATAATTCCTGAAGCCGAATTTTGAGAGAAAAATTGTGGGATCTTGGAAGGTTGTACAGAGCTGGGAGCGGGGAAAATAGAGGTTTTTCTCAATTCACTGCATTTATAGGGTTTTGAGGAACTTAAAATACATAATATCTTCATAAGAAATACATTGCAAAAACATCTGAGTATGAATTTCAAATATTTCAGCTGAGAAGCAGCTGTAAAAATATTATATTAAAAACAGCTGAGTACAAATGTTTTAACAGTATTAAGAGTTAATTAGAAATATGAACTTGGGATCAGGTTTAGTTAATGGAGTACGTCTTATCGTACTAGATATGTTTGACAAGTGTATTAAATTAGAAATAATCACTGGTTCTGGAAAAGGTAACATATTTTTACCCATAATTAAATTAATATCAACAGACCCTAACATCCCATTTCAAACGAAAAGGAACCAATTTCCTTTTAAACTTACATTTTCAATAACTATAAGTAAGGCTTCAATCGACCAATCCGGTTTTTACACATGATCAACTGTATGTTGCACAAGTAGAGTAAAATCTCAAGAGGGATTACTTATTGATAATACTATGGGTAAGAAAAAATCAAATTGGAAACAGATTCTCAAAAAATATAATTTATGAAGAAATTTTATGAAAAATTTGAATTATATTAAGCTAATTTGTATTAAAAAACAAAATTATCATACAAGAGTTTAAAATTTGTATCAATATGAATAGGTGTATTTGCCCCTACAAGTCTTAGTCCATATATAGTCAGTGAATGGAGGCAAGTTTGACATTTCTGGATGCCTACTACAGACATGGTGATTCACTCACTACTGGATCGCGTCGTAACTGGTGATGAGACATGGGTAAAACACGTTAATTGCGAAACGAAATTACAGTCCATGGAGGGGGGGGGCACACAAGCTCCCCCAAAAAAACCAAGAAAATGTTCGCAAACATTTTCAGCAAGGAAGATTATGGCGACAGGCATGGTGTGATTCTCATTGACTTTCTTGAACGTGGTGCAACAATAAACTCTGAGCGGTACTGTGAAACTTTGCGCAACCTTAGGTGGCAGTTCAAAACAAGCGCCGAGGGAAATTGACGTCAAAAATTTTATTTGTGCATGACAATGCCCGACCTCATACAGCAAACCGCAACAAAGAACTCCTTGAGTCATTCAAATGGGAGGTTTTTCTTCATCCGCCGTATAGTCCTGACCTTGCACCAAGCGATTTTCACTTGCTTCCAAGAATGAAGACCTGGCTAGCAACACAGCGCTTTGACGACGACGCGGAGCTCAAGGAGCACGTCACTGATTGGCTGACATCGCAGGCGGCAGATTTCTATGATGAAGGAATTTCAAAGCTTGTCCACCCCTACGATAAATGTCTTAATTTGTTTGGCGACTACGTAGAAAAGTAGTATTTTAGTTGCTCTTTCAGATGTATATAATAACAATTTTTTATTGTGCTTATTCAATCACAATTGTGCTGTATTTTTTTTATTCAAAAATGTTCTTTACTTTCTGAATAGCCCTCGTATATAATTCCGTAAGCCGATTTTGAGAGAAAAATTGTGGGAGCTTAGAAGGTCATATAGGGGCTGAGAGATGGCTCAATATTAAGGTATTGGCATGAAGGAGCGGAGAAAGGTATAGGTTTTTCTTAATTGACAACATTTATAGGGGTTTGAGGAACTTAAAATACCCAAAATCTCCATAAGAAATACATTGGAATAAAAATCTGCTGAATATGATTTTCAAATATTTCAGCGAAGTACAGCTGAGTAACACCTGTATACATATATTATGAAAAACAGCTGAGTACAAATGTTTTAACAATATTAAAGGTTAATTAGACATATGAACTTGGGATCAGGTTTAGTTAATGGAGTACGTCTTATCGTACTAGATATGTTTGACAAGTGTATTAAATTAGAAATAATCACTGGTTCTGAGAAAGAAAACATTCTTACCAAGAATTAAATTATTATCAAATGTAAACGAACCAATTTCCTTTAAGACTTGGATTTTCAATAACTATAAGGCTTAGGGTCAAACATTCCTAAGAGCAGGCTTCAATTGATCAAAGCTGTTTTTACACTTGGTCAAATTTATGTTGCACTAGGTCGAGTAAAATCTCAAGATGGATTAAAGATACATATTGAAAATGATATTAGTAAAGAAAATCAAATTGAAAACGCATTTACAAATATGTAGTTTATAAGGAAATTGTCTTATGAAAACTTGAATTATGTTGAATTTAATTTGGATTAAAACATAAAATTACGATACAAAAGTTTAAAATTTGTCTCAATAAGAATAGAGGCATTTGCCCTTACAAGCCTCTAGTTATAGTTTATAATTAATTTGGCTATTTATTAAAAATACAATGGTAATGAATGATATATTTTTATTTTACAATAGGTTACAATATTTATTTCCTTGGATGAAGATAGCCCGAGAGTATAAGTGTAAACTAATAACTCAAGTTGAAGATCAAAAACAAAAATAAAAATTCTTTATTATATAATTTAAGTATCGATATAATTAATAAATCGATTACGGTTACGTAGTAATTTATCAAATTTTAATTGTCAAATTTAAAGGAAATACAGAGAAACTTTATCCCCAAATCAGAGAAAATAGATTTGTTGTGAGAATGCGGTTATTTTGTGAGTAAATTATCATTCATTAAAATGTGGCAACGTGTCGACAACCATATTGTTATCCTCATTCATGCCTACAGTACATTGGACGTCATTAATTATTTAGGTCTAGAAAATTTTAATATAAAATCGAAATAACTATTACAAAGATATTTATTTTATAGGTATTTCAATTTTATATTAAAACTTTCTAGACATAAATAATTAATTTTGACCAATATGCTTTAGGCCTGAGTGAGGATAACAATAAAGTTATCGAAACGTTGCCACATTTTTAGTAAATAAAATTTACTTTACTCACGTATCAACTGAATTTTTATTCAACAAAAACCTTTCTTTTTGTGAGTGTGCACATCATCATGAAAGAAAATAGAGTAAGGGTGTGACTGAAAAACCATTAAATTATATTGTTAGTAGTATCGGTAGAGATATGCTGCAGGAACATCAATATATTCGAATTAAACTGGTTTTAAGACATAGCAGAAGTAATACGTTTTATAAAAATACTCTTGAATAAGCCAGTTTATTTTGCTGATTTTAATAAACTATGGTTGAGCCGGAGAGAGGCAATCGATAAAAAATAATTAGAAAAACAGCCAAAAGAAGAAAATATTTGGGGAGTTGAACAAAGATGGATAGTGATAGCGTTAAAGGAGAGTTAGAGAAATGGCAAAAGTGGAAAAACGTTGTAACCTAACCTAACCTAACCTAAACTACCCTAACCTAACCTAACCTAACCTAACCTTACCTAA
The DNA here is from genome assembly GCA_036971475.1 of Prosapia bicincta. Taxonomy (NCBI): domain Eukaryota; kingdom Metazoa; phylum Arthropoda; class Insecta; order Hemiptera; family Cercopidae; genus Prosapia; species Prosapia bicincta. The sequence goes on along the minus strand of JBAIZL010000006.1, from coordinate 4,337,205 downwards.
CCCAACCTAACCTAACCTAACCTAACCCAACCTAACCTAACCCAACCTTACCTAACCTAACCTTACCTAACCAACCTTACCTAACCCAACCTAACCTAACCCAACCTTACCTAACCTAACCCAACCTTACCTAACCTAACCCAACCTAACCCAACCCAACCTTACTTAACCCAACCTTACCTAACCCAACCTTACCTAACCTAACCCAACCTTACCTAACCTAACCTAACCTAAATTATCCTAACCTAACCTAACCTAACCTTACCTAACCCAACCTAACCTAACCTAACCCAACCTAACCTAATCTAACCCAACCTAACCTAACCCAACCTTACCTAACCCAACCTTACCTAACCAACCTTACCTAACCTAACCCAACCTAACCTAACCCAACCTTACCTAACCTAACCCAACCTAACCTAACCCAACCTTACTTAACCCAACCTTACCTAACCTAACCCAACCTTACCTAACCTAACCTAGCCTAAACTAACCTTACCTAACCTAACCTAACCCAACCTAACCTAACCAGCAAGTAATTTAAACACACTTAATACTAACTTGAGAGTAGCGAAAGAATGCACTTGATGTGTACAGTCAACCCGTACGGTAGGACGACCTTGTCTTTGGACACTACCATCGACAGTTGAAGAACACTCAGCACGCAGAAAATCGCCAGCAGACACGTCCCAATCGCTGCCATGTAACCTGCTATCTTCACCGCAACTGGAACAAATTTGTTCAATTCACAATTTATTTTTACATAGTTTTTTAAAACAGTTTACTTAACGAGCCATATAAAACCGTTATGCAAATATTCAGTGTTTATTTAACTAGTTCAGTGTAAAATGATGCTAATATAAATCTTGTCCATCTAGGTTTTTATATCATTGTTTATGCAGAGTGTCCTGTATAAACAAGAAATATCCTGTAAAGTGTAATCTCACCCTGTTTAGTTTTCCCACCAGCTTGTGTGTTTTAAACAATATTTACATCTTTAAAGTAGATCAAGGTAACACACTTCGCAGGATTGTTAGTCTAACCAAAACCTATTTTTAAAGTAAATTCAGAAAACCGGTTTCAAAATGATATTCGGATTAAAAAACGGACATATTTATGAAAACTATGTAATAAGGATAGTAAAATAGCGTATTTTTAGGTAAAACGTTCAGATCAAGTTCATTGTACTAACACAAAAACAAACGGTAAGGAGCGTTTAGCCGAACCTCACTTTAAAGTCACTAATCAAGGTATTATTGTTGTTTAATAATCAGATGACAAATAAATTTAACAATAGAAATAACCTATTGTTGTTGGTTTTGTCTAATACATTGTCTATATTGTAATAAATTCGGCAGCCAAATTTGCGACGCATCATACTCGCTTTGAAGGTGATTTTGCACAATTTCTGTGTAATTTGTTTAAATAAAATATGTTTTATTGTCATATTTCTGATTAAATTTGGTTTTAATATTAATGTAATGTAACCTAACATTACAGAATTAGTTAAAGTGAATATTTGTTTGTGTTTTAAATAAGCAGCTGTGAATTGAGATATGATCTGGTTCTGGGAAATATTATGGTTTGAGTGTTTTTCGTGGGAAGCTATCTGCATACAATCTAGTAGCTATCATGGCATTAACAATGAAAATTCCGTATATAAAATGGATATCAGAAAACTTCATTTTACTTTTGAACAGTTCTCCATTTCGAATACAATTCAGGCAAGAAGTAAAATTAACTAGAGTTTATTAATTAGAATTATTACAGCTTTATAATCAACTGACATATAATTTTAAAAGCAGAAAAAACAACAAATTGTGGTTGGTTTTGTGTAATAACCAACATAGTCGATAATGAATTGCAACACATTTAAAACAAATTTGCGACAACACAGACTAGCATCGAAGGTAATTTTGTGGTGTGTAATTTTTAGATAAATTGTATCTTTTATTGTCATGTTTTTCATTAAATTTTGTTATAGTTTTTACGTAATGTAACCGAATACCACTTATTTAACATTACACAATTAGATCAAAAGAATATTTATGTGTAGTTCAAAGAACCAATTATTATTTGAGATAAAACATTATGGTCTGGGTGTATTTGTGGGAAGCAATCTGCATAAATCTAGTAGCTAATCTAGCATTAACGATGTACGACGGAAATTCCGTACATAAAATGGATATCAGCGAACTCAGCGTTTTAACAGTTGTCCAGCACGAATAGAGCGCGAGCAAGAGGTAAAATTAACTAGGAGACAAAATCAATAACACTAAACTTGCTATATCAGCTGCTTAGAAGTATTAATCAGCTGTTTATGACACAATAGTAACTTAAAACATTTTAGGCGAGCTCAGCAAAACTGCGTTTTTATTTGTCATAAAGCGTTAATTTGGCGTTAAATAGTTTTATCTAAAAATACATATTTTACTATTCTATGTTACTGTTTCTATATTTATGTTTTACTATTATTACACATTTTTTAAAATAATATTTTTTTTAAAATGCTATTTCTTGAAATATTATATGACCACTTTCCCCAAACCAGAATGAGCTGCAACTTTTTTTAAAAGGAGATTTTAATCGTATAAACAATACTACAAATTTTGTTTGTATTTTCCGCTTCAAAGATATAGAATATGTTTCAATAAACACAAACACGCGGAAGCTGATTAATACAACACTGATGACTAATACTTTATAGGACATTTCTTGTTTATTTATACTTGAAAATAATCTGGTAGAGTAAATTCATTGGCAACGTATGATTCATAAACTTAATATAGGCATAATTACATAAGCTACCAGGTTCAACCACCCCTCTATGTTATCTCTCAGCATTGACCAGAGCACTGAACTGGAGCACAGGTTCTGCCGAGGTAAATAGCGAGGTAATTTTGGTTTAATCTTTAAAATAATCATAGCAATTTATGGTAATTTTACTCTAGAAAAATCTCTGTTTTTTTCTTTTTTACATATTTTTTGTAAGAGTACATTACAAGAAAAAACGTTATTTTAAATATCATAAACCATAAATAGTGGTTAAAGTTGGAACATATGTAAATACAACCTCAAACTATCAATACACTTGAAACTATATAAGCTGAACTATATATATATATATATATATATATATATATATATATATATATATATATAATATGTTTTCTTGTATAGTAATCAAAACAACTGAGGTTATTCAAATACAAGAAGGTTTTATTTATTTTTATTCAAAGCTTTTCGTTGATAAACTGTACAAACATCATCAGGACAGAATAATACAATAATGCAAGATATAAAACATATGTTAAGCTAGAAATAGCATTGTTGCCAAATTTATACAAATTGCCAAGTTTATTTTGTTGCCGTAGCATTATCGACATCGAATAAAAATTATTAAATAATCCTTATATTTGAATAACTTCAGTAGAGAGAGAGAGAGAGAGAGAGAGAGAGAGAGAGAGAGAGAGAGAGAGAGAGAGAGAGAGAGAGAGAGAGAGAGATGGGGGGGGAGAGAGAGAGAGATAGAGAGAGCCTAAATCTAGTTTCAAATGGTCTAATGAGAAAGCTCTCTGAAGAAGAATGTGTTGGGATGTATCAGAATGTTGGACTAAACAAATAGAAAAACATATTTTTCTAATTTAATTGTTTTATTTTACTTTTTTATAGGTAGAATTTATTATTTAAAAATATTTTAGCTAGTTTAATATATTATAAAGTAGGGTAAATATATTAATTCCTTCAATGCTAATAATATGTTTTCTTTAATAATAATTAAAGTAAACAAGCTGAAAAACAAATTGTTGTTTTTCAATATCAGAATAAATAAAAATGAAAATATTTTTTTAAAAAATGGGTTTTAATTTTGTTCTTCTATTTAATAATGTAGATTTGTATGTGCAATTTCACAATACAATGAGAAACTGTTTTAAGGTAAATTAATTTTCTAAATTTGAAAACTTGATTGTTGGTATAGGAGGAGAAACATATGTAAACTTCAGATCTCTGTTTTTGTGAAGCCATTTAAAAGCTGATTTTTACATTATTAAGTAACATACAAATGGCTTATTAGAAAATAAAAACTTATCTAATGATTTATGATATGGCTTAGTTAATTATTGTCTGAAAGTATTTATATTGGAAAGCTTACAGCCTAAACAAAATACTGTTTTAGAGTTATATTAAAAAATAAATTTTCTCATTATTTGAGTTCCGTCTAAGAGTTAATTTACAAAGCTAAAGATAACCAGGTACGCCCAAGTTCCTAAACTATTTCAATAAAAACTAATATATAAATAAAAAACAATTCCTGTTTTCATGTCAGATTAATTTGATTTTATTAATATAATGAAATTCTTAAGTTCATGAAATTTCAATTATTAAATCATTCTCCCTTAATTTCTTTTATCCTTGGTGGAAATTCTTATTTTTATTTTAACCCTCTATATATAGTTTCATCCACCGCCCGCACTATAAGGTTAAAACGCGCTAAAACGTCAGAGTTTCCTTCTTTCACTGAAATCTAATTGTCCTCTTTTCGTATCTGAGCTTTTTTTAGGCAATGTGAATTTTCTGTGTTCACCGGTCTGATACTGTTTCACTGATCTACAAATAAAGTAAAACAATGGATCTTGGAAATTATTCTGTCACAGGACTACCAACCTACACAAACTGTTGGTCTCTTTAGAAATTACGTGAAAAATAAATCTATTCTGGAAGCATTGTTTCTCAAATTAAAAATTAGAAATAATTACAAATTTTACTAAGATAATAAATAAATATCGATTTTCGTTTTAATAAAATTGGTTCTAACATTGGAATTCGCGCGGAAAAGTCACCTTTACTAGTAAACACTTGTTACTCACCAACTGGTCGGAACCTGGCCGCATTGTCCCCACATTTCGTCCGTCCGTAAAGGAGTTCCTTGCATAATTGGAACGGGCCGAAATAGCCGCTCTCGGCTCCTGGTCCAGCTGTAAAAAAAATAAAAATTTCGCATAAACCAAATGTTCTAAATTATCAATCAAAATATTACATTACGTAAATTTATCTCAAATAAGTTCTGCAAAATGATTCATTATTAGTTAATTAATTACATGTTTCCTGTTTCAAATTATACGGTTATTATAATATTGAGAAGTTTCTAAGTTAATTATTACATTATTTACTAATGTTTATTATTATTTATTACTTTTCTCCCCTACTACTATTTATTTATATTACAATCAGTACCCAACTACGGTTACTGATGGCACATTGTGGTTGCATATATGAAGAACAAAACAAAGCATACGTTTCATTGAAGTTTAATTTTGCAGTACTTCAGAGGCTAAGGCAATACAGAGCTAAGGCTGTCATTTTTTGATCTAACGTTTCCAGAATCAATTGATAGGAAATGTTTTCCCATATCTTCTAGGCACATTCAAGAAGAAGTTTTCCCCCAACTGGGTCATTTATCATTAGAATTATGAAACCAAAAATGCCTCAAGCACTATTTAAAATTGCTGTTGTTTTCTTAGGGCTTCAATATTATATTTTTTCTAATAGTTAACCAGTGGTGATTTTCTCTTAGCTTTCGATTTTTCACTTTCTCTTATCTTTTCTATAACTCTCTTTTAAACGGTTTGAAAAAAAAGATAAAATAGATAAAATATTCTTTAAAGCGAGTTGTATGTCGTGTCGAAATCTGAGCTCAATCAGTGTAGAATGTTTTGAATTTTTTTATAGCATAAATTTATTTGTTATATATAAATAATAATTATAAATTAACCTTTACTAAACTCTACGCAATTAGAATATAAATATCAGTTCTCCATGAAATAATTTTTATATTGTTACTTCAGGAAATCGAAAATTCTTAGTAAGTAAATCAAACTATACAAATATTTCAAAATATATGGGTATTTAATTACAAACATTATTTAATAATTCTTAGACAAACAAAAACACTTTTTAAAAATTGTTACTTTCAACATAGGAGATGCGTCATTTTGGGAACAAGGGTTCCAACCAATAAAACTTACAAAATCCTATTTCGAACAAACGCAGAGTTGTGGGCGGTGATGGATTTAGATTAATGAAGAGAGATTGAAGGATTATTTTTTTAACTATAAAATCGGGTGGGATTTGACGGTAATTAATGTTTCAAGATAAAAGGAAAGGATGACATTTACTAAATATAATAACGGAAAGAATTTAAGATTAAATGTTGCAAGACAAAACGACTGATTTTAAATTACAGAAACGTTGTAATTTTTATATTTCTAAAGAAAAAAAACCTTTTATACAACAAATTGTATTTTAATTGAGCACAATAATTGCGGGACGGAACCCCTGTTGCACAGTAATTGCTTATGCAAAATACATTCTATTCTCCCTGCAAAGTATTTTTACAAACAATTAAACAAATATTTAACAAAATACAAACTCTTAAGGCTAAAGCCAATTGTATATGCTACTAACATAGATTTTTGTTTTGAAATAAACAAAATTAATGGCTGCATGATGAAAGGTTACACAATACATTGGAACCTCCCGCTAAAACATAAAAATGTCATGGTTCTGCATAGATCTATGTTAGAGAGACTGGAGGAGACACACACACACACACACACACACACACACACACACACACACACACACACACACACACACACACACACACACACACACACACACACACAAACATACACACACACACACACACACACACACACACACACACACACAGACACACACACACACACACACACACACACACACACACACACACACACACACACACACACACACACACACACACACACACACACACACACACACACATACACACACACACACACAAACACACACACACACACACACACACACACACACTCACACACACGCACACTCACTCACTCACACACACACACACACACACACACACACACACACACACACACACACATACATACGCACGCACAAACAACCTATTCTACTCAACCAAACATCGTTGATATTAATTTATTTCCCACCTGTCATCAACAGACTCTGCTCAAAGTTGAGCAGCACACAACATATATGCGGCGAGTTTTGCTGAATAACAACGGTGGGAGCTACGCAGTTGGAAGCAATGAATTATAGAACCTGTGACACGGAATGGACTTAATTGTAAAACACGCGCCTGTTGTGTAGAACATAACTAATTGGAGTAATATATCTGTCATCTGTGGCTGTTCGCAACTTGAACCTATATAAACACGTTCTAGTGATCTAAGAATTTAGAATTTAATAATAAATATATTGACAAAAATAAAGGGAAATTTGTTATTAAAAAGATAAATCTTGACTAAAAAATTAAATATTAAAATTAATTTAAATCGGTAGACTACAGGTCCAATTTTTATGAAGTGAGTATCTAGGATAAATGCTACAGTAATAAGGTATATGTATAAAGTAATAATTTGTACAGAAGATTTATAAGTGGAACATTTTCCATTGAATGATATTTCTTGTACTTTTTGATATTTATATGGATTATGTGTATAGACCTATATTTCTCATCACAGTAAACAATATGAAATACTTTTGTTTACATTTTATGAACATACTTGATCTTCAACAAAAAAATTAAAACAAGTAATTTATATATATATATATATATATATATATATATATAACTAAAATCAATTCCTACCCAGGTAAATAAAAAAAATTAGTTACGTTTTATTTTATAATTCCAATTAATATAATTTTGTAGACTATATACATATGACAGAATTAAAATATTAAGTGACAAAATAGAAAGTGAATTTCTATGGAATATCCCATTTCCCTCTTTATACAGTATATGCTGTTGGATTATTATTTTTGTTTACTACTAATTATTTGGCTTTCGTTACTATTTTATGAAGGTGATGGTGTTCAATAATTTCTCATTCTATCCGTCTGTTGTATTGCTTCATTATTGATTTCTTTCATAATTTCTTATACATCTTTAAGTAATCGTATATCTAACAATGGAAAAGTTCAATGGAAAGTACGTGTGGGTATCAAACACGTAGTTATTCAGATCCAATCCGACTGAGACAATACCTGTTTTACAATTTAATTAATGAATAAATACTTGAAAAACTGTATTAACATCCACTGTCATCCAGTATAGGCTAAAAAAAATTTATTTGAACTTGATTGGAGGAATTAAAAACCAATCGTATATAACTGACGATGATAATTTGTACAAGATATATATCGTTGAAACAGAGTGTGAGCTAATAAAATGAATTGAGAAAAAATATCAAAACTGATTGCTTCCCCTTCTTGGTTGTATAATATAAAGATGCTACGCTACACAGTAACGCCATGATACCATAATTATCGTTCATTCAAGAGACCAATAAATATGAGTGAAATTTACTCATAAAAATTGTGAGGTAAGACATAAGAAAATTAAAAAAGAGTGACTTATAATGCAGATGGTATCGGTGAGTAATTTTGATTCAGTATGGTTCAGGTATTACCTGGAGGACTGGGACAATGTTTCCGAACCGTGTTTACACTCGGGGTAATAAGCCTTCACTGGTGCAACCTCAACTAGAAGGGCTGTAAGACGCCGCAATTGGTTTAGAAAAATCTCTAAATAAACACACCATTGTGTAAAAATGACGCAGGTACTGTTCTAGGTTAAATAATGTAATAGTATTACTTATAAACATAAAAGTTTGAAATTAACACCCAATTGGGTAATTTTACTAGAGTATATAGGATAGCACGACGTACTCTGTAAGTATCCTGATTTAGGAGCTGCAAGGAGAAAGTGGTTTAGCTGGCAGTTAGGTACACTAGAACATATCAAAAGATTTAGCCTCAGGTGGGTACTTGGTTCCTGCTAAGAGGTAGGTATCCACTAAGCTAGTCCTGTGGTAGGGATGGGAAGAGAGTATAAAGGCTGCAGCTAAGTGCTCTACACCGATAAGGTCCCTCCGAGTTTTAGTAATAATAATAATAGTATTGGCATTGCAGGATTGCTAGGATTGCTGATAAAGTAAAATGTTTCTTCGTACTGTAGCGCCGTCATTTCATTAAAGTTAATCTCCTAATGGACTTTTCGGAATGTGTCGTGCTTTAATATAACGACAACTTACGTAAGACATTCCTTCTTTACCCTCATTAGCTTATCTCAAAGGCAACACTCTTCCTATAAAGGTCATGTTTCTATCTCCTTTCATAGTATCAGAAGGATTCATCGACCTTAATCCTAACATGCCCAGTTACCTTCGTACATGCCTCCATATCATTACAAGACAGCTTCAGCTTTAAGGCAGAAAACTTTACATATAGTAAAATGTTCCAAAAATTTGTCTAAACTAAACTCTTACCATGGAAATCAGCCTTGTCCTTGGAATATTACTAATAAATATTTAATTGTTAAAAATTGACGGACAATTTTTTAAATAAATTTACACTATTTATGCTTACACTAGCAGAGATTATTGTTAAATAAAAGCGGTTAAAGAAAATATATCCGATTAGTACACAGTAATAGACGTTAAGTAAATTTATTATTGTTAAATAAAAGCGATTGACTTGTGAGTCAGGTACAATTATTTATTTATAAAGGAAACGTTTCAATAACGGCTACTTTATCGACTTCAGGCCTTACTCCTCCTGCACTCTATTAAAATAGACTTAAAATAGGGGTTTATCGTTATTACACATTAACAAAGGCGCCGTGAGCTAATATCGAGAGCTTATATGCGCTGTTTTCATAAATATACTAAGGATATGTCTCGGCGCTATTTCTTAATATAGTGCAGCAGGAATAAGGGTTGATTACGATAACGTACCCAATATTGAAACGTTTCTTGTATAAATAAATAGTTGTACCTGACTCGCAAGTCAACCGCTTTTATTAAACAATAATATATTTACTTTTTGTCTACTACTATGTACTAATCGGATATATTTTTTTCAGTAAATCTGCTAAAATGTCGCTAGAGGGAAGCACTATTCGGGCAACGTTTAATTTTATTCAAATCACAGATAACCGCTGTCTCTTCTGATCGCCTGAATGTAATAATAAAATATGAATTTACATACTAATAATAATCTAATATACAGTTATGTTCCAGGGGGTCAGGAGGACAACCACAGGAGCGCAGCTTAGACTGAGCGGAAGTCCTAATTTTGATTGCATGCCTTTACAGTTTCGAGTAGGCAGCGGAAAAAGTTATTCATCCCATAGCCTCAGTAACAAGGTATTTGCAAGGTAACATCGCACCATATCCATTAACATAAGAATATCCTAGCCCTCAGGGTTCCTGCATCGGGGACAACCACAGGAGCGCAGCTTAGACTCAACGGAAGTCCTAATTTTTATTGCATGCCTTTACAGTTTCGAGTAGGCAGCTGAAAAAGTTATTCATCCCATAGCCTCAGTAACAAGGTATTTGCAAGGTAACATCGCACCATATCCCTTAACATAAGAATATCCTAGCCCCCAGAGTTCCTGCATGGTGCGTCGCCCGGTTTTTTCTGACAGGGTCTCTTTCTTGGCAGGTTTTTGCATACCGTTCTAAGCGCGACACATACCGTACTGAATACTTTTACTATCTCCTGATTTTACTTCAAAAGAGCAAATCAGCTCCAATATATGGACAATCAATTCCTTTTCCTTCAAGCGTGGTTCAACTACCGCATGCGCATGCTAGTTGGAGGCACCTGGCTAGAGGATGGTGGACACGGGGCCTGGGGGCGGGGGGTTCTGATTGCCCAGACCCAGGTAAAAAAAAAATTTCTAAAGACTTCATTAGTCGCGTCACAGTTGACTGTGACGTCAGGATTTCTAGAATATTTGTTATTTAGAAAACGTGAATTAGAAAACCGACGAATGGAGATAGTTAAACGGCATTTAGACAAAACTACGGACACTCGTTTAGCAATGTCCATATCGTCCCATTGTTCCTTTTAAACATTGTTATTGCACTTTTATTCAACTAAAAGATAAAATTATAGTAAAAGTCAGAAACCAGAAATAGTGAATGAAACGACGTTAAATACGTATCATCGTAGAAACATAACCTCACTTTAGTAACTCATTTATTTTTGTAGTATTTGTTGAAGTATTACTTTGTTATACCACATGGTGATAGATTTCATTATAACAATAATTACTTGTACATAAAACGTAATGAAAAGAGTACCTTTATTTCTTCATAAACCATTATTTTTATATGAAACATTATTAAATTGCATATAAAACATTATAAATTCAAGAACATAATCAGAAGAAAAAAACAAAATTAGCGATGAAACTTAATTTACAGATAATGCATTATTTAAAGAAAAATACTATTTTTATATTTATCTTCTAAGAGTGTATCTTCCATAAAATATGGTATTGTAATACAACGTTATTTAAAATGATATTTATAAATAAAAAATTATCTATAAACAACGATATTTATTCATAAATGTTATTTTTACATAAAATTTTATTCATGTGTAACATATTATTATAAAACAATGTTTTAGGAATAAAACGTTATTTATACTTAAACATTTTGTTTATGCATAAAATGTTGCATATACACGAAAGTTATTTATTCATTAAATGTTACTTTTACATAAAATGTTATTTACTCATATAATTTTTTTTTAGCACAACACGTTATTTACAGCCTACACAAACGTTATTTGTCATAGTTGTTATTTATTCTTAAAACCGAATTTATGCATACAACATTAAAAAAAATTATAAGGTTTATATTTAGAACCTTATTTAGGTATAAAACTTTATTTATAAATAAAAGGTTGCTTGAAGATTAAACATTAGTTAAAGTTATTAAGTTTTACATGTATTTTTACACACAAAAGAGTTTTGTGTTTCACCTTTCAAAAATGTCTGAATAATGTCAACAAATAAAAATATTACAATTGTTTTTGTAGGAAACTATAAGTTTAATAGACCAATGTTATTGTATACTTGCAATATATTATTATAAATCAAAGACAAACAAATCTCCTCTTCAAATATTCTTTTACATTTATTAATAAAAGGCATAACGTGTGCTTCACGCCTTTGGACCCGTGTAACTGTGCTCTCTCTACCTTTCTCTGAACACTTTTTTTCTTTTTTTTTATTGTTTTTATTGCGCTTGTCACTCGACAACAACAACAACAACAAGGAATAACGTTATTGAAACCAAAATTAAGAACCGGTATCAACCTTGCGAAATGATTAAAATATATATTTACTGGTGATTTTTCATTGGAGTTAGAATTCATTAACAGCCCTTTACGCCGGTCTCTCTTCTCTCTCTGCACCAAATAAAGCTCACAGTGTAGATTTACAACTCACGTGCCATTCCAAAGGAACACAATAACAAAAGAATTCAGCAACGCGACACCTCGCTTTCTCGTAAAAGTAGCACATTTTTCCTCGCAGCAAATGTTTACGTAGAAACAGGTGTGATAACAAAAGGAATTTTTTAAAGATATTCGAGCCACGAATAGACAACAAAGGTTTTTTTTTAAATGAAAACTTTTAGTTAAAAACGCGACCGCGAAAAACGCATTTAATCACATGTTACACCGCCTAATCAATAGGCTATACCAATGCTATAGAAAGACTACGACGAAGAACTTAATACCATAAAATATATCGCTCAACAAAACGGCTACCAACACACACTCATAGACAACATACTCAGGAAAATTAAACATAAACACCATCAAACGGCCTCGCAGACAAACCACACAAAAAGCAACAAATACATATCCCTCATCTACCAAAACAAAAACACACTCAAAATAACTCCATTACCTAATACCCTACAAAACAACAAACACTTTAAGACAGCACATACGACCTTTTCGAAAAGAAACTGACAAATACAAACTCTCAGGTATTTACAAATTAACTTGTAACGATTGTCCCAGCTATTACATCGTCCAAACCGGCAGGTCTCATTCTATACAAGCTTCGATGAACACATTACCCCAAAAAAACAAACAAACCCTAAATCCAGGTACACAAAACACCTAAAAAACACCAAACACACAAACAGCGACATACACACTAATTTAAATGTTCTACACACATTAAAACAAAGTAAAAAACTAACAACCTTAGAAAAATATGAAATATACAAACACTACGCAACACTACAATAAAGGAAACGTATTAAATGATCACACATTTAATCAACAGCCTTTTTCAGTATATGACACACAACCAAAACAACCCACCCCATTCCACAGTCATAAATTCATTCCCGTTAGAGCCTTTGCACCTAACCGATGCCACCAGTAGAGGGTTAGCTTCGAAAAAAACGAATGTTTTGAAACGCGTCAGCAAGTAAGCAACTACGTATTCAGTTAGTTGAGTATTTTAAAAATAAGTTTAATAACAAGTATTGGATGGACATAAACATACAATTTCGCGTCAGTTATTTCCGTCAGATTAATAGGGTCTGTTAAATTCCATCAGGTTACGCCGACTCACTTCAAAGTGAATTTAATGATAACGTATGAGTTGATAAATCAGCTGATTTTATGTTATAGGTTATGTTGTAGGATAGCTGTCATGCGTTATGTTACATTATTTATTGAACATTGTTAAGGAAAAAAGTTATTATTATTATATAGCTTTGATCAGTTAATAATAATTCAATATAACGATAGTAATAAGTTCTATATTTTTAATCCAATTTTTGAGACGAAAACATTCTTAGGCGCATCTGATAAATATTTAGGTAATTTCTCATTACACAAGATTAAATATTTTGCTCAATTCAAAATCTCTGTAGACTTGGCTATAAAAGCTTTCACTTCTGTCGGCTTCCCCCCAAATGCCATAACCTAAATTTTTTGTTTAAAATGCGTTTTTAAATATTGACAATGACCTTGACAAAGGTTGTTGTGGCGAGGCCTACACTGAATTTCTAAGAATATCGGTGACCTTGGCTGATGCGTCTTAATTTGAGCGCTAATAGTTTCGGTTCAACTACAACCTGACAGCCAATCACGACGCATTATTCGATTGATTTAGTAAATAGAGCTGTGATTTAGAATAGAAATAGAACTTTAAATGTATTAAGGTTTTTCATTATCACATAAAAAGAATTAAATAATTTATTATTAGTTAAGTATTGTTTAAAAACTGTAATTGTTGTCTTTCGTGATTTTGCTTTCGATAACAATAGATTTAGACAAAATATGCAGTATTTACGAAATAAGTATTATATAGCTTTGAGTGTTAGCCCACAGTAATTTGTAGTGTGTAACTACTCTGAAATAAAAGGAAACAAATATTATCTAGACCTATTGTAAATAATTTGTTAAAGGTTTTAGCGTTTGTTAGTAGACACTATTGGCTTTAATTTTATATATTGCTAATTTTAAAAATACTTAACTAAGTGAATACGTAATTGATTACTTGCCGACGCGTTTCAAAACATTCGTTCCTTTTACGAAGCTAACCCTTTTATATATTGAATATTTAATTAGTTTTAGGGTAATAAATTGGATAAACGTCCATTTCTTTCGTTTTAAAGAAAGCGATTTCTTTCGTATATAAGAAGAAAGCGATTTAAAATGTCGCAAATCTTAAAATGTTGTTACATTTTGAAAATGTACTAATACATCAATACACATTAAGTTGTGTAAACTAAATTTTTTTTATAAAAAATATAGCATTATTTTATTTTGCAGTAAAGTAATATTTAGGCCTACCTGTTTTACAATTTAGCAGCAAAGTAACGCTTTGGTTATGTTTGGTTATAAAAAATTATTTTATAACCAAACCAATCCTCACTTATACTATGTCAAGGATGTTCATCGTCCTCTCTATTTGCAGTATAGTTATGTAAGAAAATAAATTTCCAGAAACATTGTGCAAGAGATAGACATTTTGCACAAGTTAGTTTCGTCTGAACCGAATATACTTTGCCAAGTCAAGAGGGTGGGCACAACTGCTTCACTTCAGCAATCGTTTAGTTTCGGAAACTTAATTGTTTCTTATAATCAAATCTAACTTAAGCAGATACTTAACAAACATAAATAGTAATATAGTATAGAATAATACGGCAGTTATAAAGAGCATGTTTCTAACAGGATAAAACTATATGGTGATAAATAATGTAACTTTGATTCATTTTATATGTTTTGCGACATTTAAAAACAGTTTCTTATGGTTTAGAATTATTTTCCATCAATTCCTTCTATTAGCTCACACTCTCCTCATTTATATATATATATATATATATATATATATATATATATACATATATATATATATATATATATATATATATTAAATATGGTGATATGTTTTCTTGTAATATAGTTAATAAATTAAAAATATTTCATAAACAAGAATACTTTTAATGAATATATTTATTCTATATATATTATAGAATAAATATATTCATTAAAAGTATTCTTGTTTATGAAATATTTTTAATTTATTATTATTATATATATATATATATATATATATATATATATATATATATATATATATATATATATATATATGTCTTGTACACATTTTCAATCGTTAATAAAATACATTATTATTCATTCAATCAAGTACAAATACAGTTTTTCCATGTAGGGGGAAAAATTGTTGTTAGTACAGTTTTTTCATATATTAATTCAATAATTAAATTATAAAGATTTGAGGAGTTTAGGTCGGATACAATCTGAGTATCTTCATGATCAAAATCTAGCGCTTTGTCACTGAGCCAACTTTTCCATTGCCAGAAATGCATTTTTCTCAAAACTGTATATGAATTTTTCTTTTGCACCCCATCTGGTTGTCGTCGAATCCTCCATTGTACAACCTTATATTGTTGCCATGGTTACCACGCAATTATCATAAATAGGATTAAAAATGAATGAAAAGATTAAAATAAATAAATAAGCTGGATGAATAATATCGAGTCTTGTTCACAATATTTGGACAAAAAGCGAAAAGAAACTACAACACAATGCAAACGACAAAAAAAAGAAAGCGTATGAATAGTAACAAACAAAAATAATAGTCCAATACTATACATGGAAAGGAAAATGGAAAATTGTAAGGAAATTCGATTTCTATTATGCCACTTAATATTGTTGTTTTGATATATGTATATATATATATATATATATATATATATATATATATATATATATATATATATATATTTAATAAATTAAAAATATTTCAAAAACAAGAAGATTAGATAATTATTTTCCTGAAGATGCTGATACTATTTTATCGGCGAAAAGCTTTGAATAAATATATTCATTAAAAGTATTCTTGTTTTTGAAATATTTTTAATTTATTAACTATATATACAAGAAAACATATCACCATATTTAATATATATATATATATATATATATATATATATATATATATATATATATATATATATAAACAAAATAGAAAAATTAACAAATGTATACAACAAAGAATACTACACTCCAACATACAAACCAAACAACAAAATTATAAAATATCTTAATAACACAAACCACAAAACAAATACAGAAAAACATAACCTATCAGGAGTTTACAAAATTACATGTAACGACTGCAATGCATTTTACATAGAGAAAACAACTAGATCATTTAAAATAAAATTTGAAGAACATTACAGAGCATTCAAAAATAAAAATACAAAAACATCAAATAAGCACACCTAATATCACATAAACATGAAATAACACATTATGAAAATAACCTAACCATACTAGAAATAAATAATAACCCAATAGAACTAAACTCACTAGAAAAATATCACATTTATAAAAACATACACAACAATTTAATGAACCTACAGACAACATATGCAGACGACGTATTATTTAAGAACATTATACACGAGGTTCAAGAAGAAACATGTATGACGTCAACAAATACCAACATCACGGACCGAACATTCACATCAGAAAAATAGAGAAAAATAATTAGTGATTCCACAATTGTCTTGTGACCGAAAGGTACCTCATCACATAAGGTAAAATTATTGCACTTGAGTGGTGGAAAAAATTATTACTAGTAATAATAATAACTTCATATATATATATATATATATATATATATATATATATATATATATATATATAAAACAGTTGTAATTATAAAATAAAAAGAAACTCAAATAAACGTTTGCTTTGTTGACTCAAGTACGATTTGACTTTAAAGAAAAAAAAATCTAAGGTGGTCCAATCTTAATCAATTAGGGGTATAAAATATGTTCGCCTCCACGTGGTGAGGTACTTCAGCTCTTTTCGTCTATGATTGTGCCACGTCCCAGATGGTAGAGCAGAACACTTGAAGTCCTGCTCTTCAGGGACATTCGCGAGGAATCCATGGAGGGGCTCGTGGACTTACACTGGGTGACACAATGGCTGTAGAAGAACACCTTTACCAGTAAGGATCACAACCAGGTTTGAAGTGTAAAAAATCTGGATATTTTCTCTTGGACGCTTTATTCAAAGATTTAATGGAATTGATACAAACAGGCATTTTATATTACACAATACAATGTTGAATATAAGAGTTAGCGTTGGTCTTCATCGAGCTTATTTTTGGACTATCAGCTATCACAGATCACGACGAACAGCCAATGAACAAGACCCTTTGTTTTTACCACAACGGCTTTACCGAAGCAATCTTCAAGAGTTGTGTACTGTAAACGTCTTTGTGAAACAGTACACCAATTGATGTTTATATTTATCGTTATAGATAAAGATGTAAAATTATCTTGGTGGTGAAAACGTAGTGTACGAAACAAATAGGTTTAAAGGATAATACCTGGATATAAGCAGAATGACTTGGGATATCAGGGATTTTTATTTTTTTCTGGAACAAATATGTAAGCAAGTTATGCGGTGAGAGATGAGAATGACTTGAATGCAGTGACAATATGATCTCAAAAGTATAATTCTTTGAGAAACGTACGCACCGATCATTTATTTCAATTCGCTAAAAATATTGCTTATAATATTATTGGAATTTATTATTGATCTTTTATAACCTAAAATATAACGCAGGCCGTCTTAGCAGCAGTGATTATGCGGAATATAATGACGTTAAGGGAATGTGTCCATTCATACAGAGAAATGCTCCTTGGCATCAGGATGAAAGACTGGAAAGCTACACAGGAAACGGTGTCAATTACCGGTCTGAACACTTTGCAGTCAGTCATTCTGAAAACCTCTACCCTTAAGGGAGGAAATACGCAACTCGATCAATCATGTGGGGGTGCGTCGAAGAAGATAATGTCAAACTCGGTGAATTGCACAACAATGCTAGACACGTACGTATGCGGAGTTGCGTCGTCTCAGCATTTGCGATCTCTATTCATACAGGGAATTTCATTAGATTAAATAAATATACCTATTTTCTTGATGAGAAATTCATTAACTTGTAAATATAATGTAAATTTAACTTTTTTATAGAAAAATGTGCGGAATAACAGTTTATTTTTTTATAAATTGCATGACAAATAAAAACCAAAATTTATATAACTCTCAAGTAGAGTGGTAAAGTATATATTTGTAAAAGTAAAAGAAGAACAGTTTGATTTACTTCTGATTTGATTTACACTTCTGCAAACATGTTACATGTTCAGAATGTTCTTTACATCAACAGCTTCTGCATCCGATATGTCTACACATATTTCAGGATTGTCTGTTATTTAATGCCGAAGCTAATTTATCATCGCATTTATTTAATATCGACCTTCTCATGCAAGTCAGTGTTTTGACATTCCTTATCATGTTTGTAGGAAAGTACTTATATTGACCCTCTACCTCCCGTCTCGCCTACTGCAATCTCTCAAGGCCAAGTGCACGGTTATGTGGTCCACACTATTGATAAAATGTTCTTATAAGTATACAAATTCTAATTGCTTCAATATATATTATTATTGAGTGTAGTACAACACTATTTTTTTATTTTTCGCAATGAGAGCAGGAAAATAAAATAACGCATTTAAAAGGTTTTTCTGGCAGAAGTGATATAAAATTAAAAATAATTAAATTAACTTTATGCATTTTCATTTGAAGTAAGTTTCACAAGTAAAACTGTATTCTCGCATATTTAAAGTCCCTGTACACTGTATCAAGTGTTGATTAAATAGAAAACGGGCGTTCCAAATTTATAAATTATTCACTCAGCCAACGTGATAAACTGTTGTTTAATCAGACGGATTGGTTCCTGAGCAAGTTCAGTATCGACCTGTTCCAGTTGCAACAGTAGTCTCGATGATTTGCATATATGGAGAGCAATCTGTAATAATTACAACCGTATTGCCCCTCTACTAAACATTTGCCATACAATTTGCTCACAACTAAAAAGCAGTTTATCTGAATAGAAAACACACGAAATGAGATATTTAAACTTATTTTACAATTAATTTAAAAATTTTTTTATAGATTTTTTATAAACAACTTTATCATTGTTAGCACAAGCGTGTAATTAAACATAAAAGTAATAAACTTAAACAGATTTTGTTACTCTGGTTACTAAAGATAATAAAAATATAATAAATTACCATCCCAAGGACAACAATAACTCCTTTTGTCTTATCTCAACTCCAAGTGCACGAGGGAATTACAGCTTCATAAAGTAAATCCACATAAAATAAGGTTAATCCATAAAAACAATTGTGTAAAAAAAGTGTGTAAGCCCTATAACGCTTTGATTTAAATGCTAGGATAGGATATTTCTAAACAAGTAATATAAAAAAAAAAATATAATAAATTCCCACTTATGTCAGTAAAGTGTTATTTTAGCAACTTTCTATTAAATAAATAAAGTTAATATAAATACAGTAACATAACCTATTCGTTAAAACATTTGTTCTGAGACATAACCTATAAGATAAAATCAGCTGTTTTATGAAATCATATGTTATCAATTGTTTTAAGCCAAATGGGACGTAATAACTATATTGCATACCCCTTTTGTGAGTTTTCTTCCATCTATAACTAAAATTAATTTTTTAAATTTAATTAATGAATCATTATTTTAAACACTGTATTAACATCGAGTGTCATCCACTAAAAATTAAAAAAACAATTATTTCAACTTGAGTAGATAAACAAAAAGGTATTTTATAACTATTGAAAATTTGAACATGTACATACATGGAGTGATTGTAAACTAATAGAAGGAATTGAAAAAAAATCTAAAAACTGTAAATAAATATTCACTCTGCATAAAATATCTTCAACGGCCAAGTACTTATATTTTAATCTGAAAAACGAAAGTAAGCGTTTTAAATTGTAAAAGTAGAAGTTTTATTTAAACAATATGATCAAGTAAACATTATTTAGCTTATTAGAATAATGTTCTGTGATTCGAACGAGTGTTAACAATGAAGAAGATAATGCCCAAGCGATACTATCTAGAATAAACAGGCTGGGTGTGTTTATTAAGATGAAACTGTTTCTCATTACTCCTTCGATCAAATTAAAGGTTAAACTGCAGATATGTTACGTTTATTATGTGTTTCTGTATGTAAGCGTGGCCGTTAACTTTAAATATGATGACGATATTGCGGTCTATGAGATGAGGTGTTATATAGGCATGCTGATGATAGCCTCAGTCCAGAGGATGACTGATAATACGGTAATAGAAAGGATAAAAAAGGTCTTGATGTTTAAACTTGTTTAAATATTATAAACAATCACCTGGGTAATGTTATGAGAAATGATATATATAAAGTCCTTCAGCTGATAAACCGACGCAATGTCTCCTGGAAAGATAAGAGACGAAGCTAGGAGATCTTAGTTAAATTATCTAGGATCTGAACGTAAAAAGTTACTCTAAGTGTAGTAAAATATAAATTGAAATTATTAATATACTTATCTTCATTTCTGTTACGAATATTTGTATACATTTATACATTTTTCTGCCTTTCCTATCATTATAATATTTTCCTCTGTTGAAGCGTTTCGGAATGGACCCATTTTCAAGACTTGTACTCCTAAGCACGATTTAAGTTTTAAAAATGAAGCTATTCCGAAACGCGTTAACAGAGAAAAATATTGTAATGTTATGAAAGGTAGAAACGTCTTCTCAAGTTAGGAGATTGTTATGAAAATATGTCTTGGGATTTTTTAGTGAGGGCGCTTCCTGGGTTAGATTTGGCAAGATGTTCACTAACCTAATTAAGACAGTGTGATGACAGTATTGAGGTCAGAATTGTATTCAATGTATCATTAAATATAGGTAATCGGCAATATTATACAAAGATCTCCTGTCTAGTCATTTAAAAATTGTTTAAACTGTTCTGTCGTGCAACTATTTAACCGGATGTTAATTAGTCATAGTGTATTAACATTTATAACATATTTAAACAGCTTTATCTTCAACTATTAACCGTAGGCTAACCATTAAACCGGAGTTTAAAGAGTCCTGTCGTTCAACCATTATTAAATCTTACTGTCTAACCATCTAACCGGTCCTGTTGTTCAACCATTCAACTGAGGTTTAATCAATCCCACTGTTTAAACATTTACACATTTAATTGGGGTTAAACATTCCTTTCGTTCAAACATTAAACCGGAGTATAATAATTCATACTGTATAACCATTTTACCAGTGTTAAAACAGTTATGTCATTTATTCATTTAATTGTACGTTAATCACTCATACTGTTTAACCATTTAACCGGTATCCAAGCAGTCCTGTCATTCAACCATTTAACCGGAGGTAAATACTGTTTACTGCTTAATCATAACCGGCGTTTACACTGTTCTGTCGTCAACCATTCAACCAGCTGATTACCGCCGATTAAATAAGATTGCACATTCGTTGCACCTGCAGTAATGAAGAACAATGGCGCCCTGGTTTGAGTGTGAGTCATACTTCGTCCATTATAAAAGGTCGACATGTGGTGTAACTTAATAGCTATGATGAAAAAACACCACCGCAGTAGTTTCATAATGCCATTAGTGTTAATTTTTCCCGAAATATATTGTTGTAAAATTAACAGCTGATTAGAGATTTGTGAGAGGATTTTAAACTGAATTTTTAAAACAATTTTTAAAATTGGGTTACATTTTACGCCAAATTAATAACTTAATCACCGTAATTATCTCGCTGCAAGTTAGCATGAAAATTCAATAATCAATAAGATATAGTTAAGACGGAATTAAATTTTATAGAACATAAGAGCATTTTGCAAAAAACGTTTCAATCGATGCATTAACAAGATAATAACTGTAAAAACAATCTTAGGCAAAACAATAATGTGATTAAATTGCATTATAAACAACAAATAACAAAACAATAAGGTTATTATTGTTTCTGAAAGTGTTAGTTACCTCTTCAGCTTACGGATCTTCCTACAATTCCAGTCAGAGAAGATTTGGTGGACTCCGAGGTTACGACTTTACCACTTATTTATAACTTATTAGAGGTCTATATAGTATTTCATATTATTAAAACCTTTCTCAGAAATCTCTTTGTAATTTATATAATTAAATATCCTAAGACTGCATTTTTATAAATGAAAACAGCTTAGCTTATCCTAATGTAGTATTAAAATTGGTTTTTAAAAACTATATTTTATACTATAGAATCTTATGGTTTTCATTTGCTACATATGAATTTTCGTCTTCCAAGAACAAAGTCGGGCCTATGTACAAAATGGAGAGTTTTGACTTAAGCCATTTAGAGCAATAGTGTTTTTAGTGAATATAATACTTTAGGTATAAAAAAAGGTAACGGAAAATAATATTATTAGCTTGTACAATTATCCTAAGATATATAGATTTTTTTTCAATAATCCTTGAAGTGTTATTTATGTACTTTGAAAGTTTTGTTTACTCCAGTGGCAGAGAAAAATATTTAAAGGCTAAGATCACACCCTTAAGCATGTTGGGATCTGAAACGCTTCTAGTTATTAATAACTAGTTTAATTAAACTAGTTAACTAGCTGTTGATAATACTGATAATGAAGATTCACGAATAGGTTAGGCAGATTGGTTGAAAATTGTTCTTGTTACAACTACAAAACGTGTATAGGTCTCTATCCCTCCCTCTTTCTCTTTCTCCCTCCCTCTCTCTCTTTCTCTCTCTGTCTCTCTCACTCTCTCCCTCCCTCCCTCTCTCTCTCTCACTCCCTTTCTCTCCCTCTCTCTCTCTCTCACTCTCACTCCCTCTCTCTCTCCCTCTCCCTCTCCCTCCCTCTCCATCTCTTTCTTTCTCTTTCTCTCTCTCTCTCTCTCTCTCTCTCTCTATATATATATATATATATACATATATATATATAATATGTATGTAATATACAATTCATCTTAGCGTTATACTGCATTGTAATTAAATTTTTTCTTCGAAGAATAAACAAAAACGTTTATCGATTAATGATGGTAACGTAGAATATTAAACACAATTGCTGTAGTAGAACTCAGACATTTGAGTAAGTAAAGGTAGTTAATGACAAATGAAAATAAGAAAATTAATATTTGCGTAGGCGAGTCGCAGAAGCAAGTAATGGTGGATAATGCTTCGCCTGTCACATCTAAAGGGCACTTCTCTAACTTGATTGATTACGGCACTGTGTCTCGCGAACGTTGGGGTGAATCTGGATTTTATTTGTCTCATTTCTCAAATTAAACGAGATTTCATATTGCTGCAGAAGGTCTATGAGAACTAATATTTGCTGTTTTATTACTTGCACGCAAAATCGTAAATGCTTTCTTATTAAGAGGCTTATGATTAGTTTTATCAAACATTTTACAAACATGATTTTAGTTACTTAAAAGGTCTTAAGTTTTTGACGGCTACATTGCTAGCGTTATCAAAGACTGAGCTTGTTGACACATGGACACATCCTCTTAAAAAAATCAAGAGGTTGTGTTAACAACCTTAAGTCACAGATTCTTTTAAGTGGGTACATTCTCTTAAGTAAGTACGAGCGAAAAGCTTAAGTAAGTACATTCTTGTTTGTAAACTGTTTGATAAAATAATAAATATATATATATATATATATATATATATATATAAACATATATATATATATATATATATATATATATATATATATATATATATACATACATATATAAGTATTCTTGTTTTTGAAATATTTTTTTTCATTAACTAAATTACAAATGTATCTCCATATTTAATTTATTTATGTGTATATATATATATATATATATATATATATATATATATATGTGTGTGTATATATATATATATATATATATATATATGTATATATATATATATATATATATATATATATATATATATATATATATATATATATATATAAAGAACTAAGTCAAAATACAAATACAAGAATTATAATTAAATTTAGAATTCAAAGCTTTTCGTTGGCTAACAGTACCAACATCATCAGGAATATTAAACAATTAAAATTAACATATGTTAATTTTAATTGTTTAATATTCCTGATGATGTTGGTACTGTTAGCCAAAGAAAAGCTTTGAATTGTAAATTCATTTATAATTCTTGTATTTGTATTCTGACTTAGTTCTTTATTAATACACAAGAAAACATATTACGATATATATATATATATATATATATATATATATATATATATATATATATATATATATATAAATAGTACAGTTTTGTCGTACCCTTACTTTCTGCCTACATAAACCATACCATATACTTTTAAGAAACATAAAGCTAAGCAATAATTATATATATATATATATATATATATATATATATATATATATATATATATATATATATGACGAAACTTATGTTCCTCTAGATATTAGTAAATATATAGGCTCGAGGGTTCCTGGGTTTAAGGTATACCGCAGGTTGAAAAGACAAAGGGGGTAAACAAATAAAATATTCTAAACTGGGGATGGAAAAATATACTGACTGACACGTCGTGTGATAGGAATAAACCCATAATCCAAAGTAGAGCCTTTGTCGGCGATATAACTCAAACTTGTACTCTCCAAATCAAGCGCGTGCAGAGCAACAAAGCAAATCAAGACAGGCCAGGATTGGTGGAGAAGAGAAAAGAAAGGGACGCGATGGAAGGGAGGGTTGCAAGATGAAAGAGAAGAAAGTTCAATTTGGGCGGTCGAAGAAGGAGTTCGAGGAAACGAAGGAGAAGTGCAGTTTTGGCCGTCGAAGAAGGAGTTGGTCAAGGAGCTGGAGACGAGGTCAACCCTGGGAGCCAGAGAGAGGAGAGGATCGAATAGGAAACAAATCTGTGGATCTTGACAATACAGAGGAACTGTGACGATCATCCAAGCTACTCAATGCAAATTTAAGAACCAGATTAACTACTCACGATTTCAATTCTTGTAAAATTTAAAATAAAAGCCAACTAGTAAATTTCGAATCAGGCATAATAAGTAGAGTTATTAAATTAGAAGCCATAACACAGTATCCTCGCACCAAGAGATAAATACATTCAACACAGATTGTGTCTAGGATATTATTAGATTCAAGACAACTGTTAGAAATGTAAGAGTTCTTTCTGTTGTCTTATCATTGAAGGTAGATGGAAAAATTATAAAATTTTATTATTTAAATGTAAATCTTGCGACCAGACATTTGTTAACTAAAAGTTGTTAATTGTTAACTTACACTTGGAGGAAACGTTTTCGTCTTACGACTTCTTCAGCCTCGTATTTTTGCCGCTAGGAATGCTGCTGTTGTGCTTCCTCGGTACCATTTTTTTTGAAAGTTAGAAGTGATGTGATCGAAAAGTATGTGTGATTTTAGTTAACAAATGTCTGGTCGCAAGTAATAGCAAAAGTGTAATTTGTAATTTACAACCAGATCGTCATGAACAGCAACAAGATTTCGATAGTAAATCAGTATTAAACGTTTAGTAAATTAAAGGAAATTGGACAAGTAATTCATTGAGTTTTTGTTGGTTGTAAATGCAGAAAATCTTTATTTAATTGTAGGCAAAAATAACATAAGTTATTTGATAGTAATATTTAATAATAATAATAAAATTAAATAAATATTTTAATAATTATATTTCTTAACATAAAGGAAACGACGTTATATTATAGCTGTCACCAGCGTCAAGTACACTGTTCTTTTTATGTTATAATATATTAGACCAATCCGTAATTTGTTAGCCTACGTCAATGTAGGCACACTTACACCTTATAATTTCGAAAATATAGTTAAGGTATTTAAATCTTTAGCAATTACGATGTCTCTGACCTACATAGTTCCTATTTCTATTTAAAAGTTTGTGACAAAAACTACGACAGGGAGTTACTCAAGTACATAAGTACAATAGTGTGTTTACACCACTCCCAATCAGAACAAAACTCTAACTCACTGTAACAACACTTATGACCGCAATAGCGTCCAAACAGCTCAGTTCAATAATTCCATTAGCGATACCATTACAACCAAGGGCTACATTGTCTTACGTTATTAGGGATGTCCATGATATATAGATTACGCCCACATTCAACGCCACGTAGGCGTTAAGCCGCTCCGAGATAGGAGGGGTCGTTGAGGCAAATTGTGCTGGTTTCCGTCCTCACAATGCTGCTCTTTGTCATAGTTTACAATTGCAATAAATTACATTCGGATCTGTGCTTTAAGTAATTCCCGTTGTAATTGTGCCCGAGCTGGGATTCATTTCATGGGCGACCGACTTCAAATGGTCTGTTCCGGCGAAAGTATTTCTTAGTAGAGCCAAACGTTGGGCAGTGAAAAGTGACAACTTCTCTAAGTGTGAACTCTTACTGATTAAGAATTTATTTGTTTACTTGTTTCATTTTAAAATATCGGTTCTAAATATTTGTCTCTATAGAAGTTGTTTTGAAATATGAATTTGAAGTTTTTTTGAGTAACAAATTGTCTCTTCAATAAATACTTTCATTTAAAATAACTATTATAACAGAAAAATAATAATAATTATTATTACATAAAAAAAATAATAATTTCATAAAAATTATTTTTTTAGAAATAAATAATAATAACAGTGAAGCAAAAACTATAAGTTTAACTACTGACCAGTTATTCATAATTATTTTTATAAAACATAAAATGATTTTAAATAGACAAAATTTCAATTTCATATATTACTTTTATTTAATAGTTACAAAAAAAACCTTTATACACAATTTGATTACATTTTTCTACCTTTTCCACCAATTAAATATTTCTCTTTGTTAGTGCGTCTCGGAATAACTTTTTTCTCAAAACGTTAACAGTAGAATAGGGAGATAAATGTACTAAAATGTATGGACTACATAGATTCCTAATCGAATTGAAGATTAACGGATTAAAAATTTAAACCTCTTCGGTAGCACGATGGTGGTTAAAAGGAGGACTAATAAAGTTTTAAAAATGGAGTTATTCTGAAACGCGTCAACAAAGAAAAATATTGTAATGTTAGGTAATGTCAGAGAAATGTATTCAAATGTATATGAATATTACTAGCAGAAGTAAAGATGAACATATTTAGAATTTAAAAAAAACCATTTGTTTTAATTTTTGAAGTTTATTTTTTATCAGTTTTTTGTTTCAATCATCTGTGTCCAGTAACAATTGGTTATTTTACAACGCTTCGTTATTTAGAACAATGTAACGTAGAAACTTTCTGAATATGTTCGACCAAATAGTGTGCTTTTTTTAGCTACGACATTTCTTCTCCATCTCCCCAGTGCAGTTGGAGTACACAGATAGTTCTGATCCATGAAAGATATCCGAAATATGTCGAAAGCAGAGATGGTAAGATTAGGAAAACAGGACTTTATTTTAGGAAACATTTTTATAAAGACCAAAGCTGAAACTTAAAAACCAAGCATCTATTTGTACAATATTCTTGAAGATTTTATTGCCGAGGTGATTACCGCAATAAAATAATTACATTAATTATATAATTAAAAATGATAGGTCGTGAGTTTTATTATTCTAATGATGACCGGCGAAACGTTTACGTTTGAACTTAACAAGTAATGACCTATCGAACCTATAATGCAAGCACGTTTTTCAAATACTTACTGAGATATAATGTTTCCGATGCCACTGAGCGATTTTCATCAGTGATAATCAGGCTGCCATCAGAGACACTGATGACGTCACTTAGTGGCGGTTGGAAATGTCCGATTCAGTACATTTTTCATACACTTACACAAGCTATCAGTAGTTGTTTGTTGAGTACAAAATCAAAATATTCTTTTGCTTTAAAATCTGCCGTTTTGAAATTGACTGTTTTCCCGTACACAGAAGTAAAAATTAATATATAATTTTAAAAATGTAATTAAAATGATGCACATGGTCTACTTCGTTTGTAACCTACAACTTTGTTACGAGATTTTACAGCAACCAAAGGTATAAATGAATGCACAAACGTATAATAATGCCATTCTATATTATTAACCCTTTATAGATCGACGAGACTCGGACGCGCCCAGAGGATTAGGTGACCCTCCCACCGCTGTCCTGCCTACTTGGCGCCTGTGATCACCTATAAGTCATCTTCTAGGCCTTGGTCTACACAAATGACATTATTTAAACTGTTGCATCTAGGTAATTTTTACTGACATTTTTGAATTATAGATATATATTTTGAAAATAGAGGCCAAACACGACAAAAATTTCTATTTAATAATTACCGAAAATCTATATTTATTTATTTTAATTTTCCTAACATCTTTAAAAGTATCATAATTACGTCATGTATGACCTCTCTTTCCTATAAATAATATGAAAAATAAAAAAAATCTCAACAAAAATAACCTAAATGGTATAGTTTTAAAATTTTAGGTTTGTAGACCGAGGTCTTGTAGGTGACTCATTCACAACAACTATGCTGGTAGGCAACCGGGGTAGGTCAGCGCGAGTATATTAGGGTCGCTTCTAGAGCGTTTCTGAATCTGGAGTATAATCCCTAAATATGAAATGTGCTCTACCAAAATTTTACTTTAACATAGGGATAGTTTAATTTAACCAATTTGTATGACTATTTTCTTGAAAATATTGCCTCTAATAATTGAACGTTGATTATTTTTATGTTCCATTTTATAATAAATTTCTGTCAGTTATATTTATATCACTAGATAGTAGTAATTATATAAATAAATAGTATCTACTTAACTAATTTTGGTATTTATGGATCAACTTCACCATCTTAAAATACATCGAAAGGAATTAAGAAAAATGTGTTTCAGATAAAAAATCCTTTCTTCCTAACTTGCCTACCATAAAATCCCGTCATACAAACGTATAGATCGATACATCTACCTGTTGTTCGTTACATATGCTAAACATTGGTATTTTAAAGCACAATTAGCATAGAAATCATTCGAAAATTATATCGAAATGCTATTACTTCTAAGGGATTAGGTAACTTTCATAATGGAGAAAAATTAGTAACGGAAATATACAATTTAATGAAGAAACAGGCTACTTTGAATTGAGAAAACTAGAGTTTAAAGTCTTCAGTCCATTACAATTTGTTTGAATGATTAAAAGTAGAAAAAATTAGAACAAATCCAATTCTAAAAGAATCAGGGTTTAAACAGAACATAGTTTCTCCAGATCAGATTATTAGTTTACTATAATTATGTTTCAGGGTGAAAGATAGTTTTATAATGCTCATTTGTAGAGATTTTGACGTGCACTAATTAAATATCGATTAGCTTCCCAAGTTATCCTCTTTCTATATTATGAAGTACAGATAGTTCTTCATAGATGAATCATTTTATGAATCATGACCTGTAAATTATTTGTTTATTTTTAGAATCAAAGCTATCGACAATAAATAAATTTTGTAATCAATTTTTTTTAAAAACTAATTAACCTCTTTAGAACTTGAAATTATTAATATAGTCATCTTCATTCCTGTTAGGAATATTTCTATATGTTTGAGTACATTTTTCTGCCATTTCTAACGTTTCAATATTCTTCTCTGTTGACGGGTTTCGGAGTAAATCCATTTTCAAAATCTAAATCTTACTTTTCGCCCACACTTTGAGTTTGTCTTTTTCTTTATAAATAATGTTTTAATATCCATTTTTATCCAATCTTTTTCCAATTTTTGAATCACATATCTGGAAACAAAACTATCTACCCTATTCTAGATTCTTGCATACGAAGGAATCGCGTTATTTACTATGCATTGTTTGTTGAACCATATATTGGCTCTTGTCTTGTGTAATTCTTAATATTAAACTTCAATCTTTTAACTATCATCGTTCGGGTGACTAAGTTGAAATTATTAATACACTCATCTTCATTTCTGTTGGGAATATTTCTATATGTTTTAGTACACTTTTCTGCCATTCCTAACGTTTCAATACTTTCCTCTGTTGATGCGTTTCGGAGTGACTAGAATTTAGAAAATCTAGAATTTTATAAAGCAAAGTAAAAAGGGGAAATGTAATAAACGAGCAATTAAATACACAGTCGAACACTGTATTTTAAAGTTTGAAATTATTAGGTAGTTGGATGCAAGAAGCAAAAGTAGGAGTGCACCAATAGGAAGCGAGGTCTGAAAGTGGTGGGGGCGTGGCTAACGGTATATAAAGACGAACTTAAAGTTTTCGCGAACAGTACGATTTGTTCTGACAATGGAGTTACACCGAAACGCGTCAACAGATGAGAATACTGAAACGTTAGGAATGGCAGAAAACTGTACTCAAACAAATATCTTTAAAACTTGTTTAAAGTGAACAAAATAGTTTAAATTATTAAAATGTAAATATCTACAAGGTGGAAATCAGAAATAAACTTTCACAGATTCACAACAAAAGATTTAACTTCAGTCATAAGCGTTTCGACAACAATGTGCTTACTAACTGGAAGTCACTGATGAAGACAAATTGTTGTCGAAAATCGTTGAAGACAAATTGTGTAAGAGTAAAGGTTTATTGTGACACTCGAAATGTATTTTCTTGTTCATATGCGTTAATTGTATTGATTTAAAAAGTCAATCTCAAAACCAATCTAACGTAAGATGTAAGAACTATATATTTTAGTTTAAATTTTCCAAGCCCTATTCTCTTCCAAAACAGATAATGCCAAAGCAGAAATATGTTTAATTCATTTAATTCTATGTTTTTAATGATAATATAGCAAAAATAAAATTCAAATGATCATTTAAAATTATTTTTTAAATATTTGTATGAGAAGTTCTTATACACGTTTTCTCTTTTCCACTTCTTATCATTTTTCCATTTTTGTTTCCCAATACACCAACTGAAACGTCTGATGTTTCGTCTACCTTACCTCCAAGAGGTCGCCATGAATAATCTCTTTTACCCATCGGTGTCTAATCATCCCCTTATCCATCTTTCCTGTTCCTCTATTCTTACATCTCTACCTCAAAACAATATCTTCCATTGTAGGAAAACATTAATTCCACTATTTCAATTTTTCTGCTTATATCTACATTATTAACTTTAACCACGTTTAGCGATATACAAAAAGAAGTTGATAGGTTTAAAACAAATAAAGCCATTATAAATTCATTAAAAACATTGCCTTGAATACATAAAATGTTTATCTAACTTAATAAATGTAAACCCTTTATGTGACTTCTGGGAAATAGAGAGTTTGACTTCAAAGCTTTCATCAAATTACTTGTGCTCTTCGGTGTCGAAAATAACCAAAGCAATTTATTTCCTTTAAGCTTCGCCTCTGAGCCTTATTTTGAAAAGAGTCCTTGTCTTCGTTATTCTAAATTTAAATTATTGACTGTTTAAGTAATTATAAAAAAGATTTAACTTTTTATTTTTAATGATCAATCAAAACCAATCATTAACACAATTATTTTAGATGAAATTACATCCTACAGGTTCGCATTCTCATTAAAGTTTTGAAAAAAACTTATGCACATAAAAACAGTTCTTTACATTAAACTTATCGTGTTAGGTTTTATCGAACGATTCGGTACAGCAGCCATGATAGCTCACATACCGGCATTTCCATCTGTATCCGTATGTTTGGGATACATTCTGTTTCTCATAATCGCACTAACGAATGCATATTTGTCGTCCAACAAGAACGGGGCCGTATTGTTTATATTTTTGTTTTCATGTTTAGACTACTAGAAAATTTAGACTATTATCGAAAATGAAGGATATAGGGCCTTAATGGAATATAGGGATGTTGGGCCGTGATACACAGTTAAAGAAGAGATCAAATTGTCATGACCTGGATCCCATGTGCAGGTGTTTATGATAAGCTAAACCTTACTCAACCAATGCCAGTCCTCGACAACTCTCATTGAATGCTGTGCTGCCTAATAGACCATCGGCCCTCCTGCAAGGTATCCTAATCATCAGAGAGAGTTAGAGAGCTGCCGATGTCTCCCTGATCAGCGGCTAAAAGGAGGGATGACATAAAAAAGTCGGTGAGGTAGATAGCTTTCGATAGTCATGTCCGGTCGCCATCCTAAAGGTTGCAACTGCTAAGAACATCGACAGGCAATTCGAGAAGACCTATAGTAATATGATCAACTCCCTTCTCTTGCCAAAATTAGCTGTTTTACAAGTTATCCTTACTATCGGCTGCTAGATCGCATTATAAGGGTAAACGAAGCTGCATAGCATGAAGGGAGATTTTTTTTGAGAGGTTGCAATCAGTCTTGGTGAGTTGCCGTTTCAGTGTCTAGGGACCCGTTATAAACAGATCTCTTTTCTGGCCATCAGTTAGAATAGGACCTCTTTGCTTTTTGTAATGGCGCCTTGTAGTTACGACGTCTTACGATATTGCAGAAATAGTAGCCCGAATCACTGATATTAAATCAGAGATGAAAACCATCACCTTTGTATCCGCGCAAGTTGCAACCTCTTTGCCATTGAAGTTTGTTCCGATTAAGTCAACTGGGAACGCCCTTTTGTAATATTATTATAAAATCCAGCTCCTCTTTACTCTCCAATGGCCAACCCGTCAGTGTAAACGGGGATCCATTCAACGGCTGGATATCTGTTAGCATTTCAATTCCAGTTAACTTACATTTAGTCCAGTTCAATCAAGTATGCCGGCCTTATGTTTAGTGATACCACACAGGAATATCAGCGTCTCCCGAGGGATTTGAAGCCACCAAAAAATCGGTGGCTTGCCTTGATTGTGACTTTGTGCTTCCGCAGTTCCAGGGGTCTATGTAGCGGGATAGTTTGAATTTAGAGCCGGGCAGTGCGTTTCCAAGACTTTTTTTTGACATTGTGTGATTTTTCAAAAACTATCAGGGCTGCTTTGTCGGGAAAAGCTTCGAGTAATTCGGTAGCTGAGTGCACTTCAGTAGCCGTATTATGGTAAAAAAAAGCTGCAACCCACAGAATCCGTAGCGCACTATTTTGAACTATGTTCCGGTTTTTTGTTTTTAGATATTACCAATGGAGATCGTATTAAGGTGTCTGTCTTCGTAGCTAGACAGGTGGGAAGACTGCTTAGGAAGGGTAATTACAAATAAAATTATTACTTAAGGAGGAACATAATACACTCCTGGCACTGGAAGTAAAGGAAGAACATTTATTGCATGGGCAGCTTCGCTTGCACGAACAAACCTATTCTTCAGGGATCAGAAATATGTGCTAGTACGTATACAGAGATACGAAACCAGAAGTTTAGCACAGAGTTTACATATTTCATCCGAATTTACTTCGGTTATGCCAAACAATCGGGCTAGACGTCAAATCCCAATTTTTTACGACACCTTTTGCTTTGTTTGGATCAACCAACCTGTATGTTCTGGCTACCTGTTTATAATTGGATCATACTAATATTTTCCCGCTTTGTTCTTACACCATTCTGGAAGTACCTTCTTCAATTCCGGCTCTATCTCTTTTGCAAGTAAATATTATAGTTTTTTAAAAATATTTCTTATAGTAGACTAATAATTTATGAAGCTACTTCTTTGAAGGTTTCCCATTTCCGACATTCAAAACTTTTAGGACTTAATATCCCTAACAGTAAGCGGGAACTGTACTAGATTAGGCTATGTTTTTCTTTCCAAAATAAAAGATTCTGCATCGCTATCGAAAATCACAACAGATAGAATTTAATTTACAGGTCATATATGTATTTTCCAAATATGTAATTTTACAAAATAGGTTATAAGGAATCTTTTGCCTATGATATTTAAATTATTACAAACACGTATAAAATATATTTTTAAAATCAAATAAATAAATAAGTATTTTCAATCTTTCGGCCTCTGAAAAGGGATAAGAATTCACGGCCTACTCTATACATGCCAAATGCAATGGATTGGAATATGAAACTGAAGCTTAGCTTAGCTTCAGGCTATTAGCTTATAAAATGTGGTCTTTTTAAAGTTTTACTTGGGATTTAGTGCATACCTATGAACACAGGTCCGAGGGAGGTGGTGGCGTGGTGATATCACAATTGTAAGTAAGCGTAAGCTACAAATATAACATAGTACACATAGTTGTATTTTTTAAATACCTCTGAAGATGATAGCTGGGCAATCGAAATGTACATAAGGTTTAAATAAATGTTATTTGTGGTTTAGAGGTTTTATTTATTAAAAAAAAAAAAAAAAAAAAAAATAGTACACAGCTTTGATGTAAATAATAAAAAAAATTATTTTCAAAAAGATAAGAGAAGTATTATTGATTTAAATTTTATAAAATAAGTATTTTTTCAATAAGTATATTTCAACCAATTGTAAACTTATTTAAATAGAAATGTAAATTACAAATACTAGTCTATTGTAAATATTATTATGTTACACAAACAAATTAAAGTTTATAATATTCACATTTGTATCTTATACGATGGTACAAAACGTTTATTATAAACAAATACACTAAACATTAATACAGTAAAAAGCGCAGTAGCCTTATCTGAATTTGCTACCCTTAAGTGGGTCCACACGGACTAAAACCCATCGCTTTTGGTTATAAATGATAATATTTTTATAAGTGACATATTCTATAGTATTGAAACCACTTTTTTCATGTTAATTATTTCGAACACGGAGTAGCTTATATAATAAAAAGAGTAATTACACTAATTAAATGTATTAAATTAACTTCTTACGCCACCAGAGTGCACTTAGGCGAAAGGCGGAGTTGACGGGATTGTTTGTCCTGTTTCTTTTACAGCAAAACATGAAGTTACTGAAGTAACTGGGGTAATTACACTTACCCAAGAATGACGCTATCTTATCTAAACTGTAATTAATAATATTATACGTGGAAAGAGTATCATAAACTTGTTATTGATAAATATAAATAACAACAATATATCAAGAAAGATTAGAAAAACAAACACCAAAGAAGAAACAAAAAGGCACAAATAGGAAGGAGAAAACAAAACGAGTAAGAACAAATAATAAAATTAAAAACTTTATGTTCTAATAACATGAAGAATAAAGGCAGTCAAACGAAGAGGAAGATTACAGAAAAGGATAATCGGAGGCTAAGTAGATGAAGGTCTACACGATACAGACTTAGACAATAAGAGACTTAGAGAATAAAAACTGAAGTATAAGTAAACAAATACAATGACGAAGATGAAGATGGTAGTGTTATAGTTCGCCTCATAGACGGTGGTCTTTGTGATGTTGGTTTGCACAAGCAGACTAGATAAGAATTGTCCACTTAGTACACACCATTAATAAAAACATGACGACCCTACTATTTTATGTAGTATGGTTTTGTGATACCATATGCCAATGCCAGAAACTTGAATTTATTATATTTAATTAAAAAATGGTCAGTTAGGGAACACTCAATTTGTTAGAACTTTAAAGCGTCCAGCAAGTACGAATATTGTAGCCTAAATAGGTTAGAAAGGTCTGTGAATAACAATGGAGTAAATAGAAAACAGTTTTGACGTACTCCCACAACCGGGGAGTCGAAGGGGGAGTCCGGTGATAGTTTTCTCAGGAGATAGTTTTGGATATTGTTAACTCAAAAATACAGGTTTTAGATATACTCGTATTTTTGCTCTCGTTAGGTTACCTCACACTACAATACAGTCACAACGTCTATCTGTATGCTTACAAAATATTAGCGATTCCAGCTTTTGCCCGAAACAATTAATTACATATCTTTAAAAAATTACATATTAAGTCTTAATTTATTATCAGAATTTATTGTGCGAATAACCATCATACTAAAAATGGAGGGCAAATTATGGAAGCTCAGCTTATAGAAAATAATAAAAGGTCGGGTATTTACTATTTTCCATTTTGTGTGAAATTTAGGTGTGCTCGAGGCCCCCGAGCTTCTCTTATATTACCCTTGGTGAATATAGCTAGTGACATAACCTCCAGTAGAGGATATCGTGAGGTAAGTCATGGCATCAAGTATGTAAGATGGCCTACTTGTAGACGTACTATAGGGGACATAAGTAGATAATGCCCTTAGCTGCCTTACGAAGGGAAAAGTAGAGCTATAAGGAGAGCATAAATGATTCCTTGGCACTGGCAATAGGGAATAATGATTCCCTATTGTTTCCGAACGGAGGAAAGAGCTATGCACGTCAGTTATGCGATATATTTTAGGCCTACTAGTATATGCGAAATTCAATGAAGGACTATAAAACTGTAAATTTAACTATTAAAAAATTTAGAGATGCAGTGTTTATTTGGTAGTATTTACATAAAATGTGACGTTCCCTGAAATAAAAGTTTTACATTTCATTAAATTTGATTTTAAGTTAGGCCTATATAACTAATAGCTTCAGCCTTTGAATATTACTTAGGGAAATAACAGGTTAAAACGAAAAGCTGTTAAAACGTTCCTTGGATACCGTATGGGCCAATTAACATAGTTATGTAGTTCCAAAGCCTTCTAAATAGTATAAACGATAGATAATAATTAAAGAGGCTTGTGAGTTAGGAATAAGGTGCGAGAGCTCAACTTACTCTCACCTTAGAGATCTGGCAAACTCAGTAGTTCACCCTCATATCATCCGTTACTGTCCCAATGTCCTCCTCGATCGTCCATAACACCTCTACAACCCGCACTTCCTCTCCCCGTCTAAGTTTCGCCTCCTAGGATAGGCTACAAGATCTAATAGTCGTAATACGCTTCAACTCTATGTAATAGTTTTTAAGTTCACGTCGTAGATTGTATACGTAAACTCGGTCTGTTTATACCAAATTAATGGTATATATTACGTCACTGCTTGTATTATGTATCCTGTAAAGTTAAGTTGATCATGTATCATGTACCCTAGTTAAGTTAGATAAATTTAGTCTTACGCTCACCCTCCACTAAAATGTAAATTCATTCTACCCTTTAAGTAATATATTCCAAACACATTCTTGCACTATGTTATTCCACACAACAGCCAGATTACATACATGTGAAAAGATAAATTGCCAATCGATAAAAAAGATAGTGCCAGGCAGCCAGTCCTCATGTATGTAATAAACACTGTCTCCCATAAAAACCTCTTCACCTTCCCACCCAGGTAACATTTTGCCTTCCTACATCTAGCCCTTACCAAAAGCCCTGTTCCCAAACTCATAACCGCACCCATTGTCGGGGACAGACGCTGCAAAACCTCAGGGCAACCAAACCCCCTCCTTCTCTGACTGACTTGTGAGTTAAGGTTATAAGTAAATAAATATCTGCACACGAACTCACGAAACGATATACTTACTTTATTGTCAAACGTGTTTCAAGGAATAATTCATCATCATCAGTGACATTACTACAAATTTGAGTTGCAGCTCTAAATTTAGAGTAATTCAAAATTTGTAGTAAATCCGCTGTTAATGATATAAAAGATAGAAACGCGTATTACAATAAAATATATTGTAAACTATTGTGAGTTTATTTGCAGTTATTTAATTATTATTATGTATACACGATAGTAAGGTGTTACTTTATATTGAATAAATACAATTTAACACATATGTGAGATGCTTTATATGATAGACATGCAAAAGTTGAGAATATTTTTCTTATTAGAACTAATTTCTTTATTTAGAATCAGTCACTAAATACCTTTGGACAGCTTGAGTTGCTAAAACTGCAAAACTCTATTAAACTTTGCGACCGGCTCACAGGGACACAGCTAGACGTAGCAAGTTATTTAAACTTCTTTTAAAACAACTTCCAGCGAGGCCGTAATGGAAGTTTCTTTGGCGAAGTCGCAATGCAGTTTATACGTCATTGGATATCGACTTCCTACAGCGTTGTAACGTTTTATTTGGCCGTTCAAAGGGAAATTTGAGATAGGTTTCTCTGCCTTGCGGTTATGATTTATTTCATTCCGTATCGATTGTTGCCGAATCGAAAGAGGGAAAAGGTAACGCGCTTTTAAATGTCACGCAGTTCTGAAATACAAAAGAAGAATTTCACTCTTACAATACATTTGTGGGACTGGAAAAACATTTTTCGTTTTACAAACAAACTCTTAATTTTCTAAACGTGAAATCACGTAAGATATTAACCGACTGTAAGCTGATTCACAATCATAGCTTCGATATCAAAAAATTAAAATTTTATCACTGTTATTTATTTCTACAGGATACCTGTTTCTATTATATATCTCTTGTTAAAATTAAAATATCGGTGGAAGATACAGTTGTTTAGTAAACAAACTGTATTTCTCATTCATTGAAATTAGCAAATACAACGTTGAGACAGAATAGAGACACATATCTTCATAGCAGTGGAGGGTACGTCTACTGCGGAAAAAGAGTAGAAAGTCATGCAGTAACGTTTCGCTATTAGACTTCCATTAAAGGAGTGCAACGGACAATGTTACGACGTCGTTAAGGAGTAGATACACACCGGGCGCACGAGATGACACAACAGATACCCTATATCCTCTAATTAGGGATTTTATGATCCTACCTTAATCATACGTACCTGACTTCAACTAACCTCCTTAACACTTCCTATTAAGGAAGGCAACGGACAAACAATCTTACGACACCGTTAGAGAGTAGATATTCGAAGGGCGCAGGTGATACCTCAATAGTTCCCCTACGTACTCCAGTTAGGGGTTGTATGATCCTACCTTAATCCTACCTACCTGAATTCATCTACCCTTCCTAACGCTTCCTATTAAGGAAGGCAACGGACAAACAATCTTACGACACCGTTAGAGAGTAGATATTCGAAGGGTGTAGGTGATACCTCAATAGTTCCCCTACGTACTCCAGTTAGGGGTTTTATGATCCTACCTTAATCATACCTACCTGAATTCATCTACCCTTCCTAACGCTTCGTATTAAGGAAGGCAATCTTGTTTGTTTGGGATAATTGTTTTAGTATTTAGTAAATAAATAAAAAAAACGTGCATTAGAGCGATAAATAATTATTTATTAATATTAGTAATTATAAACTTTAATACATAAATAAAAATTACATAAAATAAGTAATATAAACAAAAACTTTTAAAGTCAATTCTTATTTAGATCAACATAGAAAATTTTCATTTCAGCTAATTTTTATTAATTAATTACAACTAATATAAATAAAGTACCATAATCTATGCGTTAAAACAGGTGTTCTCTCACATAACATATAACATAAATTTAGCTGTTTTATGAAATCATGTGTGATCGCTTATTTTGAGCAAATGGGTCGAAACAACTATATTTGGATACATTTCCACTTTTGTGAAATGTTTTTCTCCCATATAAAACTAAAATTAATTAATTGTAAATATTATTTGAAAAACTGTATTGACATTCAGGGCCATCTA
Organism: Prosapia bicincta; assembly: GCA_036971475.1. Classification (NCBI taxonomy): domain Eukaryota; kingdom Metazoa; phylum Arthropoda; class Insecta; order Hemiptera; family Cercopidae; genus Prosapia; species Prosapia bicincta. The sequence continues at coordinate 4,297,580 of JBAIZL010000006.1, read as the reverse complement.
CTACAAGGAGTTGAAAGTTTGAACAAGATATATATATATATAGGGATTTACTTAGAGTTTCTGTCCACCTTATTACTACTATAGTAAATGCTTTCTACCTCTGGAGTTCATAAAAGCTGCCCGTGAGAGTACTTTGACGACCATTGCAGCACACTAACAAACATAACTCTAGGTGTACAGCGCGGACCACGTAACCGTGTGCAAGCCAACCTTGCGTGTACTGCCAAATCTCCAAACTGTTATATATTGAAAATGGTCGATAGATCAACAGCTTCTGCATCCGTTATGTCTAGGCAAAATTCCAGAATGTTTGTTATTTTATACCCAAGCTAGTTTATCCGTTTCGTGCAAGTCAGTGTTTTGACAGTCCTTATCAGCCGACTACGACCTCTCAAGGCCAAGTGCACGGCTACGTGGTCCGCGCTATACTCAATAACAAAGATAACGTACATTCAAGACGTTACCACACTCCCACAACTGTATTCCTAGGAGATTAGATATTTTACAACTTTATTTTATCGTGGTTAAAATCAAGCCTACCTTATGACTAATCATAATATTCCCGTTTGGTAACCAATACTGAGGAAACCGGATGGGAGTACAAGATTGGGAGGTTCAAGAAATCATAATTCAATTAAACTTGTTGTAATAATGTGTGAATTTATAATACAATCAAGACGAAGATGTCGGCGTGCTTTCTTTAAATTATGATTACTCCAAATTAAACTGAGAAGATCTTCCTTCTTATAATGCAGGATTCGTCAACCAATATATTAGTAGATATGGGAACATAAAAACCAAAATACAATATTTTAATATTTAAAACCAAAATGATGTTTTGTCAAGGAGGTGCGCAAATTAATCTTTGAAAACCTTCAGAATGGTTTTATACGCAAAGAAATAAATACATTCCTTAATTTAATATCGAATATATTTTATAAATAATTAATTTGTTTGCAAACGTGCAACATATTTCCATTATTGAGGAATTGAACTATATAAATAGGATCCTTACCTAATGAACTGGGCACTCTTTATCTCTTAACGAATCCTATATCTTATTTCAACAGAAATGACACAGTAAATATGTCAGGACAGAATGAGGTTAAGTACAATCTTTGTCACTGAGCACAATGCCCAAGCCATAAGGGGCCAGTGTCACAATCTCTGACAACGTTGTTCCACTGCATTGTACCACTGGTAGTAATATTGTCAGATTATGGCATAAGTGTTACTTCAACAATCATTGTTTAATAATACCAATAGTCAAACAACAAACAAGTAATATAAACAAAAGTGTTTGTGCGTCGATCCGTACTTACGTCAGCAAAGAAAAATTTTATTTGAGTTACTTTGTATTTTATAATTTCAATTAATATAAATATGTATATACACATGACAGACTTACAATATTTAGTGGCAAAATAGAAAGCGAATTTCTTTTCCATTTTCCTCCTTATACAATCAATATTATTGGAATACTTTTTCAGTTTATTATTATTTATTCGTTTGTTTTCTTTTTTTAATTTATGAAGCTAATTGTGGCATATAACTTCTCATTCTATCCACTTCTTGTAATGCTTCTTCATTATTGCAAGGCACCTCTATTTTAGAATTTCATATACACCTTTAAGTAATAGATTTCAAGCTATGGGAATGTAGGTTCAGTGCCAAAAGTGGTGGATTTTGAACGTGTAGTCATTCAGTTCGAATCCGACCGGGACAATAAGCTTTTTAAATTTAAAATAATGAATAAATATTTGAGAAAACTGTATTAACAAAAATTGTCATCCACTAAAGATTAAAAAAAATACTTGAACTTGATTGGATTAATAAAAACGTATTTAATTACCGATAAATTTTTTTTACAATGTATATATATATATATATATATATATATAGAGAGAGAGAGAGAGAGAGAGAGAGGGAGGGAGGGAGAGAGTGTGAGCTTATAGAAGGATTCGAAAGAAAAACAGCCAGTTGGACTGGCCTTGAGAAGTGAATAATCCATTTGAAAAATATAACAAAGGTTTTAATAGAATCTATTTAATGTAGCTTATAATAAAAGTGTAGCTACTAAAAAATCTTTATTAGATGTCAATGAATACAAATTGTATCTAACGATTATAATTGAAATCAGTTCTTAGTCTATGTCGCGTCTAAGAAAGTTTAAGAAGTTTTCGTTACAAAAATATGAATGAAAATATATAATTTACTATCATTATATTGGTATATAGTTATATTTCTCGATATCCTAATAAATTATTATAAATAATAACTGATAAAAATTGTTATTAATAAATAACAATAATATTTAATATGTTCATTAAATAAAGTAACAAAACCTTAAAGTTAAAACAGCTGTTCTACAATATAAACTATAACTTAAAATCAGCTGTTTTATGAAGTCATATGTTGTAACCTAATTTAAGCTAAAATATGAAGAGCGTACAGTGAAGGATGAATGACTTTTAAACCGTGTAAAAATACAGCGCAAAGAACAAAGAAGTAACTACTTCAATAAATATTAAAATATGCATTTATTATCTTTTAATGTGGAAGTACATATGAGTATAAATAGATTATTATAAGTGACTTCACAAATTTTCAATATAACAAGTAGTTTTTGACAGCGGACGTTGAGGACTTGGAGTGTTAACAGAGTGACAGCGCTGTCAGATGACAATGTGCGTCATTAGTGCATACAATGTTACAGAGCAATACGGAACGGTACGTTCAAATATCTTGCGGCAACGCTACATCTTGTACACTTTCCTCAGACGTAAATCACACAAGAATGAAGCAATCCGACAATTTATTGAGACATAACTATTTAGAAGTGACGGAGGCGGACAGCAGAATGAGAATGTATAGGTTTAGTTGTATAAGAAGTCTTTATCGTTTACAAAGAGCGTTACCGTATTACTTGAATGGGAGGGACTGTAAAAAATTCATTTTACGTCTTTCTATATTCACATTATTTATTTCAGTTCCAATGTGGTTTTCGGGCTACTTAGAAATTATAGAAAGTAATGCTAGGAGTATTTGTATATATTTGAGCACATGCTTCTGAATTTCCTAACATTAAAATATTTTCCTCTGTTGACGCGTTTCGGAATTACTCCATTTTCAAAACTTAAATTTTGCTATTGTAATGTTAGGAAAGGCAGAGAGTACGATTAAGGTTTTGAAAATGGAGTCATTCCGAAACGCATCAACAGCCGCAAATATTTTAATGTTAGGGAATGCAGAAACATGTACACCAAAACTAAAAATTGTAATTATATTTTCTTACACGCTTACAAGTTAATCGTCATCCATTTCGTTAAAGCTGTAAGATATAATGACGCGGTATTGTAATCTATGATTACAGAATTCTCTATCAAACACATTATTGCGACTTTCCAGAAGTCGACATTTCCATGATAGTATCTGTTTAGCCGACTTAACAACATTAACACACCAAAGTCAGCTGGATTGTAAAAAGAAAGTGTTATTAATTGAACACTAAAAACTCTAGCTACAAAATTAAGCAAACATTTATAGCTTACATTTCGCTAGCACAGTTACTATCTTCAAAAGGTTACAAATGAACGGAGACACACACTTAGTTAGATTATTATAATTCAATTGTTTAATTATTATTATAAGTTATGCTACTTTGCTCTATAAATGTTTTTGAAAGGCAAAACGTTGATGCATTACTATTTAATAAGTTTCAAAATATTTATTGCCCACTGAACAGAAAGTGGTTGCTTTGGATTGAGGTTGTATATTAAAAACAATGCATTACCTACGATTGTGAGAGTGTGCTGGCAGGAAAAACTATCTTTTTAACCAACCGATAGTGTATAAAAATTTATTTCAAAAATAATTTTTTATTTTAATACTATTTATTTATAAATACATTTTTGTTTAAAAATTATTGCATATGTATGATTGAGTTTTTATATCAACTTAAAACATAGTATTATTGTACAAAACTTACACAATATTCTGGTTTAAGCACTTTAAATTTAAATGTTCTATTGTACAATATAAATTTTGTTAAATGGTATAATTACTAGAAAAATGATTTGTATACGAAAATTAAACTACATAAGCTATGAATCATTTTTAAATGGTGTTTTAATATGGTTTATACAAGCAAAACCATTCCAAATTATAATGGGTGTTTATAATGAACGGAAATAACTATAATATTCAATATGGCTGCAATATACACACATTCTTATTTTAACAAAAGCAGAAAGTAATTGACCTATTATAGAGCAAATATTTAATGTTATTAGATCTGAATAACTTACAGGCATATGCTATTTTTATTACCAGCACATGCTACAAACACAGGCAGTAAAGCTAGCAAAGAATCTTAAATAGATCAGCGTTATCAATAAACAATGCTTTAAGGGTATAGGCTATTACTTGTCAGACTTTCATGGTAACAAGTGTATTTCCTTTTTACTGAATACATTTTATAAATAGATGTCGGCCGAATACGATACCAGCTAACATTATGGAAATACGACAGTAGAAACACATCTAGAAATAAGGATCTAACTCTGTTCATGTGGCAACCTACTGGTAAAAAATGTAATAGAAGGTTTCTGATTATTAACTATATATAGCAGTCCGTTAGCTGAGGTGTCTGTTGAAAATAGGGTTCTTTTTTTCAAAATTAAGGCATCAAAATTAAGAGAGTTTTATTATTTTTATCGTGATCCCAAAGGCTTTCTACGTTATCAAGTGCCGTTCATTATTTCCAAGTCGTTTCCTATCAATCTGTAGCTCTTCAAAGTCTCTCGGATAATGCTCTGTGTGATGTACTACCTCAATATTATATCAGATTAACACTTTGCCATTCTCCTTTCATTGCTTATATTTTCATCATTGTAGTAATTTCGACGGCAATATGATAAGACGGCAGTAGCAATGTGGTACATCAGGTGCAATATGTTAAGCGGCAAAAGCAATATGTTAAGGCGGGAGAAGCAAAATATGGAAAGATAGCAGACGCAATATGGTGCGGCAGCGAAACAATAAGGTTAGGCGGCAGAAGCAATATAGCAAGGTGGCAGAAGCAATATGGTAAGGCGGCAGAGGCAATATGTTAAGGAGGCTGAAGCAATATAATAAGGCGGCAGTAGCAATGTGGTACAGCATCAGATGCAATATGTTAGGCGGTAAAAGTAATATGCCAAGGCGGGAGAAGCAAAATATGGTAAGATGGCAGAAGCAATATGGTATGGCAGCGAAACAATAAGGTAAGGCGGCAAAATCAATATAGCAAGGTGGCAGAAGCAATATGGTAAGGCGGCAGAGGCAATATGGTAAGGCGGCAGAGGCAATATGGTATGGCAGCGAAGCAATAAGGTAAGGCGGCAAAAGCAATATAGCAAGGTGGCAAAAGCAATATGGTAAGGCGGCAGAGGCAATATGTTAAGGAGGCTGAAGCAATATGGTAAGGCGGCAGTGGCAATATGTTAAGGAGGCTGAAGCAATATGGTAAGGCGGCAGTAGCAATGTGGTACAGCATCAGATGCAATATGTTAAGCGGCAAAAGCATTACGTTAAGACGGAAGAAGCAAATTATGGTAAGATGGCAGACGCAATATGGTGCGGCAGCGAAGCAATAAGGTTAGGCGACAAAAGCAATATAGCAAGGTGGCAGAAGCAATATGGTAAGGCGGCAGAGGCAATATGGTAAGGCGGTAGAGGCAATATGGTATGGCAGCGAAGCAATAAGGTAAGGCGGCAAAAGCAATATAGCAAGGTGGCAATAGCAATTATGGCAGGCCAAGGTATTCCAAGATATTTTGGCATGTGCGCTTGAATTTGAAAGGCCTATAGGCATACCTTTAATTCAAGTATAGTTTCTTCTCTTTGGCTTATACTTGGCTTGAAAATGTGCTATTGAGTGTTGAATATGTTTGTATTTGTTTTTAAATCAAATATTATTTAGGAAATGATATATATGTGTTTTTCGTTTTAATATATTTTACTTGAATTTATGGTTTTATATCTCGAAACAAATAAACCTTTTTCCGTTGAAAAATACATTTCGTTTTTTGAAATTTTCACATAATCGAGTTTCGATGTATTTATATACAGATAAACCTAGTAGGCTAATTTTAAGGTTTATTAAATTAAATAATTACTAACCATATTGATAAAAATGTTATATTCATTATAAACAGTTTTTTTTGCTATGAAATATAGTGTTAAAGCCTATTTATGTTCTTAAAATATTAATAAAAGTAATGACTTATAATTCTAAAAAAGAGTCATTTACGATACTTAGTAGGCCTACATCACTAAATAGAGCTGCTGAGGTTAAGCTAAGGAATAAAGAACTCCCGCAATGGCTTTGCGAATTCAAATATTTATATTAAAGGAAAACGTTCCAAATGAAAAGACCCCCATTAAAAAGGCTTTAATGAATGTACAGTACTTTCATTAATTAACTGAAAAGAGCTCTTTACGCTACAGTTTTTAAACCCTTTTCAAATACGTAATAAATATTCTGTAGCCTTTACTGTAAACAATTGAGGCGAGAAAGCGTAAACCATTATTGCGCAAGAATTAAATAATCTGCACTAAGCTTTTTTTATGTAACACTGTTGCCATGGCAACCAGTTGCTGTTATTAAACTTCTAGCAGACAGCTTTGTGCTCCAGATCCATGCCTCGAGCGAATTGTGCACTCAAACATAGTCATCAATAAGCTGTTACTGTGTCACCGACGCTAGAAGCCTCAACGATATGATAATTAAAACTAACACTTACCTACGTAGCTATTAGGGTACTTGGTAAACGAACCTGAAAACATAAACAGAATATATTAGGTTCTAGAACACTTATTAAAGAAAATATAATAATTTTTAAGCAAAGGTATATAAAATCTATAATAGAAGTATAAACAAACATTATTTTGTTTCTAACATAGCGTATTTATTTAGGTTGAGGACAATATAATGACAATCTTTAAACAAATTCCTACTCCTCTTTAAACCGATCTTACACGACATCGACAGACGGTATTGTAAAAAAAAGGTTTATTAAAGTGGCGTGATGGGAAAGATGGTCTCCTTTTTGTTCCTGTTATGCAATAACTAACACTAATATGAAGACCAGTTCTCATTTGTCAACCGGTTAGCTTATATTAGTTTTTTTTAAATCCAACCTAACCAAAAAATTTATAGCTATATTGTATTGAAGTATAGCATAATATTCAGATTTTTAGAGAAAACTTGAGTTTATATTGTGTGTGTGTGTGTGTGCGCGCGCGCGCGGGTGATTATAGACGTAAATGTGTGCGTGGACGAGAGTGTGTATATATATATATATATATATATATGTGTGTGTGTGTGTGTGTGTGTGTGTGTTTGTGCATGTATATATATATATATATATATATATATATATATATATATATATATATATATATATATATATATATATGTATAGCTAGGTCGTTTGTTTTGCATGTCAACCTTTTTTATTTTTTGGTTTATTACCGCCAAGTTTTAATACGTGTTTCTACACAGGTAACTTTAAATATTTTGCTTTTGCAATTCGCTGATGCACCACAGCTATTCCACTAAATATCCTAATTTAATATCCTAAAAGTCATTTAATTTTCATAATGTATATTAGTGACGTCATTATGTGCAGAAGATATTTTTAATCATTATTAAAAACCTAGTAATAAGCTATTGATAAATAAATTATTTGCATTAAGGAGGGATTGTGTTAATGTTCTTCGGACAGGAAATAGCGGACAATCAGTTGACGCCTCTAACATATGGCCAAATGCTATGTAGCAAGTTTTGCGGATGGCTGAGTTCTATACACGTCGATGTGTTCGTGTAGATGTTTTGTTTGTTAGGGACAGCGAAAATTTGAAGATCGATTTTTTCAAAATCCGATTTGACGCTTGAGCATATGATTTAAAACGTAAACATATCCAGTAAATTGTTGAGAAGGTGTAAAATATGCTTATAATAAAAAAATGGAAATCATAAAAAATCGTTCACTCAGGCACTACCTTCTTAAAAATTAATCTCTCATGATTTTATTTGAAGCGAACGGCACAATTAACATAATTTGATTATAGAGTTCACGTAAAGTTCAGTGGAACATGTATTTCCACTTGCGAATTTGATTATTCAATTACACCTAAAGCCTTTTATATCTATTTACAAATATTTTTAAAAGGTTTATTTGAACATTATCCATTGGGCTAAATTAATACAAAAATTTTGTTTCTATCTACTTATCGGTTTTCCGACTATAACGTTATTTCTATATTATTGTTCTTGGTCTTATGTTACGCTCTTGTCTTTCGTGTGTATTTTATTCTTCTGTTATAGTATTCTCTTCCTGAATACCTATAGTTTTGGAGAACCCATTAAATGTTCAATTTAATCCTATCTCTATACACGGTATTACAATGATTGTTTTTGCTGATTGCTTTACCATGCCTTCTAGGAGCCTTTTCTATGAATCATGATGATTAACACGACTACAGCAGTTCACACTTCCTTCACACTATTTAATATTACGCTTTTCGTCTTATTACACATTCAATTATATTTACCTAGATATCCCTCAAAATTTATAAAGATATTTAGCTTTTTCATAGATTTCTTCTACATTATTATTGGACGCAATCTGTGACGTCATTATTCCATATTTCACTCAGGCTCTTACAGCCTGCTTAAGTTGATAGGCATGTAATAAATGCCTAGTTATTGTTATGAAAACAAGTTTAAGAAGAACAGTTATGAAAACATTATTTACATTCATAGACTAGCTTTAAAAAAATATAAGCCTATAAGTAGGCATGATTTATTTTCATAAAGGCTTTCCGACAATTGCATGAAATGGAGATACCTGCGCCTTCAAAGTACCAAAATATTCATGATTTTGTTACTTGCTTGTTCTTATTCAAAATACACAGCACCCTATTCAAAATATTAAACCGAATGCACTTAGAATACTTTCATAAAATCAAACACTATATCGTACACACCGAGCAGTACCATGAAATTGTACATCGCGTGGTGAAATTGTAATAACAAACACACTGTCAACAACCCTCATCTCTGGTTATGAGATAACTGTAATACGAAAACTCTCGGATAAGGTAAAACTGCGAGTTTATTTGCAGAACGAAGAAATATAGTTTAAAATAATACTAATTGAGTAAAATAGGTAGTAACCTAATGTAAAAAAACAAAATTCAAGAGTTTATATAACAACACGTTAAAAAAAGAAATAAAAACAAACACAAAACTCACAAATTAATCATTTTTTTACTCATACGCGTTTCAATGACAAAGTGATAATAATCATCATCATCAGTGAGTGTTACTACTTCAAACTCTAACCTACAGCTCCTTTACGCCAAAAGTTTGTAGTAGTAACACTCACTGATAATGACGACTTTGTCGTTGAGACGCGTATGAGTAAATAAATGATTAATTTGCGAGTTTCGTGTATTTTTTTATTTGTTTTCAACATCACCTCACAAGCTAAGCTCAAAGAATATTTGTTTTTAACATCACCTCACAAGCTAAGCTCAAAGAATATTTGTTTTCAACATCACCTTACAAGCTAAGCTCAAAGAATATTTGTTTTTAACATCACCTCACAAGCTAAGCTCAAAGAATATTTGTTTTTAACATCACCTCACAAGCTAAGCTAAAAGAATATTTGTTTTTAACATCACCTTACAAGCTAAGCTCAAAGAATATTTGTTTTTAACATCACCTCACAAGCTAAGCTTAAAGAATATTTGTTTTTAACATCACCTCACAAGCTAAGCTCAAAGAATATTTATTTTTAACATCACCTCACAAGCTAAGCTCAAAGAATATTTGTTTTTAACATCACCTTACAAGCTAAGCTCAAAGAATATTTGTTTTTAAGATCACCTCACAAGCTAAGCTCAAAGAATATTTGTTTTTAACATCACTTTACAAGCTAAGCTCAAACAATATTTGTTTTCAACATCACCTCACAAGCTAAGCTCAAAGAATATTTGTTTTCAACATCACCTTACAAGCTAAGCTCAAAGAATATTTGTTTTTAACATCACCTTACAAGCTAAGCTAAAAGAATATTTGTTTTTAACATCACCTTAAAAGCTAAGCTCAAAGAATATTTGTTTTTAACATCACCTTACAAGCTAAGCTCAAAGAATATTTGTTTTTAACATCACCTTACAAGCTAAGCTCAAAGAATATTTGTTTTTAACATCACCTTACAAGCTAAGCTCAAAGAATATTTGTAACACGTTAAAAAATGAACAACAGTGGAATAAGATATGGAAGGATTTGAACAAGAATTAAACAGAAACTATGAGCAAACAGTTTAAAGAAACCGATTTAAAAAGACGCGGGGCCTTTTAAAATAATTTTTAATATTTATTATTATTGTTTAGTGTCAAACTCAGATGAGTTCACTCAAAATTCAACTCACCCTCCCTATCTTTCGTCTTATCAATACAAGCCTTTAAGTAGATTTAAAGTGCATACAAAGTAATAACATATTATTGTCACAGGCTATTGGAAAAATGTTAGTTTGGTAGTTTGGGTTGAGGGAGGGTGTTCCTACAGTTAGCGTAACCAAAATAATTTTTTTCATGAGTGTTTTTGAAGTATAAATTGAAGAACATAGATGTTAAACAACAAATGATGGAGCTAAATCTGAAATTGCAAGGCATGGAAGAATATCATAAAATTAGATTCTTAACATTATTGAGATAAAGAATAACTACAAAAAATGGCTTTTCTGAAGTGACTCACGTAGATTTACATAAAATGCAATTACAAATGTAAGAGATGTTGTTAAGTTGCATTGTATATATTCTTAAAAAGACACTTTTGATTTATTTCTTATTAACTTCGACCTCCAATAATTGATTTAATACAATTAATCTGTCTTCGTATGATTAAATCCATAAAAATATTTTCTTCTAAGCTTTCTTGTTAATATGTATTTTTTTTACTGTAGCACGTTTTAGATGAATTTGTAATACATTTATATGTGTTGTAACTTAATTGCTTTGGACTTCATGCCAACTTTTAATAGTTTCAGCTCATTAAATTTAGTTGGGAAAACCTTAAGAGCCATTTTCAGAGTTGTTTTTGAATTTTAATTTAATTTTTGTTGTTGTTATGTTGCTTTTTATTACTTTTGAACAGCTGTTTTATTTGTACTGAATACATATTTTATATACATATATTTTCAAATTTTAATGGTGATTTTAACATATTAGGTTGTATTAAAAGATTACACAGTCCCCACCATATATATATATATATATATATATATATATATATATATATATATATATATATATACATATATATAAAGAACTGATTATATATATATATATATAAAGAACAATTCAATATGAATTGTTTAATATTCCTGATGATGTTGGTACTGTAAGCCAACGAAAAGCTTTGAATTGTAAATTAAATTATATTTCTTGTATTTGTATTTTGACTTAGTTATATATATATATATATATATATATATATATATATATATATATATATATATATAATTTAACTAGTTATACTATAATATCTTGTGCTATTCGTCAAAGTCTGGTTTATTTATTTCAGGAAAATATTTCCACTAAAATTACCTAATTATAAATTACTTTTGGTTTCAACATGTAAAGTTATTATTAAATTACTTTTGAATCAAAAAAATTCCTAGTGTCGTCAAAGAAAGATTCCTCAACCAGCAACCTACTCCATAGATACAATATCTTCCTCTATAAAGATATACGAATAAAGAATAACGAAATTTATATAATGTAATTGTAATAAAGATTTTTGTATTGTGCTTAGTGTGTTTTATTTATTTAGTTTAAAAATGAGTCCACAATGCTCAATAAATGTATTAACATCTTCCTCCTTACACGATTGGGTGACGTTATGTATCTTGTCTTGTACTTAACAATTTCATCTCTAACAGTGAACATACCTAAATATAAAGCAAAAAGTACTGAAATGTTTATCTGCATCAGTCTAGACTATGTTTTACATCAATCGATTGTAAGCCGTAATTCTGCATATGCAATCACGTTACACCATCATACTGGAGAATTTGCTGAAGGGTGCAAAATTATGTTCTCTGTTCCAAACTGTTTAAACAATTGTTATATTCTTCTGTATAGAAACAGAAATATAACAGCTATTTCATGATAATAGCAATGGACCATATTGTGGTGTAGGGTTCGCGTTAGGACGTTAGGGCTTTGTTGATACAGGCCCTTTGTCCTTGCACAATTACGACGGATATTCAAAGCTCCTTACACAATGACTTACAATCTTGCTACTTGCAATTGCGTATTCTTGCTATCAGGTGTATTTTGGGCTTGTTAATGGCAAGAACCATATGACATACTTGGACTGGCGATAATTAACGTCATTATTGGAGGAACTTTAAGGTAAAAAAAGTAAAGAAGTATATTTAAGACTCGCCCAAGAAATTTTTATTTCATTTGCTATAGAAGTTTCTGCCCCTAACAAAATGGGTAAATACAGTAGAACGTAGACTATTGGAGCAAATTGGGACAGCAGGGTGTTTGGGTAGTCACATTTTTCGGATAATCAAACTTATTGTATTAAATATAAAGCGACAGTTTACGTTTTAGAAACATTTAGAGTACTATTGAACTGTATGTATAGTACTTTACAATACATAACTGTAATATAACAATTTAAATAGTAGGCGATAAAAAGCTGGCCTATTGTACTACTGTATTCTAAATAAAATTAATGGCAAAGGCAGAATAATTTAAAAAAACACGAAGACAAAAAAATTCTGAGATATAATACACAGACCTGTGTATAATAATGCATAAGCCTATAGCGTTCCAAGTATTTTTTAAATGTATACATTAACTCTAAAATTTACATATACAGTGCTCGTGATACAGTATTTATGTACAGTTGTTCTGTAATTGCAAAAAAAATAACAGGAAATAATTGTTAACATAGGCTAATCTGGAAAATGTTTCACGCAGACGCCCTACATCGTGTGCTTCGCTATAAGTAATATATTTTTTCAGCGTATTTTTAATGTTCGGATAATTGAAGCATCGGATAATTGACGTTCGGATAATCGGTAGCTTTATAATCCAGCACGAAAGATTAACTACGTTTCAGACACAGATCATTTTGTTAAATCATTAGGGATAAGTTTACGAGAGAACATCCTCCATCTGTGAAGTAAAAATCTCTGAGTTTTCCATGAGAATTAAAAAAAAAACTAAACATACTGTTGAACTGTATATGTACGAAAACATTCCCTTATATCCAAGGTAAAAATAAAACTCAAGTGTTCGCAAGCAAAATCCTGAGGAAGAAAAACCTCCCGGAAAGAGAGGGCAAAACAATTACCTCCTCTTGGTATTTAAAAATACCCAAACCGCTAACAAACTTCTATTAGATTCTATAAAATACGCTTCAGTATATCCTCTTTGAAATATTAGTAAAATAGGCTCACCAACACGTAAAATGAAAAAGCAAGGCTCAAAAATACAAATAGAAACAGTGGGACGAAACATACTGTTGAATGGAGGGTACACCCGTCATTCTTGCCATATGAGGGGTTGGAAAGGGATTTATGGGTTGGTAACACAGAGAGGAGTAAATCCATTTAGTGATTATAGTCGAAATATTACGGTGATTATCCTTGTAACAGTTTTTGTCATTACCGGAGCAGCTATAATTCTCAGTCACTTTACGAACCATCAGTTATGTTTGCAATAACTCGAGGAAATTTAGAACAAGTTATATTCTAGTTATTATGAGAAAAATGCCAGTAGAAAAACTACTTCACAGGAACACTATAAATAGGCAAAAAAACATTATATACTTGAGAACAACACTAACTAGTTGACACTATATAATTTATAGGGACAATATTTTAGAGTGACACTATCCACTCTATATGAAGACTAACGTTTTTGATTGGAACTCAACTCAATTTATAAGAACAGCATCTCCTTGAAAGGAACTCTACATAACTCTATTTCGTTAATTAGAGCAGAAGCAAGTATATTCATGATACAAATAGAATCTACTTTATAGGAACTTTACGTACTCGTCAGAGACAAGCTCAACTTGACAGATATCTAATTTAAGTGAACAGTACAAGCTCCGTAGGAAGACCATCTACTGTATTTGAAACGAACTCTACCTGCCTAAAATGGACACAATATACTTGTCAGGAAAACTATATATTGACAAAGAATTTTTTACAAATATTATACATATTTAAAAATAATGTGAAAAATACAATTTAATTTACAACAGAAAAATACTTATTTTAGGGAGGCTGCTTCCGCTTCTCTGCGTCGTTGCCGTCGCCATGCCCGCTGCTTGTTGCGCCACCGGCGTTTAGACCTGAGCTCCTTTTCCTCGTCGTCCATCATGAGTTCTTCATAGAGCTGGATGTTGCCTTCTGTGAAGTTTTTGTCCGGGATGTAGACGCCCGGAGCTAGGGCGAGCTCAGTTAGTTCCTTAAACGATGTACCGAGCTCGTCGTCCGGGATCAGCCCAGGAGAAATGTCGTCGGCTTCTTCGGAGTCCCAGAAGGAGTATTTCATCTTCAACTCCTCGACACGTGCCTGCCTGGTCTTCGGCCGACGGCGGCGACGTCACACTCTCTCCCAGCCGGTAGCCACAGCAGCGGGATCCTCCCTGTACTCCGTGTTGCGGTACTTCCTCTTACGAGGGGGAGCAGCCTTCTTTGATACCGCAACAGTATTCGGCGGCGACGACGACGACGACGCAGCCTCTTTGCTGTCCGCAGGTGTTGGCGGCAGCGCCTTGGGGGAGACTGGAGGTCCCCCGAGGACCTGGCGATCGCTTCTCGGTGCGGGCGTCTGCTTCTGTCTCTTCTGTCGGCGGGGTCGGGACTCGTGCTTGGGACAGCCGCCGTACCGCTTGGACGCATGTCCAACGGTCCCGCAGTCCTTGCACTGGCCGCTCCGAGTCGTCACCCTTGATGTCCTGACGGTGACGACGCATCGGAATCCGCTGCGAAGGCTCTCCTGCAGCTCGCCAAAGAGACGCTGTAGGTCCTCCTCGCAGGCCACTGGAACGGGCAGGTAGTCCTGGCGACACGGCACCAACAGCGGTAGACGCCCATCTGCATCGGTCTGCTTGCAGCACATGGTGACTACACTTTGATCTTAGCCAAGAACAAACAATTCCAATTAAACAACATCCAATTTATAAGAGCTGTATCTATTTGTTAGGAAAATTAGTTCAACTATAAATAAGTACCAACTTTTAACTCGTTCTTTGTCAATTACGCGCTATCGCGTGGCCGTTGCTATCCAAATTCTAAGTGAATTATTATAGCGGCCACATCGAAATTATGCGTAATACTTATATTGGCCACTAGGGAAGGGATTGACTCTTTTGTAGTGGGGATGGCCACCAGCCATTTTGCTTTGTGCTTATCAGCCAGTGCACACAGTGGTAGCGTTCGGATAAGGTAACATCCTAATAATTTTGTTTAGTTATTCGTTGATTTAGCGTTTTGAAGTTCGGTTTTTATTTATTTGTTTGTTGATTTTGATTTTGTAATTATGATTGATCAACCAGGACCCTCGAAAAGGTTCAGTGAAATGCCGGATCGTCTAAAATACATTTTTAAAATTACAGAGGTGGAAGAGTTATTACACGATTCTGACCCACATCTGACCCACAAACAACACAGAAGACACGAGGAAACCGAGTCCAACACAAGCTAACTAAAATTGAAAAAGCCAAACCGCGATGTCTCAGCACCGGCAAAACAGTAAATGCAACTTCTAGAAAAGATTGCAAATTTGCTATAAAAATAAAAGGAGGATAAACACCACAACTGAGTGTAAAAACTGCCCAGGTGCTCCACCATTATGTTTTGACTATTGTTTTTTAAAATTGAATGATTGCAATGCTAAATAGTTTTATATTTTGAAACCATTTTGTAAATTTTGAATGTATAAGTGAATTGTAATCTAGGGTGAGGTTTTCAAATTTTGCCTGATTATAAATGTCAGCTAATTATAGTCATTACACTTAATACATTTAAATGGCTTTTATTTGTAAACTATGTACCCTTATGGGCCAAATTATATACCACACGATATCATGTTTTTGGCTATATGGGCAAAAATTGCATTATGTATGGTCATCACGCTATATCGCGTGATGGATATTTGCGACCATAATTCAAAGTATATATAATAAAACTTTGTAAATATTGTATTTAGTTATTTTGAGCTCTATATAGCTAAATAAAACAATAACAAAAAAATTTTCATCACACAAAATTCCAATTTCCAGCTTGGCAATGGACGTGATAAAGAAGGTCTATGTTTTACGACAACACTACCTACTTTTGAGATACCAGTATCTACTCTATAGGAAGCACTACACCTACGTCAGGAACACTGTATACTCGATACGAACTCTATAATTTACAACAACAGTTGGTACTTTCAAAAAATAACATTGAGAGACCTTAATGAACGTAGAAGGATAGCAAAGCATTGTTTCGTTTAAATTCAGTGTAAAAAGTAAAATTGTTTAAGTCCAGGATCGGTGCTATTACTCAGTATTGCTCTATGGTTTCAGAAGGAAGTGTAATTATCGATAACTCATTACTCGAAACCAAGTTTTCAGAATCTTTATTAAAAATAAAAATGTTTATATTTTCGAATTCAAGGGTAGTTCTACATACATTTTTGTATTTATAAATGTAGGAGAAGTCCACTTGGGAAAATAAACTGTAGAGGTCGTAAACAAAATATTCATAAACCACGATACGAGAAACATATTCATCTATTATCTTTAAAACTTAATCTGCATGCAATAGGTTCAAAGAAATTATATACACAGAAAGTAGTAATTAATGTTCCGAATGTAACAGATTATTTTTATTAAGAAAATATTTAGAAGATTTTATGCTTTTACTAATAAACGTCTAATTACTAGCATCATAAGTTAAGAAGTTAAGGCAAAAATATCAAAATACAAATCTAAGAGCGCACTCGTACTTCTCTGGTTTTCAACCATTAGAATTCACAGTGGTGACAAGAAATGCCAGAAATAAGATTGCATTGAAATCATTTTCCGATTTGAGTGGTTTAAACTAAACGTTTGTCGCAAACATATGTTCATCATATACCAGCGGATTTATGATATTAATGCAGCAACCGTATCTGACCTGTTGTATAACGTGGATGGATTAAAGATTAATGTCGCAGGAAAGCCTTGTGAGTGTCCAGCCTTGAAATAACTGGAGTACAACGGTACTTTATTATTCTACACAGCGACGCCGACCAACATGGACGGAAACCTCTATAAACCAGATCACGGCTGACTAATGTGTTATGTATAAAGGCGATGCGTAGATGGTTAGCCACGGATTAAGGGTTACTAATAAGCCGGCTGGTTTAATGTTTATTTAATCACGGATGTCTAGTAGTGGCACGTGCAGGAAGTACACACTATACACACACACGCACGCACTCACGCACGCACTCAAGCACGCACACACACACATACATACACACACACACATGCATGCACACACACATACACACACACATATTAATATTATCTACGTATATTTGTGACTATGTTTACGAATTCTATGTATTATTCACTAAAACAAAATCTGTAATAGTACAACGACTATAATGTTAAAAGTAACCCAGCATGCATACATGCACTGCAGACTCAAACAGATGAAACAAAAACTACGATTTCACTTTAGTGGTAACAGTTACTGATACAGAAGGCGGGGAAAAAGGCGGTATTCCATATTATAAGGAATGTCTATTTTGATGCGATATATATTTGAATTCCTTTTACATTTTCAACAGCTTCACATCAAACCGAGGTTTGCATTTGTATTTAAATGTATCTAACCTGGAAAGGATATTAAACGACTTTTAAAATGACAAATAAAATAGCTTTATCCGGTACCGGAATGCATGCGTCATGATTTGGTGTGCGAACCTCAGCGCGAAGGCGCATAATATCGATAAATACTCAATGTAGGGGGACATATCAACGTAGTGGACTGGAAAAGTGGGTTAGACGTAGATTATTGTGAAATACGAATATAGAAGTATTTCATATTTCATTTAAATGCGTTTTTTTAATACTGAAATAGCAATTGTAATATCCAAAAGTACGGTAAAAGCGTTTGGTAAAGTGTCAAAGTATTTATGTTTGTATAATTTGTATATAAATAGAGAGTGCAAAAATAATAATGGAAAAATCAATAGGAGAACGATATGTAAGATGAGGTAAAAAAGCAAAAAAACGAGCAGTTGAAATAAAGATAACATCATAGACATTTTTATTTAGCAGTTTTTGCTAACAAAATCAATTTTATTGTAATGAATATTATTTTCTATAGTTTATTTTAATTTAAACTTCAGGTATTACCTGAAGTTCTTAGGTTCTTACTAAAACTATTTTAGGCTTTCGTACAACATAACCTCCAAAACAGAAATCAAACCAACTGCATCCTAAATTTCGTTACGTAAAAACGGTGAAACAAATAAATTCGACATATAGTTTTCATGTAACCTACTGACACCATGCATCAATTATTCTTACCAGAATCCTAATGTATCATGTATAGTACACATATTGATTTATGTGCACTGTATAGAACACTATAATTTTTTAAAACAAAAATAACAAGAACAAATTAATAATACTTAATACAAGCAAAAACTAATAATTAAAAAACCTTAAAAAACGATAAGTTATAGGCTACTACCATTGAAGAAAATAACTTTATAACCCTAAATATAATTCCGATTTTATAAATGTACAGAATGTATGCCAGTAACAGATCAATGTTTAATCTACAGATACACAGATACTCTAACCAATATCTTTCGTAAATGCATTACAAATTAGCGTACATGAATGAACCGCAATGCAATTTAAATCTAATGCCACAAATCCCTGAGGCGTATGCAACTCTATTGCGATTTCGCTCTGGCTTGCACACAATCCACACAAGATCATTTCAAACACGATACCAAGAAAACATAAAGCGTTGACAAACGTATTATACAGTTGTAAATGGTATACAGAAACAGAAAATCTCCATAGCGAGGAAGAGAGTTTCGACGAATAGGTCACGGCATCACTCAATCATCTTTGCTGAAAACCTCATCTCCATGACACGAACTACGCAAACATATCAGCACACCAATACATTTTGTATAACCTGAATGTTAACAGACACTGTATAACTAAACCATATGAAATAGACAAACATTTCAAATTACGTTCCATGCACATAATCAATACTCAATTGCACCACCACATCCATACATTATTTAACGCAATTACAACTAGAGTACAATTAAACCTCCAAATACAGCATCCACCCCAACCCTCTCCCTAAAACCCAGATAGTAATAATTACTGCCCGGGTGCACAAAGGGATATATTTCCCGAAAAAACGACTTTTCCTTCACATAAAAATACACATAACAAGTGATAAAAATGTAACCTTTTCACTGAGTTTTCTTTTCTTTGTCTTTCTAATCTTACTTTTACGAATAATATGGATTCAATTTCTATCGAATACCGGGACTGTACATTTATGATCTATGGGAAAATAGATTTTACTTACTTAAGGTAAGGATAACCTTTTCTAAATCACAAAGAACTCCTGTCCTGATTAAATACCAAACACTAAACACGTACATACATATAATATGAATGTACAAGAATTATTGCAATTCTTATAATAATTCATATAGTATATTCCGTTTTCAATAATTTGTCCGTATAAAATTGATAAAAGTTATAAAGCTACAATGGTTACTGTAAATGGTTTAAATTTTAATACTGTTTAGAAAGCCAATGACCCAGTGTTTACAGCATTTAATTACTAACGCAGAAGTGCTTCGTTAGATTCTCAATGAAAGGGGAACTGTCATCGTCTCCAAGATATGTGACGTAACGTGCCCCTCTGGTGTAGGAACTTTAGTACGCCTCTTCTTTTGACAAGACTTTGGAGGATGCAAGGGATTAATTTTTTATTTTAATAATAAGTCAAGGCGGAACCAGCTTGTAATGTATATTAAAACGTTAGAAGGAAAGAAGAACAAAAATTTTAAAAAAATAAAACAAAATTTAAGTGTTTTGAGATAATGGTTACATTTTACCTTAATCCCAAAGATAGCTTTACCCGGTTTTCCCACTGCTAAGTTAACGGTGTAAAGGGTATTTATTATTATTTATAACCAGCTGACTCGGCAAAGTTTGACCGCCTAGCAGTATAAATGTGTCGTGTTAACTTTAGCTAAGATTAATTTAATATTTATGAACATAACAGCTGACCCGGTAGATGGAATGCCTTACCTGTAAAAATTCAATTCAAATAGGAATATAAAATGAAATATTTTTTCCGAAGTACAATGTTTTTTTTTTTTTTATGTAAAACAATATTCAATTTGTTTTAGATCATATCAATGTACCTATGGTCACTGAAAAGCAACTATAGCCACCACCCGATACATATGAAATCATAGTTACCAATAAATTTAAACCAGTATCCCTAGGTCTTGAGTGTAAATAACAACCCAATCTGTATCTTTCACAAAGCAAAACAATTTAGTCTCATTACATACATATTACATTACAATAATATATTTTGAGTATATTAAATATTATTAATAATAATAAATATAATAATATATAATTAAATTAATATATTTATTAACTTATAAATTAAAGACGTTTTTAATTCAATAGCATTTTAACTTAATATTTTATTAGCAAAAGTATTATATACTTTAAGTATTTATAAGTACTATAAGTAATATAGTATTTATAAATACTATAATTATTTGTACTTATGCGTTAAAACAGCTGTTATGCAAACTAACCTAAACTCATATAAAAATTGTTGTATGCAATCTTCTTTCCACATAATTTAGGCATCAGCTGCACGTCATAGCGGGATCACCGCCATCTATTGATTATTAGTTGCATTTATATTATTAATTCTTAATTTAAAATGACTAAATAATGCCTTACTAGAAATGTAGGCGATTGCATTTTTAATTGACATTTTTTGAAAAATATCGACTTAGGCGCCCACAAATTTGCTAGAACCTTCCCAGGAGTGTATTCAAAAACTTGAACCTACAATTTCAGATGAACGGTTTAGGAAAGGATAAGATACATACAGACAAACACTGATATATATATAAATATATATATATATATATATATATATATATATATATATATATATATAGGCCTATATATATATCACTTTCACTATATGTACTTAAACAGGAAACGGTATTTATGCGAGTTTATTTTCAAAGATTGGTAGTATCTCCATCCTCAAACATCACTCATATATATATATATATATATATATATATATAGGGCTATGTGTATATATATATATATATATATATATATATATATATATATGTAGGGCTATGTGTGTATATATATATATATATATATATATATATATATATATATATATATATATCACTCTCACTATATGCACTTAAACAAGAATCTTACTTGGTATTTATGCGAGTTAATTTTCAAAGATGGGTAATATCTCCATCATCAAGCATCACTCATATATATATATATATATATATATATATATATATATGTAGGCCTATGTGTATATATATATATATATATATATATATATATATATATATATATATATTTATATTTATACATATATCACTTTCACTATATGTACTTAAACAAGAATCTTACTTGGTATTTATGCGAGTTAACTTTCAAAGATTGGTAATATCTCCATCATCAAGCATCACTCATATATATATATATATATATATATATATATATATATATATATATATATATATATATATATAGGCCTATGTGTATATATATATATATATATATATATATATATATATACATATACATATATAGGCCTATGATATACATTTCAAAACAGTTTAGTTAAGAGTGTATTGCTCAATTATGAACCATTCCCCATCAGCGTTCGCCGCTAATTGACTGTACAATAGAGAATGTTCCAAACCGGAGCAGCTTTAGCTTTCTATAATACATTAATTAATTAGGCTTCAGTTAAACTACTGTAACTATTAAGGCAGTTTCAAACCTCCCAGATTACTTAGCACGTTCTATTTCACAGAGGGCGGGATGTTCGGAATACTTGTGAACCCGCCTGTCGACCCGATTCAAATTCCGGGAGAACCAGAGCGGATCTCATGCAAGTTTATCTTGCCTTCTATGGCTTTTATCTGGTATTATTTATTGTGCCGAGATAAGGCTGTAGGAGATGTGCCCTTGCGCTAGACACTGAGCGCCATTACAGCGGCAGGTTACAGAAAGAAAGGCCTATTCACAAGGGAAACGCTGTTTCCTTTGCCCTTGATTTCTCTTTACTTTCTAAGGTAAACAGAAAACTTTTAATACAACTTTTCACATGTTTGCTTGACAGTAATATTGTTCTTTGTGTGCTGTTTGTTTTGTATTTGGTGGGCGTCGACGAAAATATAATTTAGTTTTGGAAAGTTAAAAAGTTTTTCTTCAAAACTAACTTGTCTCAAACAATTGAGTTATAATAGTTGAACTATAAATTAATTAACGACAAACACCCAACTATTTATATCTACCAATAATTTACTACAGCAGTAGAAATATTAACATGAGCGCTCGTGAGCACACTGACTCAAATATCCACGCTAAAATTGTAAACAATTTTAAACATTTTATAAATAAAAAAATTCAGTATACTGTATTTGGTTCATTGTGACCAATTATAGACATAAAGACTGTGTGAATTTATGATTTTGTTATAAAAGTAATATTTGTCAGACGATGCTTTTATTTTGGAGTTAAAACGATGGGCAATGTTTTAAAACTAATTAAATTTGACCTCTATAATTGATTGTAACGAAACAAATAGCTAATTATTTTTCAATTTCTGCTGTTAGTTTACACTCTCCTTATATATAGGCTATAAGTTGTTCAAATTTTCAATCCTTACTTTACTAAAAATTTACTCATCCACTCAAGTTCAGATACATTTTTTAAACAACAACTTAAAGCAACTGTGGCGTAAATGTTTATATTAATTAAAACCACCTCTCACCACTAATTCAACAAATTTTATTTTAACCTTATGTACATTTCGACTACAAAGTAATCATCTTCAGAGGTATTTTTACAAATAACTAAGGTTGGTTATTTGTAAAAATACCTCTGAAGATGATTACTTTGTAATCGAAATGTACATAAGGTTAAAATAAAATTTGTTAAATTTGTGGTGAGAGGTTGTTTTAATTAATAGTTAGTTATTTGTAAAAATATCTCTGAAGATGATTACTTTGTAGTCGAAATGTACATAAGGTTAAAATAAAATTTGTTGAATTTGTGGTGAGAGGTTGTTTTAACATTTTTTAAAACCTGTTTTGGATGTCTCTTAATATTAATACAGTTTTTTCAAATATTAATTCATTATTTAAATTTAATAATGAATTTATTTAGTTTTATATGGGTGATACAGGTTTTTGCTAAAGGGGATAGGTATGCAATATAGTTATTTCGTCCCGTGGCTTAAAAAAATATTAATTACGTAGCAAAAAATTGAAAAACTATTACTAAAATTCCGGTAACATATAATATTTTTGTAAATATTTTTATTACAGGAAAAGAAAATTATGTAAAAACGAGGATTAAAATGCAAAAATTAAAAAATATGTTTACTTAATAATAATATTATATGTTCTCATATCAAAATGTATAACATAAAAATGAAATATTGGATGACATATTAATTATTTTTAAATTCCTTTTATTAATTCACACTCTCCTTAGATATATATTATTCAAATTTTCAATCCTTAATCAAATACTTTTTATTCATCCACTCAAGTTCAAATAAATTTTTTTAAAGCTTTTAGTGGATGGCAATTGAAATTAGTACGGTTTTTTTAAATTTAATTTAATTAATTCAATGTAATTAAATAAATTTAGTTTTATGTGGAAGGAAATCTTTTCACAAAAAGGGCAAAGTGTACAATATAATTATTTCATCTCATTTGGCTTAAATAAGTGATAACATATGATTTAATAAAACAGCTGATTTTATGTTATAGGTTACGTAGTAAACACTGTTTTAATGTATAAGTTATGTTACATTATTTATAATAATTGTAATTTTTTTTCAATTTATTTATTATAAACTGCAACTAAGATACATCTTATATAGCAGCTTGCTTTCTGACGGAGATTACAATGTTCGTCTTTTTTAATTGTAATGATTTAATAAAATGTAACTACAATCAACATTTTCTTTGCAGGCCTAATTAGGAATTGACCTTAAAACATTTTTGCTTATATTATTTGATTATTAACTGACCTTGTTTTATATTGATTTTTGAGGTTGAAAGTGAAGTTAAATGTATATTTTTTCAATTGTTAAATATTGGGGAGTCAGTACCTACTTAGTCATTAATACATTTGAATATTACATAATACAACTGAATACATTAATTTGTTTGGTAATAAAAAAAGAGCCTTTTAAATCATTAAAAACAATAATTTTGTTCAATATGAAGGGGTAAATACTTGACAATAATCACAAATATTTTCTTAAATTATAAACACAAAGTCTCAAAACATTAAATGTTTAAATATTTTCTATCTACTATATACAGACAGCGTACTTCGCAACTCTAAATTATCAACGCATAAATAACACGCCTATTTAAACATAGTGGTTGGAGGAAAGTTTTACTGCAAACAGTTGTAATTCCAGTTAATGTCGAGATGCGGGAGCCTTCTGCATATGACTGCGACAGTATATGCTCCAATGTAATAAAGCCATTCAGCGTTCTGTTCGTCGTAAACAGATTTAATAATGTACGTTTGAAAATGACTTCAACATTACGTAGAGGCATCATATGCTTGGATAATACTGCAATATCATTACAGCCATGCTCTACTAACATATGGTCAGTTTATGCTACAGGTTTTTTAAAAAGAGATAAACTTTAGACGTTTATAGTATCATTACACATAGAACAACAATAGGCCTACAAATAGATATAATGTTTGTTGAAAGATGTTATTAAATATTATTTATTGAATAGGCCTAACTTGAGTTATTTTTAAAAATAACTTGTTTTACATTATTATGCATGGAAACAGTTATTGTAGGTAACAGCAGAGACAAACAAAAAGTTCCGCAATATGGAATTTACTATTCGGGGAAAAAGACGGGTGACATCTCATTGCTCTAATTTAGTTTGTATTTTCATAGCATTTTGAATGTTTGAAATCAGTTGATTTTAAATGCTAACAATTACTTGTCAAAAGTTATGGAAACGTAACCACTAAATTCATAAATGACAATGCTTGAATCATAAAGAAGTCTTTTAATTTCTATTAAATTGTTTTACATTTGTTGCATTTTAAATTCCTTCTATTACCTCACACTCGCCTTATATATATCTTGCACAAATTTTCAATTGTTAATAAAATACGTTTTTATTCATCTAATAAAGCTCAAATATATATTTTGTTTAAGGTTTAGTTGATGACAAGTGATGTAAATACAGTTTAAAAAAATATTTATTCAATAATTATAAAATTTGTGGGGTCCAGCCGGATTTTAATTGAAAATCTTCATGTTCAAAATCTAGCCTGCCTTGGCACTTGGCTTTTTTTAAAATAATTTAAAACAACAAAGGTTATTCAAATACAAGAATATTTATTAATTTATATCCAAAGCTTTTCCTTGGTAAACAGTACCAACATCATCCTGTATCATCTTGTATGATGTTGGTACTGTTTACCAAGGAAAAGCTTTGGATATAAATTAATAAATATTCTTGTATTTGAATAACCTATGTTGTTTTAAAACATATATATATATATATATATATATATATATATATATATATATATAGGTTTACTATATAATATATATAGGTTTTTTCACCCCACCTGATTGTCGTCGAAACTTCCATTGTTCAACTATAAACTGTTGCCATGGTTACCACACAATATCATAAATAGTACTTTAGAGTAACTAAAATAATATTTCTCTCTGTTAACCTCAGTAAGAATTTACTCAAACATTTTTTTATATTACTTGCTAATATGAAAAACTGTCCATAAATGAAGATGAAGATGAAGATTAGTTCGTTTTTTAATAATAAGTTATATAAATAAATAATTTCCTATAACCGAATTAGCCAGAAAATTAATCGTAAGTGAAAGAAATATACTTAAACTGTAAGTGTAAACGAGGTAATATTTTTTCGTAAAAGAAAGACAAGGTATGCTTTTACAGTCCACTGACGATTTACATAATTTTCAAAGTTATAAAAAATGTTAAACATGCCTCAACTGCAACTCAAAATGTCCGAGATACATTTTCGAAACAACCGTATTCATTAAAACAACAAAGTACTACTACAGGACAGTGTTTTAAATATATTTGTTATGTGTTGCCAGGATGATTGCACCAGGTAAATTAAGGAAACAAACAACATAAAACTAGCTTTTTTGTTATCACATTAGCGTCATATATCAATCTGCCTAATGTTTCTACTATTTTTCAATATAAATGTCTGTATTTATTCCTTTATTAACTACAGGACTACAGAATAATTTTGTATAAATGTAGATCATATAAGTTTTTCGTACATATTTAGTAATTACGAGTTCACTTAACGAGACGTGTGATTCGCTACTGCAAAACCGATATTTATTGCTCAAGAGTGTAAAGTTTCATAGCAAATTCACAGCTTGCTTATGAATCAAAAAAAAAGTTGTAATTGAAGCCATTAAATATTTTTTGCAGCAAATCCGGATAGTAACTTACGTATGTACAGTGAGAAATAAATGACTGTAGTAAGATCTAAAAGTAATTATAAAATATTTAACTTGTGATATAAACTCATGATAGTAAATTAATAGTGTAAACGCTCTTTAGAAAAACCTATCAGAATAAGGTTTTTTACGTACAGCCTATATAGAATTTGACAGTATTTAATACAATTATTAAAGGGGATTGATTATATCAGGCCTTTAGGATGGAGCAGTATAAAATTGTATTTAAACAGAATTATTCCTAATATATGAAGATTTTAAAATTTTCGCAATTCGCTATAAAATGTACCTTTGGGGAATATTAATTAAATATAGAGCTACTGCATATTAATGTATATTGTAATAATAATATTACTGCTATAATAAATACATAGCAAGTAGCTATAAGTGTTATGCATTTAATACAACATAGAATCGATAGTAAAAACTCAGTCTTGGAACTGGCAAACATGATTGAAAACCTAAATGAAAAATTTAGTTAGGTAAAAAAAGTAATAATAGAATACGCTAAATCTACTAACAAAAAGTATCCAATAGAAAACGTGGGTAAAAAAATTACTGAATATAAATATGATTTAAAGAATTTATTTGAAGCTGTTTCTAACAAAAGCATAGGGAAATTTATAATTTATTTATAAAACATGGAATTGATCATAGTAGGATTTATAGAAATATAAATCAATGTATTGGTATTTATATATTGACGTGCGACTACCGTTATTTTCGTAAAATTCTTTTACTTTTCTTATATATTTTTACATCCTACACACTAGACACGAATCCAACATTATTTTTTGTCGTTAATGTCGTATCGTCATTATTATTTTATATTAACGTCTAGATTTTGTTATAATTTTATACAACATTACTATATACCTACATTAAAATATACCTACGAAGTGTCAAGTCAGGATAGATTTGGTTATAATTTTATACAACATTACTATATACCTACATTAAAATATACCTACGAAGTGTCAAGTCAGGATAGATTTGGTTATAATTTTATACAACATTACTATCTACCTATATTAAAATATACCTATGAAGTATCCGGTCAGGATAGATTTGGTTGTAATTTTCTGCATCGGCAATAAGTCTAAATATTTACCAAAATTACAACCAAATCTATCCTGACTGGATACTTCTAGGTATACTTTAATAAAGGTAGATAGTAATGTTGTATAAAATTAATACCAAATCTATCCTGACTGGATACTTCTAGGTATACTTTAATAAAGGTAGATAGTAATGTTGTATAAAATTAATACCAAATCTATCCTGACTGGATACTTCTAGGTATACTTTAATAAAGGTAGATAGTAATGTTGTATAAAATTATTACCAAATCTATCCTGACTGGATACTTCTAGGTATACTTTAATAAAGGTAGATAGTAATGTTGTATAAAATTATTACCAAATCTATCCTGACTGGATACTTTGTAGATATATTTTAATGTAGGTATATAGTAATGTTGTATAAAATTACAAATCTAGACGTAGTGCAGTGCGCTGTAGCTACAGTGCGCACAGTTCATTCTATAGGCCTACATGCCATTACAACCTAACATTTAAAATGCTAAAAAAAGTAACTTTCCGTGTTTTCCGCGGAAAAATAGTTGATAATCGTGTGTTACACATTAAAACGAGTAGTTAAAAAACAAAAAAATGTTAGAACCAACGTCATTAAGACTATATTTTTACCGTTTTTTTTGGGAAAATTTTTAAAAAAAAGGACACCAGCGACAAAAAATAATGTTGGATTCGTGTCTAAGACGTAAAAATACATAAGAAAAGTAAAACAATTTCACGAAAAAAGCGGTAGTCGCGCGTCAATAAAGGTTAGTTTAGGTTGTTTTTTAAAGTATATTTTTAAAAAACGGCACCAGCGACAAAAAATAATGTTAGATTCGTGTTTAGGACGTAAAAATACATAAGAAAAGTAAAATAATTGCACGAAAATAGCGGTAGTCGCACATCAATATAATTATCAATGTATTAATTACCTGATAACTTAATAACGCTTTAATAATGGAAAAATAAACAAAACTAGTGATGCCCAATAAATGAACTAACATTACCAACACATTGAAACAGCTGTTCTACAACCTAGAAAACAGCTGATGTATGAAATCATATATTACACTTAAAAATAACGCATTCAAATATCTGATGAAAAGGACTGAATTCTTCTCTATGCTAAAATGTGAAAGGCTCGTTCAAAGAAGTTTTCACTTCAAAAGCATCTACTTCATTTTCTATATTTCTATTTAAGAATGTATGTTGTATCAAAGGTTACACCGAAACCTACTCAAATGCTCAATGGGATAATGGCTTGACAGACGTTAATATATTACTGCTATGCATACGGGTTCCAGTTTCTATTCATTTTAAACCATACTTGCGTCTATCTAACAGTGACAGAATAAAATTAATGCATTTTTAAAAGTTTGTTTTATTGGTTTGCTCCCTTGTGATGTGAATTTTGTAACAATACAAGATAATGCCGTTTATACAAATTACTGTGTATAATTCCTGCATTTCAAATATGGCTTTAAAGGAAACAGTGATAATTAATTATTATAATTAATTGTGAATTTGGCATAGTTCCAAGGTTTGGCAGATGACGTCTTTGACTTGATACACACAAAATGGACGTTTAAAGTAAATTCTAAGAAACTAGAGTTATTATATTAATTTTTAAAACCTTTAAGTATTTAAATATAATTTGGTCATTATAAAAAATATTCTATTTGTACTACATGAATTGTAATTTTGATTGAAGTTGATTAACACTACTTTATAGTTTTCTCAACTATAAACTAAAAGATTATTTACATTTTCTAAAACTAATTTTTGTAAAACAAGTACGAAATCAGCACGAGAAATTTATAAAAATTAGAACGCTACCTTAAAATATTGATTTAATTACAGCCTAGGTAGTCACGACAATTCACAACGATAGATATAAAAAGAGTTGACCCAAAATCTCACTGCACACTAATTAAAACAGTGTTTAGGTATCACGAAACTAGTGTGTGTTGACGTTTTCACTGAACTGTTATAATATTTGCTGTTGATACTTAAAAAAAACACAATATTTAAAGATTCATTTCAGAAATGTTAAACTACTTCTGAAGATGATTTCCATGTAATCGAAACGTACATTAAGTAATTTTAGTAAAATGAAGATTTTTGTGTAGAGGTTAGTGGGTTTTATTTATTTAAAAATTACTCCACAGTGCTCAAAATTTACTAATCATTTCAGAATATTTAATATATATATATATATATATATATATATATATATATATATGTTTCTAGATTTTGCAACACTGCTTTCTTGTATTCACTCATCACTTCCACTATATGTAGTTAAACAAGAATCTTATATATATATATATATATATATATATATATATATATATATATATATATATATATAATACGTTTTCTTGTTTAATAATTTAAAACAACATGGTTATTCAAATACAAGAATATTTATTAATTTATATCCAAAGCTTTTCGTTGGCAAACAGTACCAACATCATCAGGAATGAAAATTACAATAATGTAAGCTATAGGCCTAAAACATATGTAATTAGAAATAGAATTGTTGCTAAATTTATACAAATTGCCAAATTTATTTTGTTGCTGTAACACTATAGACATTGAATATAGTATCAAATTTAGAATGTATTTGTATTTGTTCTTTTATTAATTTGTTATTATTATTGTGTTTATATATTTCGAATGCTTCATATATATTGATTATCATTTATGTATTTTTCTGTTTTTGTTATGTGCTCATTTTTGTCAATAATGTTACAGCAACAAAATAAATTTGGCAATTTGTATAAATTTAGCAACAATTCTATTTCTAATTAAACTTATGTTTCAGGCCTATAGCTTACATTATTGTAATTTTCATTCCTGATGATGTTGGTACTGTTTGCCAACGAAAAGCTTTGGATATAAATTAATAA
Organism: Prosapia bicincta; assembly: GCA_036971475.1. NCBI lineage: Eukaryota > Metazoa > Arthropoda > Insecta > Hemiptera > Cercopidae > Prosapia > Prosapia bicincta. Next base: position 4,266,648 of record JBAIZL010000006.1, on the reverse strand, counting down.
ATATTCTCGTATTTGAATAACCTATGTTGTTTTAATATATATATATATATATATATATATATATATATATATATATATATATATATAAATTTATAATACAAATAGATTATATCAGATACTATGATATTATGTTTTTATTAATTATATAAAAAAACAATAATTTATAATATATTTATGACGTGGAAGTCAGGCTCTTTGTTAGTTTTCATTTTGAATTATTATGAAAAGAAAACGTTTTAATTAAAAATTTTGAGTACGTTCAGGGTTTAGCTAAAATTTAATTTAGGCTAAAAATATAATTCTTATGCTAAATAACGAATAATCAAATCCCATTTACAGGCAAGAACTATTCATTAACATTATAAATCTAATTATTTCGCTTGTTTTAATAGTTAAATTGTTTTGTTCCCTCGCTGAGCCAGCTCCAATTTATTCGCAATTAGCTCTGTGCATGGAGGCCACAAATTACCAAGTAATTACCAGCAGAAAGTCCCCACAAAATATTTAAACAAACTTATTTCCTTTCATAACACAATATTGTGCTTTACTTGTACTCATATATGAATAAGCGTTTGTGTTTATAAATTAAGTAAAATAAACAAAATATTTTGAAAACTAATTCCAACTTCCAACAAAGAAAAACCTTAATTTAATTAATTATTATTAAAAATTTACAAAGAATATAAATAAAGTAACTTACGCGTTGAAACAACTGCCATACTACATAATCTACTGTATAACTTAAAATCAGCTGTTTTATGAAATCATGTTATTTATTTACTTTAAGCCAAATGAGACAAAATAACAATATTGCATATCTCGCCCCTTTTGCTAAACATTTTTTCTTATGTAAAACTAAAACAACTCAATAAATCTAATTAATGAATTAATATTGGGAAAATCTGTACTAACATCAACTGCCACCCACTATAAGTTTTTAAAACATGTATTTGAATTTGAGCGGATCGATAAAAAGTATTTTAATAACGATTGAAAATTTGAACAAAATATATAGGTATATATAGGGAGAGTGTGAACTAATGGAAGGACTTAAAAATATTCCCTTTGTGTGAGCTCGTTCGAGCGATCGGATTACATTCCTTACTCTTTTGATATATTTTAGTATAGTACTATGGACTTGGATTTTCAAAAAAAAAAAAAAATACCTCAATTTTTTTATTTGGAAGGTTTCCGTCACAGAGTTATTTATTTCTACCAAATGCTTCGTGTAGGTCTACATGAAACTAGCCGCAGCAGAGAGCGAAATTATGCAAAATAGCGCCAAGCAGAGACAGGCATTCGTGGATGCGTGTTAATGTTCCAAGAGTGCATATACGATAATTGTTAACAATGACTGGGCTATGTTTGTTTATTTCGTTGTTACCTATGTACAAGTCGCGATATACAGCAAAACACTTGCCCAGCTGATGCCCTGTGTCCTACTTACCATTTAGAGTGGTGGGGGAGCTGCTGACTCAGTGCTTGTCAACCTGTTTGCAATAAGTTCGGGTCCATTACAATCACTGTATCTTGTTCAGTGCTTAGATGCGAGAGAATAGTAGATAGCTGTTTGACCCTTCCCATTCCCTAGTCGGAGAACTACCCTCGTGGGTATGTCATGTCTCTTCCTATATCTTGTGAGATATACTCAAAAATACTTTCTAAACAAGATGAAATGCTTATAAATGTCGCAAACAATAAATAGGCGTTATCATTTGGAAAATAGAAATGTAATCTTTATTATTTACCAGGTGAAATGAACTGTAAGTATAAACATTTCTCTGATAAAGTAAAGTTTTTTTTTATAAAAAAGAGAACTTACTTCTTTCAATTAGACTAACTTCAATTAATATATTACTTTACAATACAGTAACAAATATCCGGTAATGTTATGGTAATTTCTACTTGATACATCACAATTAATAGAATTACTTCATTAAGGAATTTATTACTGAAACAAGGTTATGAATGTGGTGGTTATGGCGGAGAAAATGTTGTAACTACTAGTTACAGTTAGAAACACTTGACATTACTATGTTTTGCTTCTAATGTGGTTTTGATTAACATATGGAAAACGAAGATAGGCTATTATTGTTAACAATTATTGAACCATGTAAATACAAACTAACCAGTTTGATTAATTACCCAAGTTTGTTTGTTTTAGTTATTGATTTCAACACGAAATTCACATAAATAATCCTAATGGGTCACCCACAATTCGCGTTTACTTTATACAATCCAATATGTTCACCTCGTTTATTGATTCCACTCCACTCTAAAGATGTATTTCAAATCCATTTGCACTGAACACGCACAAACAAGAAATTTGTTTTGAAGTATCCAAAGTGACTGGATCGTGTTTAATGTCATTCAGCTATGCGCAGCTGTGCACAACTCCCCGACCATACCACATGATCTACAATTTGGAGCATTACGAAGTGTTTGGTGAGGACCCACGTTTCAGCAAATATTTATCATCAGTTTGATTTAGGCTTCTAAACATTCACTAACAAGAAAACAAATTTTGAATTAATGTAAAACACACCATTCAAGAATGGAGGAAAAAGATCGACAATAAGAACTCGAAATCTTTTTGATCAAATTAGTCTATGCCACTGACAAATATTATACTTTAAATTAGGATATGTAGGCCTATTTCCCTTAGTCTTATGAGATGAGAAATAATAATAATTTCCTTTTGCAGTGTTACCTACCTATGGGAAAACCTACTCCCTAAAAACGTCTCACATTGCTTTCTAACATTATACTCTATTAAAATGATTTATTTGAACTGCTCCAAAGGGTCACTACTCTGAATCCTGAAGTAAAAGTAATTAACTTTGTGATAATTCTGCACTGAGTTTATGTATTTATTAATATCACTTGGAAGAAAACCCAATACTTACAGATATTTCCTAGCAGATGCGTTTCGCACTAGTTGCGTATTGTCCAACGGCGCAAATCACAGAAAAGACTGTTGTGATGTGTTAGTGAATGCGATGTGTGGTAAGGCTATGGCTATCTAGAGATTACTTTGGATCGTTGATGCATATTAAGACAGTTTCTGTGTTGTACAGGTTGATTATTGTACAAAAGTGTTTTAATTGATATTACGTCGCAAGAAACCACTAATCATTGATATTTTTCCGCAGACGTCTTTCGCACTAAATCAGTGCATTGTTCAATGCATTGAGTGACGGATAAGACCTTTGAAAAAATATCACTATGTAGTGGTTTCCACCAAGTGATATTAATTAAAACATTTTTTTAAAAGCCTCAAGATTTACTACACAAAAACTAAGTTTATTAATATACAATATCAAGAGCACAGTTGTACAATATATTACAATATATGGTAATTTTGTAATAAGACCTTCTGATGATTGTAACATAATCATCTAAATGTACATTAGGGTTTAATTTTAAGAAACTTGTTTTATTTGTAATATTTTATTATTTTTGTGGTATTGGTGTTATTTTCAATATTTTCATTGTAATTTTATTAATAATGTACAAGCAGATAGGAAAATATGCAGATAGACACCGCATAACAATGGTACCTCATTGTTACGCTTCCGACTGCAACAGCACTTCCTGTTTGACATGGGGTGCCGAATCCACTTCCGGATGATCGGCCTGATTGGCAACCTTCCAACTCTTTCTGACGTACTAGGAATTGATTTGATCTACATTTCTTAATTGCTTCCTGACACGCTGAAGGAGGTTAAACTGCACGAGTGAAGGTCTAAATAATAACTGTTTTGATTCCAATGTGGGGAATATGTAATTGGATGCAATCCCGGAAATATACAGCGTATTTAATGGTATCACAAATATTTGTACATTTTAACCAATATTAAGGATAACGGATTGTAATATAACTGAGTTTTGAAGCGTTTATTCCAGAATGTTTTTAGTAAAAGAAACCAATACGATAAAGAAAAGAAATACTTTATTGTATAAGTACAATAGCCTTTATTATCAAATCTTAAATTGTTAATTATAGAGCTGTAATTAGTTGTCGGTAAAACAAATCTTTGTATTTACTCATCAAAATAATATAAAGTACGAACACAGTGTGTTCAAAAAGTCAATCCGTAGCTTAATATTAGATTAGAGGGCAAGATTTATTAATTGAAACCATACGAGTGACGAAAACGCAATAACAAAAACTTAAATAACATACTGAGGCTAGCATAGAAATCCTACACAATAGGCTATCAGTCAGTAGCATATGTTATGTTGGGGCCTAAGTTTGTGGTTGCTTTGACACAAAAATAAATTTTACAGTTCTGATAAAATATTGAAAAAAGTAGTCCAGGCCTTTGTAATCTTTAAATATAATTAAATATATATTTGTCAACAAATGGCAAAAGAGTTATTTTAATTATGCTAAAAAGTAGCACAACTTGGTAAATAGACAGTAAAGCTTAAATTACTGCAAATATGTAATAACTCTAATGATTAATCAAAAGATATTAAAAATACTTCTGTTACATAAAATACTATTTTAGGAAAATCTACATTTAATTTTATATTTAACTTAATTTTATAAGCTAATGATAAATATTGTTAACAAATGTATGACTATAAATGCCTCCTGTAGGTTCTTGCAGGAGGCATTTATAGTCCTACATATATTATATATATTATAATATTATATATATATATATATATATATATATATTAACATATAAACATATATATATTATATTATATAAACTATTGTAAATTTTAAAAGAAATTGTTATAATGAATGAAATGAAATTGTTTAATTTCTCTCCTCTACGCGATCTTGCTCGATCGTACTTGAGCAGACCTTGTGCCACATGCAGTTGCACAATATATAGCTTGTTTATTTGTATTAGGGTGTATTGAGGAGAAATGTTTTAAACGCATTGTATAGGTACATATTTGAAATGCAAATATCGTTTATTCAAACGACAGTATAAAATAGATAATAATATGACTACTAAAGAAATCATTAAACAGTAATGATACATGCTGAAAGAAAGAAAAATAACAATTGAGTCAATAAGCCTGAATGAGGATATTTTTTTCAATTTTCTACAGAATAAATAATAACTTAAATATACCAAATTTTATACAGATAATTTCTGTGCTATATTTAAGAATTTTATACCTTCTCAAGATAAGTATTATTAAAATTTTAAAATATTTACAAATTTTTACTCAAAATGTGAGAACATTATCAAAACATGTGACTCTCTATGATATTTATCGTATAAATAAATATTTTTAAAACAAATAAAAACATACAACAACTCACAAATTAATAATTTATTTAATCATACGCGTTTCAATGACAAAATCATAATCATCAGTGAGTGTTGCTACTACAAACTCTAACTTACTACTAAACTAAAGTGTCTTTACCTGTAAGTTAAAGTTTGTAGTAGTAACATTCACTGATGATGATGACTTTGTCATTGAAAAACGTGTGAGTCAATAAATGATTAATTTATGAGTTTTTTTGTATGTTTTTACTTGTTTTAACATAACCTCACAATCTACGCTCAAAGAATAGTTGTATGAATATTTTTAGTATGTTTAAGTTATCATTAATGTTTATAAGTTGGTAAAGAGAGGAGACCGATTGATTTCCATGAAAGGAAAAGACTTTACAACACAGTTTATCTCAAAGCATAACTGTTCTTATGGGCAGATTTCAGAAGCCGTGACGGAAACAAAACCTTAAATAACTATTATATTTCAGAATGTACCATTACGTAGGCCTATAAGCCATAGTAAAGTATACAAACCTCAAACGCCATAAATTAGGTCAATATATGCTACTAGCTTCCATTTGGTAAATAATGTTCTAGAATTTGAAAAACATCTGCAAACGCGAACATATTTGGTGAATGACGACAGCGTTGTAAGAGTAAAAAAAGAATGGTTCTGAGGAAAGACGTCTTTGTTAACTTCTCTGGCAGCCTACTATCATTAGAAATATCTACTTAATGTCGTATACTTGCCAAGTTTTAGGTTAGAAAACACTGTTTAAATCTGCCGTTATATTATACTTGCAAATTAAAAAAATTATTCATAATACAAAAAATGGATTTAAAGAAACTATTATTTTTGTCGAGGACTCTATTGTTAAAAAGCATAGATAAAATTTTTACATTTAAACTTAGTTGAATATCTACTTAAATATAACTAATATAATTTATTTCAAATTAGTGAAGTCGTTATTTTATTAAGTACAAACGTAATTAAATGGTAAAGAAGTATGTGCCTAATGAATTACTTCAAATTTACGTCCAAAATATGTTTTCATTAATATTTATTTAGTATTACATTTAAATATTAAATTAAAATTCCTAATGACTTGTACATGTTAAACAGCTTTAACCTTTCAAGTAATGTATTAATTTTCCAATTTTAAATATTTAGTACAAACCACTGTAGTAGCAAAGATAATTTGAAGGCAAAAGTTAAAACGATGTATATATATATATATATATATATTCTACTTTAAACAAGAATAATTTGAAGTAAAATATATTGAAACTTCTCATCACTTTATCATTATTAACATTGTCAAAAAACTCTTCACTCATTATCAGTTAAAACAATACTTGATCTTCACAAAATAATATTTTTTAAACCAAACTGCTCTAAGATTTTTACCAACGCCCATTGCTAGAACTATTAGGAAATAATTAATTTAGGCTATAGTTCAGATTTGTTTAATTTCAAGGTAAAAATCAAACAGTTATTGAAGTAACACATCAACAATACAAATGAAATGTTTATTCAATTCAACACGTAATATTTAAAATTAAAAAAACTCCTCAGTGATTACAAAGTACCCTAAGTTCAGAACCGAACTCAACTAAATATCTTACTCCCTTTAAGGATGTAAAAACAAGAAAATTGCATGTACTTCAGATAGCACGTGAGCGACAAGTTTCCTTGTTTATCCTTTATTCCCTTCCTAAACATTAAGGATGGAAATCTGACACTTGGCCATTTTCTCAAAAGAGAGTACTTATTTCCAAGTATGCATATATACACAACAGACCTATAATCCCAAGAGAATGACGTCTTCCACAAACATGTCTTTATCTGAATCTTATCTAGTTTTACCATGCCTTCGTTATAGAGTTTTAGTCGATAGTCAGTCAAATCGGTTGTAAATTACAAGCAGGAATAACATAATTTTAAAACATTTGATTATAATCGTAACTATTTATAATATCAATGATACAATTTGTGATAAATGTTGAAAATGAACAAGGCCTATTTTTAAACATTAAATTTGTTTTTATTAATTAAAACAACCTCTTACCACAAATTCAACAACTTTTACTTTAACCTTATATACTTTTCGATACAAAGTAATCATCTTCAGAGGTATTTTACAAATTTATAAAATACCTCTGAAGATGATTACTTTGTGATCAAAATGTACATGTCGTTAAAATAAAAATGTCTGAATTTGTGGTAAGAGGTTGTTTTAATTAATATAAACATTTACGACACAGTTGCTTCAAGTTGTTTTAAAATGTTTTAGTTACTTTTATTTATAAAAAAACAAGTAATATAAAAAAAAAATTCAAGTCAGTTCCTACTTAGGTCTATAATAAGAGTGATATATATGTGGATCCAATATCCGTAAATTAGTTGAGGATATACAAAGTTAGGATTAGTAGGACTAGTATTATGATTTGTGAGTTAGTTTTGGCATTCTGTGACTGAATTTTTGTACCTTTTAAAATCTGTCGAGCAAAGGAAGGTTATTTATTTTATTGTATGAATTTATAACAGGTGTTTTACGTAATTACAAATTAGTAAGTTACAACGATGTAAAAATCTCGTCGAAAATTTTTAGAAGTGTTAATCCAGAAGCTTTTAGCAGTGTCCAGACGAAAGTCGAAAATTACACCAGCAAAAAATAATACAAGCCTTATGAGCGAGATCATTTCATTAGCACGTCACGGCATAATCTGTGACATATTAACAGAAGCGGCAACGGGTAATGCAGTACGTGATTGGTGACGTCATAGTCTGTGGAGCGTGTTATTAGACTGGAAACCGCCAACATTCAGCTACATAATATCTAGTGAACCACTGCAGCTGAAATATGTTTGAGATTTTAATGAAACTCTATTTAATAATATAGGTCAGGGAATTGCACATCTTATACAAGAAATATATTTTCTAATTTGGTAATTTTATCTTACTATTCATTTTGAATGGAGCGTTTTACACGTCTTAACTCTGTCATTTGATTTTACTTTCCACTTTCCGTGGAATGTTATTCAAGTCGTTCTTTTATTTCTACTTCCAATTTTGAGTAGAATGTTAAACATGTCTTGATTTTGTCACTTATTCTAACCAAAAAACATTCAAACCAAATAATGTACTTATTTTCAAAGTAAGTCATATATTTGTAATTAATTGGCCAGATAGTTGGGGCAGCATTAACTTCACACCTTTCAACAGCTTATGCTGTCCACATACAATATATGAATTTTTAAAACTTGACCATTTTCCATTGCCTCCATTAAAAAAAAAATGTATGATAATTTCTAACATATTTCAGTAATTTATTTCATGAATAAGAAAAACATGGTGTTTTAAAGTAAAGAATTTAAATTATAAACATGCCTTTTTGAAATAGTTTTGACTTCGACAGTCGACTAGGAAATGCGTAATATTAATTATGGCTTTCGAAGCTCAAGTTTACGATAATATAGGTAGATAGTGCTGCGATATAGGTACGTTAGGTGAGTCGGGTTCTACCTCAAAGTTTATAGAGTTTATTGTATTACATTGCCAATATCTGATAGTGAATATGGTTCGATATTAAAAACAAGTATTATAAAAAAAAATTAAAGGTCAATTCCTAGTTAGGCCAAAAAACAAAAAAATGATTTCAGTACTTTTTATTCAGTAATTCAAATTTACCAAATCTTAACTTTTGCTAGAAACGTAAACTACCTTCTGCCTTTTTTTATAAAATAAAAAAATAGCTATAAAACAATTTGCTTCTCATTAAAACCTTTGTTAATACATTTTTTATAATGTTTGATAATTATATATTTTTCCGCTGGGATATATATTCTTATTTAGAGTTTCATAAAAATACCTGCCATTCCCAGTATCGTGACACTCCCCGTTGACGCGTTTCGGAGGTCCTCCATCTGTCAGAACTTTTTATGAACTGTAGATAAGGACATTTTTTATAAAGTGATTTTAATGACATTTAATGATTATTTTATAAAATATATTTTTAAATTGGTTTCAAAAGTATTTTTAATCAACAGTGCTTATAAAAAATACTAACATTTTCCCACAATATTGTAGGATTATATATAAAGAGTTACCAGTTAACGTTTGGAATTATATAATATCTCCCCAAACAGTAGTTTACTATAAACCGCGAGGATAAATGTTCCTTTATATTGACAACACCACTGCCTACATACAAAAGCCAGCTGATGCCACTAAGGCCACTGTCACATTGATATTGTCAGTATAAATACAAACCAGCTGATGCTACTAAGGACACTGCCACATTGATATTATCAGTATAAATACAAGCCAGCTCTATTCAGTAAAACCACTGTCACATTGATATTGTCAGTATAATTACTACCGTAACTCTGTGTCAACAAAACTGGCCTCGTAGTTCCTTTCATTTCGTACACAACGCCAACAAAATAGTTCGTAAATGCACTGTTCATTACACATGGTTTCTACATCTGTGATGTATATGTTTACACACTCTGACACAGTAAAATCGACATTACACAAGCCTGATGCTGACTCATGCAATGTTTGATAAAATAATGACTAATGTAAATGACAATCGGATATCGTTTAGATATCATGATCGATATATGCTGACATGAACATAAGCATACAATTCTACAATAAAACTAGCAGTTTTAATCAAGAAATAATGCTTTAATGTTTTATTAAAATTTATAAAATATTAAAGTTTAGTAGTTACCTTTTTTTACATATTTTATATCAATACAATATAATATTTACCAATTTGCTTCGTTAACAATATTGATAACAACCAGTTACTGTTGATTTTACCCTCTAGAAATGAATGATAAATCTGTTTAGATAATATTTATTCTTATGGCACATGTTCTCTGAAGCAATATTAATAGACAAAAATAATTGGTTAATTTCTAATGTTTGAACAAAAATAGCAATAGGAAAATTATTTCTGTCCATTAGAATAAAATTTCAGAAACGATTATTACAAGCACTTTTTGTCATACATTTGAAATTCCAATAGATATGATTCCATAGTAAAATAAGCGGAACAGCAACTCTGGACATAACTGCACTGAAATATATATATGCTGACATGAACATAAGCATACAACTCTACAATAATGCTAACAGTTTTAATCAAGACATAATGCTTTAATATTTTATTAAAATTTATAAAATATTAAGGTTTAGTAGTTACCTTTTTTACATATTTTATATCAATACAATATAATATTTACCAATTTGCTTTGTTATCAATATTGATAACAACTAGTTACTGTTGGTTTTACTCTCTAGAGATGAATGATAAATCTGTTTAGATAATTTAGTTAGTTTCAAATGTTTGAACAAAAATAGCAATAGGAAAATTATATCTGTACATCGGAATAAAACTTCAGAAACGATTGCTACAATCACTTTTCGTCATACATTTGAAATTCCAATAGATATGATTCCATAGTAAAATAAGCGAAACAGCAACTCTGGACATAACTGCACTGAAATATATATATGCTGACATGAATATAAGCATACAACTCTACAATAATGCTAACAGTTTTAATCAAGAAATAAAGCTTTAATATTTTATTAAAATTTATAAAATATTAAGGTTTAGTAGTTACCTTTTTACATATTTTATATCAATACAATATAATATTTACCAATTTGCTTTGTTATCAATATTGATAACAACCAGTTACTGTTGATTTTACTCTCTAGAAAAGAATGATAAATCTGTTTAGATAATATTTATTCTCATGGCAAATGTTCTCTGAAGCAATATTAATAGACAAAAATAATTGGTTAATTTCTAATGTTTGAACAAAAATAGCAATAGGAAAATTATTTCTGTCCATTGCAATAAAATTTCAGAAACGATTATTACAAGCACTTTTTGTCATACATTTGAAATTCCAATAGATATTATTCCATAGTAAAATAAGCGAAACAAGCAACTCTGGACATAACTGCACTGAAATATATATATATGCTGACATGAATATAAGCATACAACTCTACAATAATGCTAACAGTTTTAATCAAGACATAATGCTTTAATATATAATTATTATTTATAAAATATTAAGGTTTAGTAGTTTTCTTTTTTACATATTTTAGGCCTATATCAATACAATATAATATTTACCAATTTGCTTTGCTATCAATATTGATAACAACCAGTTACTGTTGATTTTACTCTCTAGAAAAGAATGATAAATCTGTTTAGATAATATTTATTCTCATGGCAAATGTTCTCTGAAGCAATATTAATAGACAAAAATAATTAGTTAGTTTCTAATGTTTGAACAAAAATAGCAATAGGAAAATTATTTCTGTGAATTGGAATAAAATTTCAGAAACGATTATTACAAGCACTTTTCGTCATACATTTGAAATTCCAATAGATATGATTCCATAGTAAAATAGGCGAAATAAGCAACTCTGGACATAACTGCACTGAAATTTTGTGTCTAAAGAAATTTTTAATTAAAAGAAACATTTAATTTTGCGTGTTGAGAAATTACCTTAACATTTGTAGTGTTTTCATTTAAAAAACAAGAAAAAAGAGCAAACAATTCAATATATATTGGTAAATCGAACGAAAGTTAGGAAAAATCAATACCTATTAAAAAACTCATTCCTTGTATGGAAGTAGCAAACACCTGGCTTGTGAATGGAATAAACAAATATTAAAAAAAAAATTAATATATTTAGTACATTACGAGATTTAAGCAGAAATTGTGTTAAAATAAAGCGGGGAAATTCAGGCTTCTGTTGTTGATTTTGGCAGTCACATTTGCTGTTATTTTCGTCGCATTTTATCAATAACTTACAGTGTGTGGCCTAGTAGTCCAACCCACCACATGCTGGAACAGTTTATAATGTATGCCATCTCTCACATGGAAATATTTCTACTTGATACTTCCCAGACAAATTAAAAAAAATCTACTTTAAAATGAAAAAAAAACTTATAACTGTTACAGGAATATATAAATTGATATTTGTGATATATTTGTTATCAAGCTACGACAAGTTAAGTTTTTGTTAATTTTGACATTTTGTTAATTAATTTCACAAATACTATTCTTGTTCTTAATTAAATAGCTACGACCTTTTACATGGTTTAATGAATATTCAAAATATAGTTGGTAAACTATCTTTATTTTCTACATATTTGTGTATATAAAATTCTTTCATTCATATCGAAAGATAACTCTGTTTGGTACATTTTTTAATTTAAAAAAATTAATGCTCGAAAAATAAAGGACGTCCATACTGAGAAAAAAATCGTTTCACCATTTCAAATTTACGATGGATTAATAACGGGCACAAAAAATATGCAGACTTGTAACAAAATACATTCCAATGCGACTGGAGTGTCTGAAGACTAGACATTATTGTTGTTTTTGCACATAAATTACTTTGGTGGATGAACACGAAGGATCAGTTGGTACCAATTTAAGTGTAAGTACATTCACAACATAATATTTATTGTAAACACTAATTTAAAGGCTTGCAACATATTACATCGTCTTTAAGTTTATTTTCCACAAGTTACAACTCCACAAAAAAATATTGAGTCTACGAGACGTTTCAATACTCATCTGCACTTCTGTTAGGAGTATTTGTATATATTTATGTAATTTTTCCTGCCTTTCCTAAAATTACAATATTTTCTTTGTTGACGCGTCTCGGAATGACTCTATTTTCAAAACTTAAGTAGTACTGATTTGGATTTAGTACTTAGAGAGTAATATTAAAGTTTTGAAAATGGAGTCATTCCGAAACGCGCCAATAAAAGAATATATTGTAACGTAAGGAAAGGCAGAAAAATGTCCTCAAACATCTACGATACGTCATTGAAGGCTTTAAACTTTATCTTCTATTACAGGGATTATCTCGCAGATGTAATCCATTTAGGCTCCAAACTATGGTACGAGCTTCAATCGCCTTACGGGTATTCTTCCCATATATTTATAAAAGTCTCTAAGCTTACTGATAACTCGTTTCATATGATAACTATCGTCAAGTTAAATTATTTACAAATGGGAGTTTGAAATCAATATGAAATTCACCTGCCAGTGGTGAATTTCAAATATTTTTTATACATAAAAATGTAAAAGAAACCTTATAGTCCCTGAGGGAATGATTAATTACAACCCTCCATTTTCGCGCCCCTGTTTCAGTACTTTGTGAAGGTGAAAGAGAGACTATAATATTTTTGTTGAAGACAAAATTGTAAATATTGGATTTAATTTACATATATTCGCAATGAAACTAAAATAAACTGAAAATTGAAACCCGCCGGCGTTGGTTGTATAAATGGAAGTTTTATGTTCGATACCTCGACCCTACTTGCATTTTTGTTATTATTTATATGCAGATATTTTATTAAATATTTATTTTAAATACTAAAGTATTAAAATACTTACCAAACCTTTAAAATTAAATAACGTATTTTGTAATATTATACAAATTTCTTTTGTACATATGTATTTTATTGCATAATGAAATTTGTAATTTCTACGAAAGCATTTTATAAAATTGTAACATAAATGATTATGAATATCTCCGAACAAACAAAATCAAAAGACAAAGAGACTACTGGTCTGCTTACGTCACTCTTCTATTATCGATCAGTTTATAAATAATGCTTTGCTTGTTGTAAGGGATTGCTTACATGTTTTTTGTAGCCATGGTTACATAGGCTTTCCTTTCTAGCCTGTATGCATGTACGAGATGAGGAGTATCAATAGTGACATTGTTAGTGCATAACAAGTACAAGGATATCGACATGAACAGAGACCATTGTTGTCTATTGTTAGAGTCTTTGTAGAAATATCAAAGGTACAGTAGAAGTGTGTAAAGATTTAGAAAGGA